>JAJGOT010000059.1:1560000-2050000 GCA_022457155.1 Cladopsammia gracilis | reverse complement strand
CATACAATATCATGCAATACATTGTCTAACAAACATACCGGATAATAATAAAGAAAATCTACGGATATTGTCTCGATGTACCAGCAAAATATAATTACTAAATTCAAGGTGCTTGTATCTCGATGTCGGCAGTGAGCTTAGTAATATAAGTCGCGGCTTAGAACCGTCGAGAATGATCCGTTCTTAGTTTCACGTATTTACAGTGATGTATTACAGTAAACTAAAACACATTGTTACCTAGCAACTTCTTGCCAACTTTAAACATTTTTTTTTATGTTCACTCCTACGCAACACAACAACTTTGTCATGAACAAACCTTGTCATGAACAAACATTGTGTCACTTCATTCCTCAAAGTTAATTTTACGCTCAGGTAGAATGGCCCGGACTTTTGAGTCTGTGGATGAAATCCTAGAGTGTGACCATTCAGATAAAAGGAATTGAGCAGTACTTTCCTGTGATATTGTTTATCATGCTGTATAAAGGTGGTTCTAACTTTTGAGTCTGTGAATGAAATCCTACAGTGTGACCATTCAAATGAAAGCTATTGAACAGTACTTTCCTGTGGTGCTGTTTATTATACTGTACAAGGTGGTTCAAACTTTTGAGTCTGTGAATAAAATCCTGTAAAGTATGACCATTCAAACGAAAGCGCTTGAGCAGAACGTTCATTTCGTGTGTTGGTTTGTTTTGTCGATATTTTGCAAAATGACGGAAACGGTGGTAACAATACATGTTTATAACGTTGCGCAGTTTTTCTGTGAATCAGTGGTTACTCCTTTACAAAAAAATAAATTTTTCTTTACAAGATTCACTTCCGGTTTTTTTATTGTCAGTTTAATGGGGTGTGACACTCTTATTCTATCGTTTGCTTCCAAAACAAAAAAAAATCTCAAATTTTTACTTTGGAAGAACTACGAATTAAACAACATGGCAAAGGAGATTTTGTTTGACTTATTTCATCCACAAACTCAAAAGTTAGAACCACCTTGTACGGCATAATAAACAGCACCACAGGAAAGTACTGCTCAGTAGCTTTCATTTGAATGGTCACACTTTAGGATTTCATTCACAGACTCAAAAGTTAGAACCACCTTGCACAACATAATAAACAGTACCATAGGAAAATACTGCTCAATAGCTTTCATTTGAATGGTCACACTTTCAAACGTTATAAACACTTTGAACAGCATAAGAAAGATTAGACTCAGGGATAAACTATAGATTTTTAAAAAAATGGAAATGCTTTTCACTCACGATTGCTTCCTTTATCGCGTTTTTAGAATTGCGAGAAAAAACTCAACATCCTCGCGGCCGCAGTGAGGTTACAATGGGGTGTAAAACTACGAGTTATCGACGCGTATGATTTAGATGCAGATGAAAAGAAACATCATGGCAAGCATTCGTTGCATCATGAAGGGCGCGCGGTGGATATAACAACCGACGACAGAGACAAAGCAAAGTACGCCATGTTGGGGCGGATGGCTTACAATGCCGGGTTCGACTGGGTATTTTACGCAACAAGAGGCTTCGTCCATGCATCTGTAAAAAGGGGTAATTCAATTTATTTGCAATTGTAACTTAGATTGGAAGGTCCCCCCCCTCCCCCCTCCCCCCCTCCCCCCCCCCCTCCCCAGTAGCCTATTCCAGGTGTTCAGATAGTGGGGAGCGAAATATAGGCGGCACGCGAAGTTAAAATATTGCGAATGGTGACGAAGGGGCCAAGGAGCGAAATACTCTCCCCAGTCTCCACTCGTTTACCTTGCTCTCGCTCTTGCTGTCGCGCCGGATTTTAGCTGCTTCGCTGGAACAGGCTACCCCCGGGGAGAGGGGGAGGTAATCCTACAATTTCTTGGTGGGGATATGCAGCCTGCTTTTTGAAATCTTAACTCATTTTATTATCGTTACCCAAACCATTATCGCTACGCAATTTCAGGGCTAACTATCGAAATTTCCCCCTTTTCAAGCCAAAATGATCAAAAGCGAAGCTTGTTTTCAGTCCAGAAGACAAAACATACCCTTTTCATAGCAGAATTAACCTAAAATTCTATTAAAGTAAGCAAGGCTGGTACTACGTAGTATACAGCCTTGGTTAATTTATTTGGATCCCCATTTTTGCTGATTAGATCTTCTCTAGATCCTATGTACACCAGTAGCAAGGAAAAGAAACGACATTTTAGTCTTCCTAGCAGCTAAAATTCTTTCTTATACATGAAATCAAGAAGGCCAGCAATATATTATATATATATTGTCACAATACACTCTTGTTTTTATAAGAACCTTTTTTATAAGAACGTTGAAATAAATTACAAGTCCCACTGAACCAAAACTGTGCTAGAATCCGACATAAAGTAACATGTATGAGGTGGTTTTCGTTTGGCAGGCGTATTTTATAATAGCAAGCATGTACAAATTTGTAAAACCCAAAATTTCTTCCTTTTTATTCAGAGCCATGATTTACTGAAATGCGAAACCATTTTTCCTAACCGAGATGTTTTAACATCTTAAAAGAACGTTTTCAGGCTCACATCGCCGAAAAAATAGAAGCGTCCAGTCCCACCATGGCCTCAGCTCAAAAATTAGACGTTCTTATATAAAACTGAAAAGAGTGTACACGATAGAATCAAAGTATAAGGCAAGGCTGATACTACGTAGAACATTTAACGCGACAACGACATGAAATTGAAAGATTGAGCCCAAATTGAAAGCCCAAAATGAAACCGTGGACAGCTGTTTCGACCTGGTTGGGTCTCGTCAGCACGGTATAGCAGTTTGGCTTTCAGTTTGGGCTCTATCATGTCGTTGTCGCTTTAAATGTTCTACGTAGTATCAGCCTTGCTTTATACTTTTTATACTTTATGTTTATTTTTTGGCTGACTAGATCTTCTCCAGATCTTACGTACACCAGCAGCATTTTCGTTCGCGGTCCTTTGCTTCTTATTTACTTCTACACGATAGGCATTTGAGAATAAGAACGAAATGTGAAAATGTGGAAAGTTAGAGTGTTTGCTACGTTTCTGTAGTGTTCACGAGTACGGGTAGATTTTTAATAACTGGAACAGATACTTTAATCAGTCTTTAAAGGCAACTGAGATCATTATAACGGCATTTATATTTCTAAACTCAACCTTTATCCTTTCAATTTAGAAGACGATGCACAGCATCAAACCATGGGCTGTTTTCCAGAAACTGCTACAGTTCGTCTTGAAGGGGGACGGACAAAAACGATGAAAAATTTGCAAATAGGTGACAAAGTCGCTAGCATGGACTCAAGCGGAAGATTGGTGTACAGCAAAGTGGTGACTTTTCTAGACATCAAGCCTAGCAGGTTTAACACGTTTATTTCAATCGAAACAAAAAACCCCGCTGCTGAAGTGGCAATTACCGAGACTCACTTGATCTATCAACTAAACAAACACGCTCTGCAGGAGTCTGCATTGTATGCACGAGACTTGAAAGTCGGTGACCTTGTTTATGTTCAAAATGGTTCTGCTTTTGAGAAATTCACAGCTGGACGTGTAGTCCGTGTAAAGAGGAGCCAAGGCAAAGGCGCTTACGCTCCGCTCACGGAAACAGGCAGCATTGTAGTGGATGACGTCCTATGCTCATGTTATGCTGTTATTTCGGATCCTCACGTCGCTCATTGGAGCTTCGCGCCGTTACGATTCGCGGAGTGGTTGTTCCCAGGCTTCGCCGCGCACAATAAAACTGGCATGCATTGGTACGCAAAATTGCTTTACAAGATCTACACAAGTTGGAATTATGTCCACGAAAATGTCTTGGAAAATTCATAACTTGAAACGCCAGCGTTGCACCTGTTTGTGGTTTGCGATTTAACTAAAGCGTTCATGGAATTTCTTTGAGGTAAAATGTTCAAGTACTCTGTATACGTCATCCTGATGTGTATCGCTTGAGTTCACAGCTATGCGCATGGTTTTGACAGTACAGCGCTCAATGCTGTTTAATTGAAAGCAAGAAATACAAACGTTACTGGCAGAAACTTGTTAGGAATTCACAGCTGTATCTGTGGGACAAAACTTATTGAGGAATTGTACACAGAAAGTGGTGAATTGACATTTCGAGTGAATGACATTGACTAAGAAAAGGTATTAATTAAATGATATTATTGAATGTGACTGATAAAAACAATGTTAATTAGGCTAATTATTGTCATCCAGTGGCACCCTACACGCCACACTTATCGGCTCCTTATCGCTGTGTTGTGCTAGTAAGGAGCCCTTAGGGCCGTATCACAGCAGGGGACACGTGGTGACGAATATACAAAGCGTGCGGTGATAGAGATCTTATCGTAAGCAGTTTGAATCGACAGCAAATTACTGTAATATTTGTTAACAATCGGAGCGAAATCGTTCAGAAGTTTCAAATAACAGATACCGAATGCCGCTCAGTAAATACAAAGTAAGGCATTAACTCTAAAACTGTCAGCAGTGCTCGGTTCTCATGAAATTATTGATATTTTATTTGGTAGAACAAAAATGAAAAAAAAGAGGGAGCACCACGAACTCGTTCTCCTTAGCAGTTTCATCTGAATCATCACAGCAAAGGATTTTATCCACAGACCAAAGTTTGAACCACATCGTTACAGCATAATAAACAGTAGCACTGGAAAGTTCTGCCGGATCAAATAAGCTTTCCCTTAAATGGTCACACTTTAGGATTTTATACATACATTCAAAAGTTTGAACCACCTTGTACAGCATAAGAAACAGTACCACAGGAATGTACTGATCAATGGCTATGATTTGAATGGTCACACTTTAGGATTTCATCAACAGACTCAAAAGTTTGAACCACTTTGTACAGCATAAGAAACACAACCACAGGAATGTGTTGGTCAATAGCTATCAATATTTGAATGGTCACACTTTAGGATTTCATCAACAGACTCAATAGTTAGAACCACTTTGTACAGCATAATAAACAGCACCACAAGAAAGTACTTAGTGCTCAATAGCTTTCATTTAAATGGTCACACTTTAGGATTTCATCCACAGACTCAAAAGTTAGAACCACCTTGTACAGCATAATAAACAGTACCACAGGAAAGTACTGATCAATAGCTTTCATTTGAATGTCACACTTTAGGATTTCATCCACAGACTCAAAAGTTAGAACCACCTTGTACAGCATAATAAACAGTGCCACAGGAAAGTACTGCTCAGTAGCTTTCATTTGAATGGTCACACTTTAGGATTTCATCCACAGACTCAAAAGTTAGAACCACCTTGTACAGCATAATAAACAGCATAATATCAGCTTGAGGATCTGTGATAGTCACACTTGTCAATTTTTACCACAGAGACTAACGTTGAACCAAAGCAACGCGCTCTGTAGGGTCAACTTTAGGTTAATTTTATTTGCTATGATTTATTGCTGGAAACAATTGATCGAAAAAGCCTTTATGTCCTTAGAGAGCTATTTTGTCTACGTCAAAAAATTCATCCCGCCAATTAATCAAAATATAGACGAAAATAGCTCACAGCGCTGAGAAGAGAGCAGAAATTAGCTTTGTTATCTTTTTGCAGGGAAAAAAATGTCTTTGTTGTTTCTTGTAAATTGGAACTTTCGTGCGTTTGTGAAATATTAAACATAGTCAGGAACAAACTAACAGGAAGCAGTTAGGGTAAAATTTTGTGAATTGACACTAAGTACAAAATTATACACTTCAAAAACCGCACAAAGATTTTCAGGATAGATTATTAATAGAATGATCGATTAATCCTTCGATCGAATTAATCAGGAATAGGATTAATCAAGTGTCACCTTAAAACTGATTTACCATGACTGACCGTTCAATCTAAGAAAGCCGGCCTTATTAATGCAATTATTTTTTAAATATAAGCAAATGATCATCTCATTACGTTTTTGTATTTTTCACCGCGTTTTCCGATCACTAACCACAAAATTTCATTTGATCCTTATTGCATTATGTGGCTTTTGGATTTTAACCTTTGACAGAAATTTCGTTTGTGGTAACAAATGATGTTGAGCTAATTAAAATCTAAAACGAGGAATTATTCTTAATTCTAATTATTTTTAACAACATTATATGGTATATGAAGTGAAAATTCCTTCATGTCCGCAAATCTATCGTGCGAACCATTAAAATTCTTCACATTTTTAAAATTCTTTCACATTCAACACAAACTGCAAACCATCACGCGACGAGCATGCAACAAATGGAAACAAGCAAAGACAAACCTGCATTGGAATTTTTAGAAAAAATGTCTTGTGCCTGGTGAAAGCTATACTTAGCGAGACAACTTTTGACGGAACAAAGTAGAAAGTTTTGTCATTTTGGTCGTTTCGCCTTTTAAAATGTGCGTGACTAAAATCCAAAGAGAAATATCAAAGTGCAGTATTATATTAATAAAATTAGATTTCTGGGGTTATCTCGCCCTTTTTAATCAACTGAAGATATATGGTAAAAATGTTCACTGATAACATTTAACCTGTGAAAATAGTTCTTTTTCAGTGCTTTTACATGATTTAAAAAAGGGCGAGAGGGGGACGAGATTCTGCTCAGCCTCAGAACTGATAACACAAGATGTTCGTTTTCATCAAATTAAATAGGTTTTCGACAATTTCCGAACCATTTTGGATGTTGTACAGTGCTATTTGAAACTTTGTGATCGATTTCTCAATTGTTCCGAAGTTTATCTAAAGGTCATTTTGCGAAATTTTCTAAAATTAACGAAGGTTTAATACCGATCGTGAGGCACGAAGATGTTTCGATTATAGCCCACTTATATATCTAGCTCAGACCATTAGCTGGACGAATACAACCCGTGGAATACCACAGAATATGCAACGGATTTCCAGCCTTCTAATTGGCTGTCATCTTCACGGCACGGGATAAATTGTAATATACTAAAAACAAATAGCACCCCAAAAACCTACTGCTTGGGTAGCTGGTGCTAAATCTGGAACTGATACTAATTGCGGGAAAACGTGCAACAACCGATGCCAAGCGCGGGAAAACATCGAACTGGTGGCAAGCGCGGGAAAACATCGAACTGGTGCCAAGCGCGCGAAAACATTCAACCCGTGCCAAGCGCGCGAAAACATTCAACCCGTGCCAAGGGCGGGAAAACATTCAGCCTGTGCGAAGCGCGCGAAAACATTCAACCCGTGCCAAGCGCGGGAAAACATTCAACCCGTGCCAAGCGCGCGAAAACATTCAACCCGTGCCAAACGCGGGAAAACATTCAGCCTGTGCGAAGCGCGCGAAAACATTCAACCCGTGCAAAACGCGAGAAAAAATTTCAACCGGTGCCAAGCGCCGGAAAATGTTGCACATGCTTGGCTTATTTTTGTTTATCCGTGTTTTTTTTTTCTCTATAAAAAGTGGAAAGTAATGTAAAAACATTGTTTTTTAAACCATTTTCCAGGCTTTGAAGCTGTTTATACTTTCGAAACGTTATTGCTGGAAAAACGCTTTGTACAATCAGAGACTATGATCATATTAACAATGATCATATAAAGTGATTTAAAGACTAGGAAAAAGTTATATTCAACTGAAATAAATTAAGTTAGGACAGTATTATTGTAAAGATTTTAAAATTATACTACTTTATGATGTTTTAAACGTCATGTAACTTGACTTCTTAAAGCACAAGTTGGCTAACGAGAAAACAAAACAGGAAATATTAGAAAGACAGAAAATCAGTTTTAAAAAAAAATTCAGATAAACTGGTCTTGTGAAATAATAGATATATGTTATATCTTCGTGTACTCTATGAGATATGTATTATTATATACTATCATTCTGAGTTTATATACCAAACTTTGTAAATATAATGACTATTTATTCCAATGTCATATGGTTTACTAGAATTTTAAAACCTTTTATTCTTAAGAATGAGCAAAATCTGACAGTTTCTCCTCACAATATTTTTGAGCATACAGGCATTTAGATTAACGGGCGGTTTCGATGTTATCGTTACAAACAATCGCGGAATGGATCGCTAAATCGTTTGCCAAAATCTATGCGATCATTTTTTTGGAAGGGGGAGGGGGACGGAGTGATTAAGGAAGGGGGGGGGGGGGAGTTAAAATGTTAAAAAAAGAAATGAGGGGGAACCCGGGCCTCCTGGACCCCTTTCGCCACACCGCCGAACCCCTTCCCCCAGATCCATTACTGATTCCCCAATGACGCAAGACCACAGTTTCTTCAAAAACTGAACCCTGTATCGTCTAGTTGTATTTTACAGGCACGGCCAAACTTTAGTCACTTACTACTAAGTAAAACGAATGGAAATTATTAGGGGAAACTGGTTGATATCTTGATCGTAGGAATGAAAGGTTTATCTACCATATAAATGATTGAGTTCCTGCTTAATTTTGCTGATTACAGAGAAAGAAGAAGTTTAACTAATGCTCCACGTAAGAACTACAGTAAACTTCATGGTTCTGCGGCAATTGCTCTTTCCCACATAGAATATCTTTGGTTTCAAGAATAGAGGAGGGGCTGATGGTTCATAATTATATTTCATTATAAAAATAAAGAAAATCCATTTGCGTCGAATAAATTTTAGGAAATGTTCGTGCTTAACCAATCAGAATAGCAGAAGACAATAGCTAATAATTTTGCTTCTTTGATGAAGTTCCCCAAACACAATATCTTTAAAACTTGCATGTTGTGTGATTGGGTTTCAAATTACTTGAAACCTTAAAAAAAAAATTGACAAAATGCACCTTGAACCTTAACTTTTTAGCAGTTTTTGAGTCTAGGCCAATAAGATCACTAGTTGTAACAATGAAAAAAGTTGACATTCCATCGTGCATTACCGTTCAGCGCTATCCTTCTTATGCGGATCATTACTTCATGATATTTAGTTGTTTCCAATAAATCGGTTTTCAGTTCAGTGTCGTAAAACAAAAACCAAAGTAATTACTCTGGCCAATCAAAACAGAGGCAGACCATCCAATGAACCAATCAGAGCTCGAAGCAAATACATGTAGCCGGCGCCAAGCGCGGGAAAACGCGCAAGTCACGATTGGTTTCGGTTTTACTTCTGATTGGTTGAGAAAGTGGCGCGAGATTTTTTGTCAGTCACAAAGCGTAGTAATGCTAAACCAAAGCAATCAACCGCTCTAATGATTCATTGATTAATAATGCAAGTCATTGCTTTAACTTGTTTTAATAAATCCAATTTATCACAGAACAGAATTACACGAAGAATTAAAATGACAAAAGGGCCTCCCTGGCACATCAGCAGGGTCCCTGTTCACGGGGGCTGTCCGGGGGGGGGGGATACAAAGGTCTGTACCACCAAAAAGGGAATGGTTTTTGAGCCGTTTTGGCCTGAAAATGGGTATAAATGTTGACAATTTAGGTTTCAAATGGGTATTGTTTTTACGGGAAGTGAACCACATGAGAATTTAAATGTCGCCAGCTCTAAAAACGGGTATGGATTTAAGAGGTCAGGTCTGAAAACGGGAATAGAAAATGGTGTAGATTGGTCTGAAATAGGGTCAGGATTGGGAGAACCGCGTGGCACATCCCCACTAATAATTCAGAGGAGTACACACCAGGACCCAAGGGGGGGGGGGGGGGGGGGGGACACACTAGTACTGACCTATACGGTAGTCACCAGAGCAAACTTTCCCTTGCGCTCGACACATGAGGGACCTTCACGATAGACACGCGGGTTTTTATAACGATGTAAACCCAAACAAACGAGCAAACGTTTGGGTCTTTCTACATGTACCGGTATCCATGAACCACTCATTGTCTTCTATTGTTTGTGAGTTGTGACTTCTATTGTATTTTTGGTCCTGTTTTGCATTTGTATTATTGTCGTTCTTTGTTCCTTTTGTTTTACGTAATATGTGACAGGTACATGCAGAATCAAACTTTTACGCTGGACACATAATCAAACTTTTACATTTAAATGCACGTTTCTACGCTCGAAACACGGGCACGAGCATATTATAAATATTAGACAGACGGAAAGCTTTAGCGGTAATACACACATACGCGTAAACAAGCGAACAACTCACCGTTAAACGCTCGTTAACAGCAGCTTGAACAATTGTACTTGGTTTCCCCGTTTGACAGGAACACACGCGAGGTAAAGGTTTCGAGGACGAACAAGATGAAATCAAAAACAGAACCAACAGTTCCCAATGATGTGACTTCGCGAAAGAGGGAAAACATGTGAAACACGACATCACAACTCGGAGCAAACACACACTGATAGCCGGCTGGCGCTAAGCGCGGGAATTCACGATTGATTTTGGTTTCACTTCTCATTGGTTGAGAAAGTGGCGCGAGATTTTTTTAGCCAATCACAAAGCGCAGGAATGCACGCGGGGCGGAGGTCCAAAACCATGCCATTCATTTTCCCTTGGTTTAGTTTTCAAAATAGTCTTCAACTTCTCAGACCTAGAGTCTTTTTACAATTGGTTCAAGTTTATCGTGAACGAATAGTCTTCAAAACTCAAAAGAATAAACTTGCAGTCAGAACGTAATGATATATTACGGTATAAACGAGGACGTTGACAAAATTAGCATTTTTTGTGCACGTGCGTTGAAAGTTTTAATTAACAAAACATCGCTTTTGCACGTGCATTTAAATTTAGTAAAACAACAATTTTGCACGTGCATTTAAATAGTTTAATTAGCAAAACAACACTGGCTGTCAATTAGGGATGGACCATTAGAAAAGTGTTGGGGGGGGGGGGGGGGGGGGTGGGGCAAAAGCAAAAAAAAAAAAAATTTCCCAGTAAATTATTAAGGAAAAAAAATTCCCACGCATTATCGCAAAAAGAAAAAAAATATGCCCAAGGACAATTAAAAAATAAACTATTAAAAAAAAATATTCCAGCCATCGAGTTTAAAAAAAGAGATTTCCACCTTAGGTGGACAAAAAAAGATTTCTTGCCTCTCCCAAAGTCCCCCCCCCCCCCCCCCATCACTTTTCTAATTGTCCATCCCTTAGCAAAGCAACACTGGCTGTTTTTTCATGGTTTGGTTTGGTTCACGAAGCGGTTTGTGATTTGTTTACCAACCGCATTAAGCAGCTTAAATAATTTATGCGTTTTCACGGACAGTGCTTTATTAATTTTTCTTGATGTTTGTCCCTTGTCATTCGCGGAATAACAAGAAAGATGGCGGGAAACAGAGACGCTTGCAAATAAATGATTCTTATGTTTATTGGTGTGCTGTTGCTAGGTTTCAGCAAAGGCTCAAGTTGCTTGCTTTTCGAAGTCGAAGAAGAAGAATCGAAGCCTGTTTCTTTCAGAGGAAGTTAGAACTGATTCAAATAGTCGCAGCAAATGAAAATTGTATCACCTTTGACATGCCCTTTTCGGTTGTTTGAACGCTGGCCAAATGTGATTGGCCGAAATTAATTACCGACAAGTTTAAGGCCCGTTTACACGAGCGATTTTTTTGTGCAATTTTTGTCGCACTTGTCGATGCAATTTTTGCCGCGCGCAAGTTGCATCTTCAAATCGCACGTGTAAACGGGCGGCGATTTCAGCGAGATTTGTCCCGAGATGTGGCAAAGCCCTTAAAGGTCCTGTTACAAACGTCGCCATTTTGAACGATAAGGCCCTGGGGACGAAGTTGCAAAATGACAGCGTGTGGCCTGGAGGTGAACGTGAAGTATCGAAAAACAAATGGTACCATGCAAACGTCATGTCGAAGAGGTTTCATTTAAATGGCCACACCATTGGATTAAGTCCACTGAGTCAAAAGTTAGGACTACACTACATGTCTCTATGACTGACCCTGGGGTTTGCTTTGGGCAAGAGCAGTTTTGCACGCGATCACCAAATGACGTCAAAACAAAAGGTTCAAAAGACATTGAACAATGGTTGTGACCAGAATGGATACACCAAAATCAGGTTGGGGTCGTGACTAGAATGGATACTCTAAAATCAGGTTGGACCACCTCGGACACTTATTGAGAATTATATAACGTAATGTCGACACTTAGAATTTATTTTCAATAAATTTTTAAGTGTAAAAAAGAAAATCTAAAATCCCCACTCAGGATTGAACCTGTGACCTCAGCTAGGCTTAGGCTTACATAGCCTACCGTACCACTGTACCACCTAGCTTCTCGGGTTGCTTAGTCCTAAATTTAACTATATAAACTGCTAACCCCAACCTCAACTGAAAGCTAACCAGTTACTCCGTTATATAAGTCTCAATAAGGTGTCCAACCTGATTTTGGAGTATCCATTCTAGTCACCACCATCAGGTTGGATCACCTCGGACACTTCTTGAGAATTATGTGACGTGATGTCGACACTTAGAATTTATTTTCAATAAATTTTTAAGTGTAAAAAAGAAAATCTAAAATCCCCACTCAGGACTGAACATGTGACCTCAGCTACCGTACCACTGTACCACCAAGCTTCTCCGGTTGCTTAGTCCCAAATTTAACTATATAAACTGCTGCCCCTAACCTCAACTGAAAGCTAACCAGTTACTCCGTTATATAAGTCTCAATAGGTGCCCAACCTGATTTTGAAGTATCCATTCTAGTCACCACCATTGAACAATACCCACACCACAACACAAAAGCTAACCAGCAATAGTTTCCACAACACTAAGAAATATCCTTGACTGGGCTATGGCGTCAAATTCAGAAAGGTAGGACGAGGGGAAGAGGGGTATGCATTCTACGACAATATAATACGACAAGGTAGCGACACCGATTTATGCACCCGTGTAGTTTACATTCGTCAAACCAAATGTTATTTTGTACGGTATATTCTCGTCCACTGGGCCTTGCTAAAACCATGGCCTCGACGGTTTTATCTCAAGTAGTTTTACATGTCAATTATTTTATTGCATATTTTAAATGTATTTATTAGGTAGCTTGACATTCTCTACTCTATAGTACTATGATTTTAAACTTTTCTCGATACTCTTCTATTTCACTGGAATCAATTCTTAATTAAGGCTCTAAAGGATTGGAGCGCTTTTAAATGACCAATGTAAAACCAAGTTTGGCCAATCATACCACTTTCAGATCCAACGAACCAATCACCACGCGAAGCAAAAACGCGGCAAAATATGCAATCGGTGCCAAGCGCGGCAAAAACAATATGTAACCCGTGCCAAGCGCGGGAAAACACACGGCCAAGTCACGATTGGTTTTTGGTTTGCTTTCGCAGTTTGCTCTGGTTGGTTAGGACGAGCTTTTTAAACCAATACAGAGCGCCACAAATGCAAGGCCAGAGTAAACACGTGATTGCTTCTGATAGTCAAACAAAAAGTGCTCCATCTGTTAAGTAAAGGTCAAAATCTTTCAGAGGACATGTAACAAACACTTCTAATGAAATCTGTTAGATTTTGATTCGTTACAAAGAGAAATCAACAATTTTTTAATACAAATCGAAAATTGAACAGACCATAAGGAACGAATGTTTAGCAGAGTCAACAACAATCGTGTGAAAACTAGATTTTAGTTTTGCCATATACATCACTGTAAACAAAAATTTAGTCTAAACACCAACAAAAGTGGCCAGTTCCAAGTATCATGAGCTGAAGCATTCCTCTATGCTCTGCACTTGAGCTCACTTCCCTGATGTGTTACATGATTAAGCAAGAGACGCCATTTTACCAGTAACAATTGATTTGAATTATTTTCTAGTACAGTATATAAAGTACAGTTAAGAGATCAAGAAGATTTAACGGGTCCAGGTGGTGTTACACAGAGCAATTATTCTTGCAACTTGAACTGATACAATGCTGATCAACGCTGCTGTAATGCTGATCAATGCTGCTGCGATGCTGATCAATGCTACAGCAATGCTGCTGCAATACTGATCAATGCTACTGCAATGCTGATCAATGCTACTGCAATGCTGATCAATGCTACTGCAACAATGCTGATTAATGCTGCTGCAATGCTGATCAATGCTATTGCAATGCTGATTGATGCATGTACAACATTGAAAAACAAAAAAGACTAGCATTTTTAACTTGAAACAGTATTGTTTTGTTGTGAAACAAGTTGTAGAGATGGCATTCTACACATGCAGTTTAGTCATCAAATTTGCCTTACATTGGTATCACACTGCAAGTTGCTAGGAAAACCTGACCCCAGTAATACACCCTTAGTTTGTCATTAACCTCTTAAGCCTCACTGTCAATAGAGAAATTCTCCTTACTGTATATCATACATTTGTTGCTGTTCTAGCAGGGAGAAGTTGTCTGGGGGGGGGGGGGAGATATTAAGACAATTCAACTTGGGTGATCATTTCCTTAATTCTTATGAGTTGCATGATTAAACTTGTATTGGTAAAACAAGGAGAATTTGGGTGCTGATCATTATTGAGGTTAAAGAGAATCTCAGCTAAAAAAAATTATAATACATAATGGCTCTCTTTAACTGGTCCTGGAGTGTTAAGTCAATATCTCCTTAACTGGTTCGAATGCGAAGTGTTAAATTTCCAGTTTAAATTACCGGTACCTGATCGCCGCCATGTTTTTTTTTAGGGTAATTTGTGACATCACTGCGTTGTCGGAGATCTAAACAATATGGAGTCTACGGAAGCCGGAATATGCATAAGAAGCACTTATTTATCTCCAAATACACGCATTTCTGAATTTAGAAGACATTAATTTTAAAAAGCAGGACAACGCACAGACATCATAATCCCCCATCAAGCTTTGCCAAAAAACATGGCAGCATGCAGGAAATTCAAAAGCAACAAAAGCATAAACAAAACGCCCAGTTTTACACAAACACCAACTAACGATTTTGAATTAATTTTAAGCTGAGATTCCCTTTAAAGGGTTAACTGGATGTACATTACATTCAGGTTACAATGCACTGTTGTTGTTTTTTTGTAACACCAAAAATCAATGGATAAAGAAACGAACTTAGCTGATAAAAAATCTTGCCTAACTTTCATTATTTTTCAAATGTTCCATAATACTGTTTGTTCAAGATTCGCCAACAGTGTCGACGTCTGCCACAATTTTGGAGAAATCAAATTCTTCTCCTGTGCATCGTTTATAAACATCAACTATGTCCTTACAAGTTGTTTGGAAGTGGGTTGTGGCATCATAAGTAGTAGTGATGTAAACCTAGTGGGAAAATAATCATCACGAATAAATTAACACTTTACAGTGTAACTCTCTAAATTTCATTTTGTAAAATATTGAAAAACAAATGGTACCATGCAAAAGTACTGCTGAAGAGGTTTCATTTAAATGGTCACACCATAGGATTTCATCAACAGACTCAAAAGTTAGAACAAATGGTACCATGCAAAAGTACTGCTGAAGAGGTTTCATTTGAATGGTCACACCATAGGATTTCATCAACAGACTCAAAAGTTAGAACAAATGGTACCATGCAAAAGTACTGCTGAAGAGGTTTCATTTGAATGGTCACACCATAGGATTTCATCAACAGACTCAAAAGTTAGAACAAATGGTACCATGCAAAAGTACTGCTGAATAGGTTTCATTTGAAAGGTCACACCATAGGATTTCATTAACAGACTCAAAAGTTAGAACAAATGGTACCATGCAAAAGTACTGCTGAAGACGTTTCATTTGAATGGTCACACCATAGGATTTCAACAACAGACTCAAAAGTTAGAACAAATGGTACCATGCAAAATGAATTTGGGATTTTCCTTGAATTTCGATTTTTGGCACTCTTGGGAGTCAAAGGGCTAAAGAAGTGCCCAAGGGATTGAGTGACTGAATAACACTTAATTAGAAATTAGTCGCAATTTAGTAACAAATGTTGAGCGAGTGTTGCTGAGAACATACCTTTGATTTTTCTCCGTCATCAGTTGGAACCAAAATGTCCTTCACTGCTAAAAATCTGTAATGAAACAAAAAAATAGTTCAGTTTCAAACTGTTTAATGATAAACAGTTTAAAGTGCCTATAAAAGTAAGTAAGCAACCTTTATTAATGTGGTCTAATACACTTAGCTCATTACAGTATTGTAATGAGCAAATAACATGGTGACGTCATGAGTTGTGCAAAAAATAATGCGGTGTCGCTTTCAGACGCTTCAGTATTTCTCGTAAACAAACCACTTTTTTTAGCTTTATTTTTAGCAGTTTTGCTCAGTTGGAAATGTACTCCGACGATGAATTTTGACTACCATGTTGATTACGAAGGTCTGCACAACCGTTGACATCACAAGTCCTAATTTGCATATTTAGGCCGTGTGCTGGTTGTCCCATATTTTGGCTCAAATCGGCCAACTTTGAGGTGAGAAAAAAATAGATTGTGTGCTTAACCATAAATTAAATTGGAAAATTATAAATCATTCCATTTTTTTGTATAAAAAAACGGGTCGAAAAGTTCATTTCATTGGCACTTAAATGATAAAATTTACTGACGACAGCTTTTGACAAGGGAAACAAAATTCACTGTTTCTTGAGGATCAGTCATTATAGTGATTTGTTATATAGCTGCAACACAAAAAAAAAACACAGTTTGAAAAACGTGCCGAGCAGTTGAGGTAAACATCAATCGCATCATAATGATGCCACTTTTTGTCACAGTCTGATCACGTGTGCTAGCAGGCAACAGTGCAATTACCCCCATGACGTGAAAATTGATGCCCACTTTTGCAAATGTTGCCCGCTTAGGACAATTGGTGGGAAACAGTTTGTTTGTTGGATGTCATGTGACCATGAATCAACCAATCAACGCGCGCGCGTTGTATTGAGGTAAAACTCCAGCTATATAACATTATTGATCATACATACTTTTCTTTCACTTCGCCCAGGAGATCCATGCCAGGTTTAAGTTCTGCTTCAGGATTACTTGTTTCAACAGTGGTACTCACAATGGCTATGTAGTAGTCTTTCGCAGCGACATGATGGGCCATTGACACCATACAGACATATATATCTGGAAAAAAAGGAAACATTTATTGATTGATTTATCACATCAAATTAAAGAGTTACAAACATAGAAGAACCTTCGCTCCTGCTTTTTTCAATAAAACTTAAAAACTTAAAACTTAAAAAAGTGCAGAAACTTCGGTACTGGTACTCTATGTCCTACCCGATCAGTAAAATTCATGTAAACACTTGCACAAGTGCATTCTTTTTTACATTCTTTTGGCAGTCTTGGAATTTCCAAGGGGTAGGGAGGGCCAAGTGGAAAATTCATGGAAATTCCAGGGGGTGGGGGAAGTATTGTGAAAACCCATTGAACAGAAAATCCTGGGGGTTGGGGGGGGCCAATGAAAAAAACCCTCTGCAGTAGAGGTATGGATATTTTCTAGAACTATACAATGCTGTTTTAAAACTCAAAATTTTACAAAGAAGGTCTCTCATTAGTGCTTAAGCCACCCAACAATTTTGCAGTTTTTGCTAACACATATTTACTCATGTGCAGAACAGCATGAGTTAAGGTTTGGGTTCCATTTTTCTTTTTGTGTGTGTGTGTGTGTCACATTAGTACATGCAAATTATTTTATGCATGTATATTTTAGTTTCATTATTTTGTTTACTTCTGGCTAATCTCACTTCCAGTTCTAAACAATAATGTCAGCAAAACAGCGTTATGAAGTGTCACGACACCGTCTCCTACAACCCTCATTACATTGCTATGTCCACATTAGGTATTATAACACACAGAAGAATCACTGGCTTCCTTGTGGTACAGCTTTCATTTATAAAACATTCAACAGCAACAACATGGTTTGCAGGAACGATGACTGAATGAAAGGAGTTACTCTTCTCCATGTCAGACATCTTATCTTGTTAAAAATAATTATAACATAAAACTTTCTTACACATGTGCATGAGTACAGGCTACTTGGAGACTCTTGTTCCTTAAATATTGCATAAAAATAGCTGAAAATTGCATAGATTACTAAGTTTAACAAGCTCTTTAATCTTTTGAAGTTAATTTGTATTTACATGTAGCTCGGTGCCTTCTCTACGTAAATTTGTATGCTTATGAAGCAAAATGTAAACAGTGACATTGGCAGAGATTCGCCTATAAGAGTAACCACCATCTGCCCCCCTTTCTCCCCTAACCCCTCTTTCCCCCCCCCCCCCCCCCCTTTCTGCCATGACATGGACATTCCAATGATAAGAATGGTGGATCAAGATGTCATAATGTAAGGAGAAATAAGGTGCTCATCACCAATGGTGTGTGTAGGAGTTAAGACTGCACCTGATTTCCTGTCCACTGCACTTTGAGGAATGATTATTTGCCACGACATTGCATCTTTTGGAAGCTGTGCAATAGGATGATCCAAAATACATATGCAACGCACCACCTGCAAATAAATTGATGCAAAACAATTGACAAATTAAAGGGGCTATGTCGCCATTTTTAAGTCGTGAACATGTGAAGCGTTAACCAATTAAGCCTTTAAGCCCTAACATCAAAATTTAAATTCTCATTTCTGGTCATATACATTTCCTATAAAAGTAGTGGGGAGAAATTGTTTGGATATCAAGAGAACTCATCTTGTGTGATCATGTCCTTAATTCTCATGACCTTTTTGATTGATAAGGCATTAATATTACAAGGAGAAATTTCATGCTGATCACTCTTCGGGCTTAAAGGGTTAAAGCAATGGAGCAAAATTTCACTTGATCACTTGATCGACTGTTAACATTAAGCTCACAATGTGTGATGGTTACATTTATCTGCCTTACCCATGGTGATGGATATGGCGTTGGAGGGAGGGTAGGGTAGGGAAGTTAGACGCAGTGGGTGGGGGGGAGGGAGCAAAACAACTTGGAGAGGGGAGAGTCAGTTAACATTAAGCCTACAATATGTAATGGGGACAGCATTGAAGGGAGGGTAGGGTAGGGGCATTAGATGCAATGGGTGGGGGCAAAACGACTAGGCTTAATGTAAACTGACTCTCCCCTCTCCTACAATATGTAACAGGGACAGCATTAAAGGGAGGGGATGGTGGGGAGCTGGATGCAATGGGTGGGCGGGTGGGTGGGGGGGAACAAAATGACTAAGAGAGGGGAGAGTCAGTTAACATTAAGCCTACAATATGTAATGGGGACAGCATTGAAGGGAGGGGAGGGTGGGGAGTTGGATGCAGGGGGTGGGGTGGGGTGGGGTGGATTGATGGTGCTTTAATGTAAAAATGAGTGTCTTGTGATACAGATAGCTAGAATATAAATGAATTGTAACTTTCCTGTAGTACTGTTTATCAAGCTGTACAATGTGGTAATAACTTTTTGAGTCTGTGCATGAAATCCTTAAGTGTGACCATTCAAATGAAGGCTACTGAGCAGTACTTTCCTGTGGTGCTGTTTATTATGCTGTACAATGTGGTTCTAACTTTTGAGTCTGTGGATGAAATCCTAGAGTGCAACCACTCAAATGAAAGCTCGTGCGTGGTACTTTCCTGTGGTACTGTTTATT
Source organism: Cladopsammia gracilis (assembly GCA_022457155.1). NCBI lineage: Eukaryota > Metazoa > Cnidaria > Anthozoa > Scleractinia > Dendrophylliidae > Cladopsammia > Cladopsammia gracilis. The sequence continues at coordinate 2,030,627 of JAJGOT010000059.1, read as the reverse complement.
ATGCTGTACAACGTGCTAACTTTCGAGTCTGTGGATGAAATCCTAAAGTACAACCACTCAAATGAAAGCTATAACTATAATAATGTTGTTTATAGTGAATGAGCACTTAGCTATCAAGCTAATTCACAGGCACGCCACTCAAATATGCAAACAAATATTGCAAATTGAACATAATAACATGTTAAAAATCCCAACTGGCAGAAGGCGGACCAGTTGACTATTATTTTTTCAAGCGTGGCCGAGTTGGTCTTGGGTCTGCTGTGAAACAATTCCAGCTACATGTACATGTTGTGGTCAGAGCGAGAATTGAACTCAGGACCTCCAGATTTCAAGTCCGGCGCCCTAACCACTCGACCACGCTGCCTCCTCAAACTGAGCAGTACGTTCCTGTGGTACTGTTTATTATGTTGTACATGTACAAGGTGGTTCTAACTTTTGCATTTTTGACCAGTCTTAGTGTGACCATCCATATGAAAACTACTAAGAAGTGCCTTCTGTGGCCTGCTTCATTATTCATTATGCTGTAGTTTACAATTACCTGTCCAATTTTCTTTACTTTGTCAGGAAAATAAGAAGGATCAGCAATCACCATCTTGGTCTTAGCAGTTTCTCCCTGTGATTTGACGCCGCAAACTTGTCCGTTCTCATCATAAACAATCTCCTCTATTGGCTTATCAAGCATGTAGGTGCCACCATAAATTGCACTGAGCCTGGCAAATCCTTGCGGTAACTCCCCCAGTCCATACAATGGGTACAAATAGGGAGATTTTCCATACCTTGCTAAACTTTCACTAAAAATTAAGAAAAAGAGTTTAATCCTTACAGCAACTCCCCGACCATTCTGAAGGGTTTACCACCTTATCGTGTTGGGGCTGTTTGTGTGTCTCAATGACCCCTAGAGCTATGTCGGCTGGAGTCTTGTACTCCTGGTATGGCCACCCATGCCGAACAGGTCGAAGGGTAGAGCCCAGGTGAAGTGTGATCCCCTGCTCCTCCAGGTTGGCAGTTGGGCTGGGAGCTAATAACCCACTGCTGTAAAAATAAGATTACAGAAACAGAAGACATTCAAAACTCAATCAACATTGGTGAAGCGACAAGGACCCACAGTAGCAGGATGACGCATTTCAGTCAAAGCTGAAAGGAAACCCTAAAGCCGACAGTTTCTATCGTGAATTTGAAGCTCAAAACCAAGATAGGAAACAACCAAAAACAACGTGGAGGAGAATGATTGAGTATGAAAGACGAGCAGCTGGATGGCAGTCATGGGCAACTGTTAGAGCTCTGGAAGCAAATCAAAGTAGATGGAAGGAGAACATTAAACCCTCGTGTGCCTTACGGAGAGATACGAGTAAGTAAGTGAGTAAGTAGCTCCCCGAGACCATATGGTGGGTGCAGATAAAATTATGGGGATAATTTTATTTCTAGCTAAACTTTCATTAGAAATTAAGAAAAAGAATAGGCCATTTCCGAGTTGCCTGTACCCTCTCTATCAAAGCGAGGCTAGGTGCAAAACCTTTCATATGAAAATGAGTTTTCATTCACATGCAAATAAGTTTTATTTGCATGTGAATGAAAACTCATTTTCATATGAAAGGTTTCGCACCTAGCCTCGCTTTGATAGAGAGGCTAAAGGCAACTCGGAAATGGCCTATTGAGGTTTTGCTCATATTCTGTCATACCCGTTTAAGCAAGAAAAACAAAAATTAAAGTTTTTCTCTGTTAACTTTGCAACTTTGCAAGAAAATTAGAGGAAAATAAGGAGGTTCATGAACCAATCACATTTCAGGAAATTGTACCAGTTAAAGGGAATATTTTCTGGGGATTTACATTTTTCAACTGACTGCTAAAATAATAGAGGGTGACTACTGGTTTGACTGTAGACTTCAAGCACCAACCTATACAACTTGATTTTCAACAACGCTTCCTTGCATGGCTTGTTCAAGTAGCTAGAAATAACACAGTAGAAAAAAAAACCTTATGAACATGTTTATTATGAATGTCAGTCCTGGCTTGTGCAATAGAACAGTTAAGGCCTATTTACACGCTGTGATTTGTCGGGCCGATTTGTCGGCCACGACAAATCGTGTGCGCGCTCTTTGTACAGTGCAAGCATCGTACATGAACTTTTTTTTATTTCAAAACTTTCCTGCTAAGAACTTCTTGAAAAACAAATGATATCCAATAGGTTATTTAGGTTGTTGTTAGTTTAAATACTGCAGATATAATTTGTTTTGCGTGATTTCTTGTCCAGATTGCGTTTTCGTTCTTAAAATCGGGCCCGACACGCAAAAATCTGTGAAGCGATCACAGATTTTTTCCGAATCGGCCGACATGTCGGACTGAAATCGCGCGCGGCATCGGGTCGCCATTTACAAGCGCCGATTTGCTTCACGATTTCTCGGGGCCGACAAATCGACCAGACAAATCGCAGCGTGTAAATAGGCCTTTATTTTCTCTTTTCAAAATTTTTCCAAGGTTTAGTTTTTTGTGCAATAGAATAGTAATTATTTTCTCTTATCAGGATTTTTCCAAGGTTACAAATACTAAAATCACAACATTTCAGATAGTTTTCACTGTACTTCTACATGTACATGTACTGAAATTCTAAAAATACCTGAAACAAAATGTTGTGTTTTCAGCAAAATCCAGAAAAGAGAAAGTCATTTTTAAGTTACAATGAGCAGTGAAAGAACAATGATAGAATAGTTAGAACCTGAATTTGACAAAATACATGTAACATATTAAAAAAAAAAATGTGTTTCCATGCAGCTTTTTTTTTTACCAAAGAAACCTTTTTGTATCTCTTAACAATGCCAGGAAACGGTGTCTTTTGCATCGAGGCGTGTATGTTATTTTGTGAAAATGAAGCAAAAACCAGTGAAAAGACTTTCAGCAATGGTTTGCAATTAATTGTATACGTCACACAGCCAAAACAGTGGGTAGTGGCGAATATTTACCTCGCGGCTCGGTAAATATCCACCACTACCCACCTCCACTTCGGTGAGTAGTTGTCAATCAAAGAAACATTACTCCCAGAGTCAATAATAGAGACATGTTGTGTGGTTCTAACTTTTGAGTCTGTGGATGAAATCCTATGGTGTGACCACTCAAATGAAACCTCTTTGGCAGTACTTTTGCATGGTACCATTTGTTCTAACTTTTGAGTCTGTGGATGAAATCCTATGGTGTGACCATTCAAATGAAACCTCTTCAGCAGTACTTTTGCATGGTACCATTTGTTCTAACTTTTGAGTCTGTGGATGAAATCCTATGGTGTGACCATTCAAATGAAACCTCTTTGGCAGTACTTTTGCATGGTACCATTTGTTTGAACTTTTCAGTCTGTTGATGAAATCCTATGGTGTGACCATTCAAATGAAACCTCTTTGGCAGTACTTTTACATGGTACCATTTGTTCGAACTTTCCAGTCTGTTGATGAAATCCTATGGTGTGACCATTCATTTTTCATTTCAGTTTTCATTTATTTGTTTACTCCAAACCTTTACATTAAATGTTAATAATTAAATTAAATCACATTCTATAGTGTGACCATTCAAATGAAACCTCTTTGGCAGCACTTTTGCATGGTATATACCACTTGTTTTTCAGAATTTTACAAAAATGCATGAAATTTGGGATTATTTTTGAATTTTGATTGTTGGCACTTTTGAGATTCCGTAATTATGATCATTTTTAGTACCAGTGCAGGTAACATTTCCCCCAAAGCTTGCAAGTACTGTATGTGAATAGACAAATTCGGCTAACGCATTGTTGTACCCAATTCAAACCTTTTGGGATTAGAACTCTTTGTTCGTCATATTTCCATATCAATGAAGCATTGACATGCAAATGATATGGAAATATTGTGAACAAAGAATCTTATTCCCAGGAGGTTTGAATTGGGTACAACAATGCGTTAGCCGAATTTGTCTATTAATGCCTGGATCGGTCCGGTAAAACTGTACCGGTAATAGAGTCCATATTGTGAAGTAAAAGGGAGGAGAGAAGGGCTCCAAAAAGGAGGGGCTTATTGGGGGTTGGGGGGGGGGGATGAGGGGGCTTTATTAAGGATTCACAATAAATAAACTGAAAGCTATCAGCGTGGTCTTACTCATCATTCGTGTACAAAGCAAGAGCATGTCCAGTGAAGCTCTGTGTGTTTTCATCTAAACCGTGTTTTTCGTAGACCTCTTTCATTGTAGTTTTTTCCGGATCAAATCCTATAGATTTGAAATAACATACCATTATTATTTCAATATAAAAATGTAATACTATAAAAAAATTCATTGCCTTAAGAGCGAAAAAACCGATTTTGTGATGAGGGTGATATCGTTTTTCAATTGAAATTTAAGTCTGGCAATGAATTTTTTTTAATCGTATATGTCAAAGAAAAACAGTGTTTCCAGGGAGAAAGCCATTTCAAAGCCAACTGTCAAGAGCTAGCAAAAAGAAATCAAGACTGATTCAAAATCACGGTGAATCATGCGCAGCCAGGAGAGAACCCTGTGGTATATGTACATGTAGTGACAAACTTTAGTTTCATCTGTAAATGTAGTTTTATAACTGAAATTGATGCTGTTTGCAATGTGGACTGTGGAACCAAACTAGCACAGTACAGTTAGCACAGTACAGTATGCTTGCTTTCATAAACTTCTTTGTTTGATTAGACTTGCTTTTTTCTAAGCATAAAATATTTGCCGGTAGTTCGCTCGCCTCTTGTAGGACTGCAGTGTGAATGGCTTCTTCACACTCTACAAAAGTTCACATTTTGTTTAAAATTGGGAAGAAAAGGAATTCAGTCTATACTAGATAAATAATTATTTATCAATAGTGAATGGCGCATCTGTATTTTTTGCTTCATATCAAAGCTCGCTATTTTAAAAGAAAGTATACATACTTTAATATAAAGAAAGTACACAAACATCCTATGAAGATGCCATACATTTGTACAATATCACTTCTCAGTTATGCAATTCCACGCTAAATACCCTTGCTTCATTAGCCAATAAGAATGCAAGTTTTCATTGACATATGCGATTCTGTCTTGAACTTAACTTTCTGTAACTTAAACAGGAAAAACGAGGTCAAGATGCGTACCAGTTCTCTGACCGAAACAAGCTGCTGAAAGAAATGAGCAGGGAGGCCAAATTACTATCCTTACAAAAAAATCTTGATTTTTTCTGCTCCTGTGACACAGGACAACCAACATTGTAACAGGACACCAAGATTAGGCTTCCGTTCTCTACTAGTCTGACACAATAATATTAGTGAAAACAGTAAGGTACATGTACTAAGTATGTGAATAACTCAGCATGGATATATTCTGATTGCATGTTTAAAGTTGATTTGAGTTCTTGTATTTTTCCTGAAGTTTTCCAACAAACCTTTTGTCATTTGGATAACTGATCATGTTGTCAATTTGCGGTCAACAAAATTTTCATCATACGATGAATTTTTTTCCAACCACCGAGTGAAACCACCACTGTGTAAAGCAGGCTGGCTTTCATGCCATTACAAAGGACACATGGGATCAATCGTATTTCAACCACACCTTACTTACCTTTCCATGTTTTGGGGTCATTCGGATCAAAGTCATTGACAAAAAGTAACAAATTTCGGAATCGCCGTTTCTCAAAAATCCCCATCAGGCTTGTACCCAGGGCTTCTTTCTCATCTGCAGGGACCTTGTAAAGTTTACCCCCTCTCTTGTAAACATAACTTCCTTCAACCGATTTGAATTCCAGGTATCTTGTCACTCCACTCGTAATAAGAAGCTTTACCAGCTCACCTGGAAGTAACAAACAGGGAAAAATAAACAAAGATGGTATACAGGTCTTGTTATTGACATCAGTTGAATGTTCACGTGCAAAGTGGGCGACAGTTGGCGGCTTGACACATCTGACCTATTTACTCATGCGCGAAGCGGCACGAGGTTAAAAAATGGGCTCCGTTTTTCTTTTTTTTCTTTTTCTTCTTATTATTTTTCTTCTTTTTTTTTTTGGTGTCACGATTTTGCGCGCAAATTTATGCACGCACATTTTAAATTGTGCACTTCCAGTTCATAGCTTTGCCATTTACACTTCCTGTTTAGTGACTTCCGGCTACTCACACTTCCGGTAAAACAGCGTTAGCGAAGTGTCACGACAGCATCTCCTACAACCCTACTTACGTTACAAATGTCCACGTTACATTTAGGTATCTATAAGACTTAGAAGTATCACTGGCTTCATTATGGTACAGCCTTCATTTACAAAACATTCAATAGTAAACAACGTGGTTTGTAGGAACGATGACTGAATGAAAGGAGTAACTATTCTCCATGTCAGACATCTTATCATGTTTAAAATGTATCATAAAACTTTCTTACGCATGCGCACGAGTATAGGTTGTTTGCAGCCTCTTGTTCTATTTGCTCAACAAAAATTCATCACTGAGTATATTTTTGACGCAAAGAAGCTCTGCATTTATAAAACTCCGAAAAAGAATTCTTAAATGCTATTGTGCTGGCTTTGAAGGAGAAATTTTCACAGAAAGTGAAGAAAATTTCCTTTGAAGTCCAAGCGACTGAATTCACTGAAACCAACAGCGGCCAATGGTTATGTACTTTGCCTGTGAACTTTTGACTGATGTCAGTAAATAAACCAATCAACATTCGTTATTTCAAATGAGGCTATCATTGGAAGATTCCAATAATCAATTTTAATTCTGAATTTTGATTTCAATAATGCAATCCATTCCCGATTAATGACAGTCATTCAATGATAAGCGGAATGCGCTGAGTATTTTGATTGTAAGCTCAGTAATGAAAAGATACACTGTAAAGGGATGAAAGGATGGTAGGTCATTACTGTAAGGGAATTTTTTCCTTGTCCTACGCTCATCATATGATAAACATCACATCTTTCTCAAGAAGGGGAAAAATGTATGGTCTTCACGAGCCTTAAGTGGCTTATAACTGCCAGAGCTTAACCCTGTTTTTGTAGCATTAAGTGACTGAGAGTATTACTACTCCCCACTGGATGGGATGCTAGTCCATCACAAGGTTACCGCCAGGACTATGTTTGCAGTACCCATTTATACACCTGGGTGGAGAGAGACAACGTGGAGTACAGTTTCTTGTCTAGGGAAACAAAACGATGGCAGAGAACAGGCTCGAACCACCGACCTTCAGGTTGAAAGTCCAACACGCTAACACCACCGCGCCGCCACAAGGGGAAATAGTGAGTAAAAAGTAGGCATATGAACAGGACACTGTCCCCACCAACATAACAAAATTCCCTTGCCCTTATTTACATGTTATATTGGCAAATGATAAAAAATGATTATAAGTTAATAGGATGAAAAGCTTCAAAGGAACAAAACAGAAGCAGCAGTAAGGAGATAAAGTGCAGAATTTCAAGGATGGAAGTGGATTACAGTTTGAATCAAATTTGATTTTATGACAGGCCCACCCCCACCCCAACCCACCCCACCCTACTTGCATCCAACTCCCCACCCTCCCCTCCCTCCAATGCCATTTCCATGGGTAAGGTAGGTGGCCATTACATGCATTGTATCGTGGGCTCACCAACCAATCGAGTGAATTTTGTTGTTGTTGTTGTTATAACCCGTTCAATGCTTCGCATATTCACGAGTAAAAAATGGACTATAGTGGATTTGAATTATGTCTCAAATTATTGTTGTGGTCATACCATTAGCCATTAAAAACTTGGGAATGAGATCGACATTCCAGTCTCTGGGTCTCCCATACTTGTTCTCATCCTCCAATGTTTTATTGAACATTGTAAACAACTAAAATGCAAAACAAACAACATTAATAAACTTGATGAAAACTAAAAACATGTCAAAGGTACTGAGAAAAAAAAAACTGTATCCTATGGAAATGTTTCAATTACAATAAAATTATCTAAAATGTTCCTCGGGATTTCTCTGAGGTTAAAATGTTTATATAAAACTAAAATGTTTATTACATATGATGAGAGGTGAAAGTTTCAGAATTACAATAAAATTATCATCCCAACATTCAATAATAATTTATCATCAGTTGTTATGGAAAAAACAGTCATTCATTGGACACTGTCCGAACAAAATCTACATGATTTGAGATTGCCATACCATAAAATTCTGAAATTAAAGGGGCTATGTCACAAGGTGAGTCTGCGCAATGAGTTCCTGTCATGTGACATCACCTGATGTCACACATGTCAAATTTCTATTGTTCCCTCCCGGATCGCGGCAAGTTTTATCGCGCTTGCACTCGTGTTGAACCACGCGAGGTAAATGAACACACAATCGATTTCGCTTTTAATTCCTCCCCAACTTCCACCACTATTGGAAGATATTCAATTTTTTGAAGGTATGACTAACAAATCGCAGAAATAATTTACCAAAAATCTAGCCAAGTAAATACTCTAATTTGTAAACTTGAGATCTATCCTTCCACGCAATACAACGGGATGGAACGGATTGCAGCGAATTCGACAGTAATGGCCGCCAACTTGATAAATTTTCATGTTGTTAGTACCCAGTACTCACCCACCATCCTCGCAACATAGCCCCTTTAAGCCCCTCCGGAAATATGCCGCTTATCATGTGATTCTATCGTTTTTCTTTTGTTCTAAGACCAAAAAATGTCCTTTGAAAAATAATTATAAGCTCAGGGGCTTACTTTCAGAATTTTACTGTACATTAGATAATTTGCAAACTGCAAAACTTCTTAAATTATGTCATGTATGCTAACAGATTGTGTCTCACGGAAAATCCAAATTTTGTAAAAAATAAATGTCCAATCGAAAATTAATGGAGGTTTGAAAGCACACATTTCCTTCCTTACTATGAAATATTATTGCCAGCTTTGGACACAGATCAAAAAAGCCAAAGAAAAATACAAAAAGAAAACATTCTAACTATGCATTTAACATACTTGTTATGTAGTTCTAACTTTTAAGTCTGTGGATGAAATCCTTTGGTGTGACCATTCAAATGAAACCTCTTTGGCAGTACTTTTACATGGTACCATTTGTGTTTCGATATTTTACAAAAATAAATTTGGAATTTTTCTTGAATTCTTATTCTTGGCACTCTTGGGATTGAAGGGTTGACGGCAGTGTAAAACATTAGTTGGGTTAAAGGCACAGCAAAGTAATGTCACATAAAGATTCAAGAATTCATAATTAATAAAGAAGAATTCATAATTGCATAATTGAATTCAGCATAATCAACTGAGCGCAGGTTCCGATACCAAATAGTTTTCCTCTTAAGCTGTGGTTTACACAATGCAAGATGTGTAAAAATGGAACAGTGATCAGAAATCAAAAGATCATTGACGACAACTGCACAAATAAGAAGGTAATAATAATTATTATTGATGTTAAGTTTTTATATAGTTTTTATTCCTTTATTAGTGGAATAAAGCACTTTATCATATGACCCGTACAGCCCTGCGAACCTTTTCTTTGCAAAACCAATAAATTGATGAAAGTCCCGTATGAGGGCCGTACGCATTTGCGCGAGCGGGGCCGGAAAAAGGCGTACGGCCCTACTACAAAAGCGGACGGCCTCGCGCGTTAAAATTTCAAGTAATTTTGTCTCCAATTTGGTCATGTGATAAAATGCTTATTGACTAAGTTAGGTCGGGCCGGATAGGAAAATATTTGGCTCTCGGTCATGGCGCACGGACCTCGCTGCACTCGGTCCGTACGCCATGACCTCGAGCCAAATATTTTCCCATCCGGCCCTCCAACTTAGTCAATAAGTACATAATATAAATAAAAGGCTTTCCTGCAAAAAGAGCAATTATCACTGTTTCCGATTTTCATTTTTTGCAGGATCGAGCTAATTTTTGGCAGACTGACTTGTTTTGACACAACAAACATCGTTTTGTAAACTTTTTGCTGATTTGCGCCTTGTTTTTGAAAAAATGCGGTGGCGTCTTTGGAAAGCCATGCAAAGGTATTGTTTAGCCGGAAACAAAAGAAACTTGTTATTTGTAAACAAGGCGCAAATCAGCAAAAGAAATTAAGGAACGATGTTTGTCATATCAAAACAAGTCAGTCTGCCAAAAATTAGCTCAATCCTGCAAAAAATGAAAATCGGCCAAAAAGTGATATATAATATATGTTATGATTCAAATTTTTCTTTGGTTTAAAAATTTTCAAACCAGTTTGATTTTTGTTTTCCTTTGTCTCAGAATATGATAATGAATCTGAGACAAAGGAAAACTAAAACTGAACTGGTTTAAAAATTTTTAAACCAAAGAAAAATTCGAACCACAACATATACACCCTTTTTGCAGGAAAGCCTTCAACTGTATTATTATTATTATTATTATTATTATTATTATTATTATTATGTACACCTACATCAGTGAGAGGTGTGATGGAGGCACTCTCTCCACCATAGTACTTCTGCCTGTCCATGTGAAGAACTTTTTTCTCATTAATAGACATAAGTCCACTCAGAACACATTCCTGAAAATATAATACTGTCTTGTTAGTATCAGCATTTTTGTTAGAACAGGGAGACCGCAGAGATGCCAACCTCTGGAGATTGAAAATACGGAGTTTTTTCTGAGGGTGAAATGTTTTCCGGCGCCGAAGGCGGGAATTGAGCGACATTTTTTTTTTTTTTTTTTTTTTGGGGGGGGGGGGGGTGGGTCGTAAGCATGTAGGGGGGGTCCAGAAAACTGCATTCCTGAGACCCAAAAAGCATTTTTGAAGTTAAGATATGATGAAAGACTGCCTTTGTTTTTGGATTTTGGGAAAATTTGGGTTAAAATCTTAGCCTATTGTAGAGAAAAGATCCAAAGTCGCTTTTATCCGGGAGATTTACACTGTAGTGATCCGTATGGGAGACCGGGAGATTCGTTCCGTATCCGGGACACTCCCGGATAATCCGGCATCTCTGAGATCAGGACCTTTACTCGGCTATTTCAATTCTTGTTCCAGCTATTTCTCAGGCAAAGCTTTAAGATTTTAGGAAAGTGCCAGAACAAATTTGACTGTCTTATATTTGAAATGCTTTTTATCAAAGAACTGAAGCCAAACAAACAATGCGATTTAATTTGTGCCAAATTATTTGTTTAGACTATTTTTTCTTACTTACACTGTATTGTTTTCATTGTTTTATGCCCTTTTTAACTTCAAATTTTTATAACTTATTGTTGGCATATTTTATCACATTTAGTACCCATGACATTCTTAACTGTTAACAATATCTATGCTAATTTTGTATTTTACTTTCTCTTGAAAATGTCCTTGGAGAGGTCCAAACGTTGTGACTTTTTATTGTTAATTTTTATCACAAAAATTTAATATGTGTAAACAAAAACTTAAAGAAAAGAAAAGAAAAGACTGCCTTGTATGTTTATAAATATTGTACTGTACAATGCATGAGTAACAGATCAGACACTTGAAATATTTGCCTGTAAATGAAATCTCTCACTTGTGAATAAGATTTAAGAGTTTTCAATTTTTTACTAACGCAGGAACACATAAATACGTTTCACCCCTAAACGTTAACTACACACTTTCGATTCAGTTGAACATAAGGTAAGCTAACGTGTGAGAGAAGGAAAACCAATATATGAGATGATCGCGTTGAAAGGTAAGCCATAACTTTTATTCTAAAATACCTGGGAATATATTATAAGATGATTTAGGTCCTTAATTCACGTATTTTTATCTCGCAGCGGTAATATAACGAGGCAAATCTCAATTTTGAGATGAAATCACGAGGGTTAATTCGTTGAGATGATGGGTGTGAAACTTGATCTTAGTCAAAGAGACACACCACGATAAAAATGGATTTCTTCACCGCTTGTTTCAGCACTTACCTTAAGTCCTGTACCCAAAACGATGCAGTCATATTCCTCATCCATTGTCAAGCCCCTTTACTGAAGGAAAACTGAAGCCAGAAGAGCTAAACTGGACAAGTAATAAGCCTTCTCCGAAGGGATTGCTCGAGCACGGAAGCGATCACGAGTACACTGCGCTTGCTCAAGATCATTCCACCTCGTTTTGAGGCTGAGGCTGGTTGAAATACCCACCCCTGCCCTACCCCTCCCATGAGATCGTCGTTCCCGACCGCTGGTTTAGGAGGACGCGGGCTCTGAGAACGAAGAAGTTTCGTCGTGAATTATTTTCTTCCAAAAAAACTCCCGAAGTATTTGGTCAATAAAATCGAAAGAGTATTTGAAAGGGATAACTTTCCTCCCAATTAAATAATTCTCTAATACTGCGAAAAATCGGTTTAAAATCAGCCAAAAACTGCAACGCGCCAGGGGCCTGCACGGGGGCCTGCAACAGCAGAGCCGCCATTTTGTGAAATTTGACCGGACTATTCAACCTCCTCTGTGTTTCCTCTTTCATTTTCATCATGCGGCTTTATTTGGACTGCAATATCGCCAAATTTGACACCCTTGCTGTATCGAAGGGGTTCAAACTGACTCACTTCGTCGATGGTCTTAGCGATCAAATCTTTGATCAGATCAAAGACTGGCAGAACCTACTTCAAGGGCGTCTGCAAGCCGAAGGAAAAAGCTTAGCAGAGGAAGCTCGAAAAATTGTCGAAGATGTACACTTGGCAACGGATCGTGAATGGGATGGATATCACTGTTTCATCGGTATCCGAAACAACCATGCTGTACTCTATTTTATACCAATGGAGTCGCGTGAAACTAATTACAATACAACTGGCTGGCACGAGTACAGTTCTTCTTACGAAGTCGATGTGATGCGAATTCACTTGGCATTTTCGGAAGAAGATTCTAGTCGGTACGCAGTTTATATCAATATGCTGACCAGGCAGTTTGTCGATGTTTCTTTGTTTCTTTGTTGCAACGTTTTGACCAGCTTCAAAGCATTGGAAGTTTTGGCGTATGTAACTGCCCTCCAGCTCGGTAACTATCGGGAGTTGGGATCAGACTGTTTGGAGTTTGCAAAAGCGGCTGCCAGATTAGCTACACAGCAGTTTGTCACGGAAAGGGAGTTAGCTAATTCCTATGTCAACCTCGAAGTGCAAGTTAAAATGGACCTTGATGACCTCACAATCACCAATTTTAAAAGTGAAGCTCTGTCTCGACGCAATCCGGCATCGAAGTATTCTGCTTTGGTTTCCATAGTTTCGACGCAGACTCCCCTGGTTCAGATGTTTTTTGTGTCATTGCTCGTCATGACATTCTACCATTTCATAATCCGTTAAAAGTGCTTTGACATCACACTATTTTGAGCTTTTGCAAGAAGTACTCCAAATTGTCTTAATATAAAGATACATGGGTAAACACAATGTTGCCACTCATTGAATGAGTAGAAAACACATTCAACATCTAAAACGATTGACTGCATGAGGTCATTCAACAAGTTGCATGTAAGCAACTTGTTGAAAGGAGCCTGTCTCTAGAGCCTGTCTTTATTTTCGTTCAACAACGTTCAACATGTTGAATGGCAACATGTTGAATGGCCTATTCAATATGATACACTGTTCAACATTGGGCCAATGTTGAACAGTGTATCATGCCATGTTGAATGGCCTATTTCAACATTCGCCAAGGCGTGATATTGTTGCACATCTGTTGACTATCAACAAATGTTGCCACGAACCGTGTATCATAAAAGCTTCCCAGGGGAGGGGGGGTGGGAGTACTCCCCATAATGGGGTATAGGGGAATGCTCTGCCCGAAAGGGACAACTTTTTTGAGGCTGGAGGTATATGAAAGGGTCGGGATTTCACGAGTTGAAGTATATGAAACGGTAGGGATTTCACGAAGAATAGGAAAGGTTAGCGAAAACACGATTTGAAGCATAAAAAAGGAGGGAAAACTGCCATTTGAGTATTATAAAACGGGTCTTTCAAAATATATCAAACAGACGCACGTGAAGGCTATATGAAAGGGGTACCATTTTCAATTAAAAAAGGTATATGAAAGGGTTACCTTTTCTGTCAAAAACGGCATATGAAAGGGTAAGGGTTTGGACCTCTGGGCGGAGCATCCCCGTACAAAACTTTGTTGAGTACCCCTCGGGAAAAGATTAAAAGGGAGCCGCTGAAAAAGCAAAATTTTGCGTAACTTACAGCAAAATGCAACCAAATATACAACTAAATTCAGTTGGATAAAAAGATCGTTAGACAGCAAAACAGAAGCAGTAGTTTGGAGATGAAGTGCAGGATTGCAAGGATGGCAGTGGATTACAGTTCATCAAATTTAATTTTGTGACCAGACGGTCAAGAAATCACAATTGACATTGTGGAATTTTCACTCTTTTAGCCGTTATTTCGTTCCCTTAGTTAATATTTCTTTGCCGTCATCACTTTTGGCGATTTGTTCTTTCTGTTTCAAGATAATAAAACAAGCTTAAAGCTAGCCTGTTCCAGGTGTTCAGATAGTGGGGAAAGCGCAAATAGTTGGGGAAGGCGCGAAGAAAAGCGAGCGAAATCTCGCCGCATTTTTTTCGCTCGCTTTTCTTCGCATTTTCCCCAACTATTCGCGCTTTCCCCACTATCTGAAGCTTAAAGCAAGCTCCTGGCCGTAATCATAATAACACGATATTTCAGCCAGGACAGTGTCCCTTAAATTGAAAGAAAAAAAGGTTCGAAATAATCGTTTACGGAGGTTGAAAAACATTTGCGAGGTTTCCAGAATACAGAATGATACATTCAGATGAACAGTCATGAGGTATAGAGCAGTTTTCAATTGAGTGTGGTAAAACCAAAACCAAAGTAATTACTCTGACCAATCACAGCAGTCGTAAACAATCCAATGAACCAATCAGAGCTCGAAGCAGTTACATGTCGGCGGCGCCAAGCGCGGGAAAACGTGTGCGAGCAAGTCACGATTGGTTTTGGTTTTACTTCTGATTGGTCGAGAAAGTGGGGCGAGATTTCTTAGCCAATCACAAAGCGTAGCAATTAAAAACCAAAGAAACTGTGTAATTACTTTCTCTATTAATATTTATATGGATTGCAACGAATTTGAAAAGTGACAGCTCCCCAAAAAACCGTTTTACAATAATTATTTTGCCTTAACTCATTAACTTACAATGGTTTTTAACTTATTTGTTATTTATAATCTCGAAGATACCAGTAGTTATGCTTCTTTAAATTCGAGTTAAAATAAAAATTATAGTATTCGTTTCTATTGTGTATTGTAATGTGCCGGTGGTTAAGTTTCTGTTTCAGTTTATTAGAGTTCAATTCATTGCCCGTTCCGAAGTTCAAAAAGGGACTGGCCACTAGTTTACACATTGTAAATTTCGTTATATCAAAAAATGAATCGCATCATCACGAAGCTTGCATGAAAATTAGTAAGTTTACCAAATTTGGTTATGTTTCATTGCATAGTAACCAGGCTGTAAGCTGTCAACGGTCGTCCAAATCCCATTGAAAAATGTCTCTAATTCAGACAACAATAAACTGCAAGGTAAAAAAGTTGACTTTGCGAGACACCAATACGGCAGGAACCGATAAAGCAGGGTAGCAACCGCGGACAGCAGTTTCTTTGTTATTGCAACTCAGCGCGGTTTTGCAACTAAACACGACTGCAAGAATACAGTCGTAAATCTATTTAAAAGCTCGAGACAGTTCGAGGCTTTCAGGTAACAACGAAATTCTGTTATATCTCGTTCTTGAGTCTTCATTATTTGATCAGGGTTGCTACGGACAGGGAAAAGTCAGGGAAAAACAGGGTTTTTTTCAAGGTCAGGAAAATGTCAGGGAGTTTCCAATAAGTCATGGAAATTCTAAATTTCCCGTCAAAGTCAGTGAAAAGTCAGGAAACTTTATTATCAGCTTGCCGCAAGGTCTGATAACGATTGTTTTGTTTAGGGCAACGCAATTTCTTTTCAGAAATATATGTTAATAATTTATTTTTTTGCGATTTTACTGTCAAAGGATTCATCATGCGTGGTCAGTGAAAATTGCTGCGTGGTCAGTGAAACGTCGGAATGTTTTTCATCCAAATGGGTGGCAACCCTGTTGATGACCGTGATGTGATAAGCATTTTTTTTTTGTCATCGCGGAGCTGCAGTATCGCCCACTTGGAGTTGGACGCTTTGGGAAACTTGCTGTTGCGTATTTATGTGGTTTAAACTCCGGGGGGGGGGGGGGGGGGTACTCAACAACGTTTTGTACGGGGATGCTCCGCCCGGAGGTCCAAACCCTTACCCTTTCATATACCGATTTTGACAGAAAAGGTACCCCTTTCATATACCTTTCATTGAAAAT
Organism: Cladopsammia gracilis; assembly: GCA_022457155.1. Lineage (NCBI taxonomy): Eukaryota > Metazoa > Cnidaria > Anthozoa > Scleractinia > Dendrophylliidae > Cladopsammia > Cladopsammia gracilis. The sequence goes on along the minus strand of JAJGOT010000059.1, from coordinate 2,014,408 downwards.
GGTACCCCTTTCGTATACCTTTCAATGAAAATGGTACCCCTTTCAGAGCGTTTACGTGCGTCTGTTTGTTATATTTTGAAAGGCCATTTTTATTGAATACTTAAATGGCAGTTTTCCCTACCGTTTTTATGCTTCAACGGCGTGGCTTCGCTTCCCTTTCCTATTCTTCGTGAAACCCCTACCCTTTCATATACTTCAACTCGTGAAATCCCTACCCTTTCATATACCTCGAGCCTCAAAAAGGTACCCCTTTCGGGCGGAGCATCCCCGTATAGCCCATTATAGGGAGTACCCCCCCCCCCCCCCCGGGGTTTAAACTCACTTGTCAAGCCTTTGAGAACGATGGGCAATGCAGTGTAAACAAGGAGAGGCCGACATTTGCGCTAACGTGTTTCGTCTGATCGAAACTACATCGCGAGGTAGTTTCAACATTTCAAACATCCTCAGAATAAACATGTTTCGACTGATTCGCTTAATGAGCCGCCTGATGTGAACATTTTTAATTGTGAACATATTTCATTCGTGATGGGAGTGAACATGTTTGACCTCCTGGTCAAGCAAAATAGAAAAAAAGTATGGAAGTTCGAGCTTTAAGGTGAGAATGAAATTCTGTTATGTCTCGTTCTTGGGTCTTCATTGTTTGATGTTGTCATTTTTTAGCCAAACTTTAAGTATCGTAGTAACACTGTAAAATTCCCTGAAGCAGTATCCGCGGCCCACGCTCGAAGTTGGACCGACGAGAACTTTACTCGGTGTAATTTGATCTGAAACAAAGATATCAGTCAAGCTTAACAGTCTACCTGTTCTGACTTAGTGAAGGTTAATTGGAGAAAGGAAGGTGAGGTGAGCAGTCCCTACATTCTTTAAATAGGGTTGAAGCTCCCGTAAGCGAACACCCTCGGGAAACGGAAAACGTGTCCGTAACTGTAGCTGCTCGCCTTTAAGGAAATGATTCTCATCAGAGGAGCCACAGGATTTTGTCAAGGCGGCCGCGCCCGTGAGTAGAGCTCTCCACTTACGATCTTACGAGAGTGTCCACTGAGGCGGCGGCTTTGAATGTAATGAATTATTTTGTCTTTCATGCTCATAAGCTCTATCTGATGAAAATGTATTTTTGCAGTTTGACACCCTTGGACTGTCTAGCAATTCATTGACCGGGTTTATAACGATTTTACTCGTCTGTTAAGGCACGGAGATCAACGAATTTGTAACTACTCGGAAAACAACAAAGGGAAATAGGGGACTGTGAACAGTAAAATGTTTACACATGCAAACATATTCAGTACTATTTGCATAAGTTATGTAAACCGAATGATATCAGAACTCTGCGGATGAAGCCAAAACAAAGACTGCTCGCAGTCAATGATATTATACAAAAATTGATATTTGTCGATCAATTTGTCTACATTGCAGAATTCAAATTATGTGAAAAAGAAACTGACTTTACTTTCAATTTGTTTTTGATACGTGGATAGATGATTTCAAGCGGTTCAGATTTTACTCATATTCACGTGTATATCAATGCATAATTTTAGAAAGATAAGTGAACGTCGCGTGTTCTGAAATGTGTACGTATTTTGACTAAGGTATATTAAAATTTAACTTGAAACAAAAGACATCACTACGAGGGAAATGATACAAGGGATTTATATTGTTTATTCCCCTAAGCCTCGCAGTGATGTCTTTTATTTGAAGTTAAATTTTAATATATCGAAAAAGGCCATTTCCGAGTTGCCTTTAGGCCCCGTCCACACGTATCCGGATATTTTTGAATCCGCAACTTTTTTGTTGCGGATTGGCCTTCCGTCCACACGTATCCGGCGAATTCGGGCAAATACGATTCGAATACGCTACATGTGGACGCGAATATTTTCTAATCCGCAACAAAAAAGTTGCGGATTAAAAAATATCCGGATACGTGTGGACGGGGCCTTAGACTCTCTATCAAAGTGAGGCTAGGTGCGAAACCTTTCATATGAAAATGAGTTTTCATTCACATGCAAATAAGTTTTATTTGCATGTAAATGAAAACTCATTTTCATATGAAAGGTTTCGCACCTAGCCTCGTTTTGATAGAGAGGCTAAAGGCAACTCGGAAATGGCTTATTGGGCTAGGGTAAAAATGTATAAAAGAACAGATCATAGAATTACTCTTCCCAATTATTTGTTTTCTTCACAGCTTCTGTTTGCCTGTTGTTACACTGTATTTCATTGCTGTCCATCATGAAGACTGCTGTTTATATTTTTATTGTCGCAATGCTGATTGTATCTGTGACATCACGCTCTACCCTCAAAGGTCTGTAAAATAAATTAACATAATTTAAGGACATTGTCCCAGCTGCGGACGTATCGTGTCTTTATGATTGTGGACAGTTTATCTTAAAATAGGAAGAAAAATTCACTAAAAGTGATGAACGCAAAGAAATATGAACTAAAAAGACAAAATAACGACTAAAAATACTCAAAAATTCCACCAAATTAGAATTTCGTGATTGCTTTAAGTTTTGCGTTGCTGCGCCTTATGATTGGCTAAAATATCTCGCGCCACTTTCTCAACCAATCAGAAGTAAAACCAAAACCAATCGTGACTTGTTCCCACGCGTTTTCCCGCGCTTGGCGCCGGCTGCATGTATTTGCTTCGAGTTCTGATTGGTCCACTAGATTGTCTGTATCTGTTGTGACTGGCCAGAGTAATTACTTTGGTTTTAGTTTTACGATGCTCAGATGATAACCGCTCAAAATCATCTATTGTAATAAGTTGTTTCTTTCTCATGTTTTAGACAAGATTATCGAGAAGCGTCTTAGAATATATGAGAACGACCCAGCGACAATTGCAACCACAGATGCAACTGCCCCGCCAGTTTCAGTGGCAGCTGTAGATATACCTGAAGGATGTAACTACCCACCCTGCTACAGTGCATGTATGTACTACAACGATGCAGATTATTGTGAACCCAGATGCTGCGAAAGCCGTTAGAGCGGAATGCTGAAGGTAAATGGACTCCCATTGAAAATGGCATATTATTTTTAAAATGGTAACTGTGGATTGAAAGACTGTATGACCACCTTGCTCAGCTTGTAGAGCGCCAGTCTGCAAAGCGGGAGGTCGCGGGTTCGAATCTCGGCTTGACTAACACCCAGTTTTAAAATAACCGAGAACGAAGGTTCTGCCTTTGCTATGACATCTGCAAATGGCTAGACCTTCACGTGGCTCGGATGATCATCTAGAAATGACGGTCCCGTCTCCGATGGGGACGTAAAAGAACCACTGAGGACGTAACAAAACCCTCGGTACCATACATTGTTCATGGGTGGGGTGGGGGAAATGAGATTAATAAGGGACCGATAGTGGTTACCTAAGGCGCCTTAACGAGCTAACGTCTGATCTCATTTTCATATAAAGTGTACTGACTTGCAGTACCACGAGACATGTGACATGTGCGCCGCTTTACTCATTTGAAAGTTTGTTGACATACTTGATGCCATACAGTTCACAAGCAAAGGGCAAGACATCTACTCTTGAAACAGACAAACTATGTTATTACACCGCAAATTTCAACATCCTTGTGCTTATGAATGTGCAGAATTGCAAGGGAGCTCAATCTCTCGTCCTTCATGGTACTTCGAGGATGAGTTCTCAATCTATTTATAAAGCGTTTGCACTTGACGTCATAGCCGCCATATTGGAGTCCCAGTAAATTCTTTTGTTAGGGACACCAGCATGGCTGCCATGGCCTTTGTCATTTAAGTCACGGGACTGAGTGAAAACACTCTATACCACTAGGATACGTTACGTATGTTACACTGTGCAATGTTTCGTTCGACAGCGTTACGAGAGAAGAAGCAGCAGCAGTGAACCGTGTGAACAGCGCCCTTATAATAGACACATCCCAGATACTAATCTGTATTTTGTGCATACCATTTTCAGCAAATGAAGCCTAAGAGTCTCTTCACAAGCAGCAAGAACTGATGACTGGTGATGGGTTTTAAGCGAGCTGCATTGATTTGGGAAATAAAACGTGACAAAGTGATTTTTTGTTTGCCGGCTTATTTCTTTTTCGTTTTTCTTTCGAACCTGCCCTCATTGCCTCATTGCCGTTGTGTTGTTCTTTAAAAGTTGTTAGTTTCCTTAATCTTTAACCCGCCTCACCAATATTATCAGTTTCCTATCTTTGGAGTTTGGGATATTGCTTTCCTCGGAGTCACGTGACCAAATGTAAGCCCCAGTACCCTTCACAGTGCCACAAAATCACAACTTCGTCCCCATTGCCTTCTCTTCGCTCAAAATGGCGGCTCGGTGCGATCACTGAGCCGGAAAGCCCTGGTGACGACTGACGAGGCTGTCCTTATCACGGGCTGGTATTCTCGTCCCCAGAGTCGCGATCCTTTTGGCCAGCGCATGCAACGGATCACGGACTCTGACCGGTTCCGATGCGCATAGTGCTTATTTTCGATTATCGGACAGTCAGATTTGAGCGGAAAAATGCGCAAAACGAGTTTCAAATTGGAAATAGAAGTAAAATTTGCAAAGGACCGCAAACGATAATGCTGTAAACCGGATAAGTAAGATCTACGAAAGATCTAAATCAACCAAAAAAAAACTGAACAAACATAACAACAAACTGCAAGGCTGATTTTGCGAGACACCAATACGACAGAAACAGATAAAGCAGGGTGGCAACCGCAGACAGCCGTTTCTCTCTTATTGGAGTCCGTGATCCGTGCCGCTGACCAAAAGGATCACGGGTCTTGGGACGAGAATGATAGGCTAACTGAGAAAAAGTATAAAAGTACGATGTAACATGCTATGTGAAAATATGTTTCACCAGCGAGGAATGAAATCCCTGTCTTCTGCTTACAAGGCAGTCAGTTTCATGAGCATATGACTACCATGTTCATTTTCAAAACATGCACGTAACATAACTCATTGATATGTCTGGGCTCTAAAATGGTCTCCCTTCGGGGACCCTAGTGGGGAGGGGTGGGGTTGGTCTGAAAATGGGTGTCCTGTGTCCTGGTCTGAAATGGTATTTTTATTAAAGAAAGCAAGGCTGATACTACCTCGAACACTGAACGCGACAACGACATGATAGAGCCCAAACTGAAAGCCAAAATACAACCGTGGACAGCTGTTTCGACCTGTTTGGGACTCGTCAGCACGGTGTAGCAGCAAACTGAATAGAACAACCCGCGCGAACGCCAATTGTATATCAAAATGCACGTTGAAATGACCTCAGATGAGCTCAAAATCAAAAGTTTGCCAATAGGCTGATTTACAGTTTCTACTTAGTAACCTGGCCTTTGTGTGGAAATGAGGCTGAAGTTGACTTTGTTTTGATAGAAACCTTCCTTCTCTTTATATCAAAATCATGTCGTTATTATGTTAACTAACATGATTCACATATGAAAAGCAGAAAGGTTTGTATCAAAACAAAGTCAACTCCAGCCTCACTTTCACTCAAAGGCCAGGGTACTAAGCACACCACTATAAAATGGTCTATTGCTCAACGTCACAGCACGTGACTATGAGCAATAGAGAAGAAATCTGAAATATCATGTCGTTGTCGCGATAAAGAAAGTGAGGATAGACATAAACCATCCCTAAGAAAATGCATGGCCAATACCATGTTAAAAAATATATATAAACAGCATATCGGCTCCGAGAAGATATGCATATTTATATCTGAAAATGGATAAGAGCTGCAAGGAGCCGCCGCATAACACCGCCAAAAAATTTGAGGAGTACTCCTTGCCCCCCCGCGTGTTCCCCGACAGAAGACAATTTTTAAAGCCGGAGCCCAGACACTTCAAAGGGTTACGTTATGTTTTAAAAATTAACATTGAAATCCTACCAAACAAGGGACTTACCCTCTCCGGATAGTCGAGCGGCGAGCAAATACGCGATCACTGATCGACCGAACTTAGAATGTGTACTCCCAACTATTGAGAACTAATACTGGGGGGTGCTTGGGTAGGCGAGCGGTAATGCGGGCCGATAGGGGGCGCTGGGGAATAGGCGGGAAAGGAGGGAGGGACTGCATTCTCTTTTGCAACAGACGCGTTAAGATAACTCCGCCACCAAGTGTGAGAACCCATTGAAAATAAACTAATCTTGTCAACTAAAATAACGCGAAAGTGCTCGCCCCAGTCTCCCCTCGGCTCGTTCGCTCGCTCCAGTCTCGCCGAGCTTCAGCTCGCCCGCTCGATTGACTGCGAAGGGACAGCGGTCACAGCTAGCAGTCTAGTAAATTTTGTAAGAAGGAGATAAGACCTATAACAGGAAGATGTCTGTGAGTTTCAAAGTAGAACTAGAAATGTTTTATCGCAAAACTTGGTGAGCCTGTGCGCAGACGTCTCCTGATATGTTTCAATTTCTCATTCTATAGAAAGGTAAGAAAATAGCGAGAAATGTTGTTTACATTGACTAGTGCAAAAACAGATGTACACTGTGCCGAGCGCTTTCAACATTCTTCGCTTTAAAAAAGCATGAAGCGCTTTCAGCAAGTTTTAAAATGATTCAGTAAACTCAGACTTTTCTTATTTTTAACGTATTTCTATCATTTTCGAAGTTTTTAACGTGACATTCGTTTGCTTCGAATTTTTGCGCGGGAAATGCTTGCGGCCAGTTGGTCGACTGAGGAGGAAGACATTGCTCATGCTCACAGTTTGATCTTTCAGCCTATGATAACCTCCTCTCCAGGTCTCGCTTGTCCAAGTTGTTCGCATCGAGCCGACCACTGAGCCGACCACTGAGCCGCCATTTTGAGCGAAGAGAAGGGACTGGGGACAAGGTTGCGATTTGGGGCCCCTAATTGATCACGTGACCTGGGAAAAGCAATACTCCAAACTGTGGTGAGGCGGGTTACAGATTAAGGAAACTAACTCATTTTTTTTTTACAAACAACACGACGGTTAAGAACAGGTTTCGAACTACCGAACCACAATCACTATGTGTACATTGTTAAATTGAACAACGATGGTAAGGAAAGGAAATAAGAGAAATAACTAAGGCGACAAACAAAACAAAATCACATTTTGTCACATTTTATTTCCCAAATCAATGCAGCTCACAGTACATTGAGAAATTAAAACCCATCACCAGTCATCAGTGAATGCTGCTTGTGAAGGAAACTTAATTTTATGTTCCTGAAAATCCAGAAAATATACAGATCAGTATCTGGGATGTGAGACCACAGTTCTACCATCTTCAATGGCAGCATCGGCTTATGAATGAACTAGGCTTGGTGTAGCCATAAGGTGTCATTTTAAAAATACTCAATATGTCGTCAATGTATGTCAAATTTGCACAACCAAAAGATCTTGAAAATTACCGTAAATGATCTAATAAACGCCCCCGATCTAATGAACGCCTTCAATCTAATTAACGCCCTCCTAAGCTGACAAGTTTGTATTGAACGCCCCTCTCTAACAAACGCCCCCTGTCTAATAAACGCCTCCCTTCCCTGAAAACCACACATTAACTAGAAACAGATGTACAATACAATCAATCAATTTGTTTGCGTTCTTGCTTAATTAACACCGGTGTGCGAGTTGCGTCTTGCTCAATTTCCAGTTCAACTGAGCTATAAGAACTATGCCAGTACGGTACCCTTTTCCGTCGCTTTGTATGTATGATATACCGTTATCATTTGTAAACGGTTTAGACTTATCAGCGGACGGACTTGATAGTCTGCTAAAGCTCTGTTATTTAGGTTATTATAATACCGTATTTAGGTTAACATATTACAGTTATTACAGTTACGGTTATATTATATTACAGTTATTAGAATATCCTTTAAACGGCCCCCTCGGACCCTTGAAATTTAATGAACGCCCCCGGCGTTTATTAGATCATTTACGGTAGATCTGCACATTAAAGGAATAAATCCCCTCCCCCACTCCATGAAACTTGATTTACCATATCCCTAAAACTTTTGGAATTTCTTTCCTTTGCAATTTTAAGGTCGAGTTTATATCTGACCATTAAATTCTTAAATAAGTAATCCTAATTTAGCTGATACTATGTCTAGGATGGATGGCCGAAGGCAGTGTCGTGTTACAGAATAGATCAACATTTCTGATGCACTGAGAGCTGTAAATTAAGCTATAGTATGTACGAGGAATATGAAAATCAGATGAAAATTTTACGTTTTTTTTTTCAGTTTAGATACTTTCCAATCTAATCTGTGATTTCTTTCAAGTCAGTTGTTGTGACTTATGACATACCCCCTTTTAACACTTGAGATTTTTCAGTTCATAGTTACCATTTAAAAAAAATTATAAAACAAAATTAAAAAAATTATTATCATAGTTACCATATATTTATTTACCTTCAGCATTCTGTTCTAACTTCTTTATTCGCAGCATACAGGTTCACAGAAATTTCGATCGTTGTAGTACATACATGCACTGTAGCAGGATGGGTGATTGCATCCTTCGGGTATTGGTACAGGCGCCACAGTAGTGAACGCTGCTTCACTCTCATGCATTCCACTCTCATGCATTCCACTCTCATGCATTTCACTCTCATGCATTCCACTCTCATGCATTCCACTCTCATGCATTCCACTCTCATGCATTTCACTCTCATGCATTCCACTCTCATCCATTCTAAGACGCTTCATTGTCTCGTCTAAAAAATGAGAAAGAAACAACTTAGTAGAACACATAATTTAGAGCGGTTTTTAGTTGAGCTTCGTAAAACCCAAACCAAAGTAATTACTCTGACCAATCACAGAACTCGCAGACAATCCGATGAACCAATCAGAACTCGAAGATAGATAGATAGATAGATTTGTTACATGTAGCCGGCGCCAAGCGCGGGAAAACGCGTGTCACTTATACCGTGTGGTACTAAATGTTTTGCGTGTTCTAATTTTTGCAGGTTTTTTTTTCACGATCCGCAAAACAAGTTCCCGCAAAAATAAATTCCCGAAAAAATTTTCTTCGCAAAAAGTTACACCACTGTCGAAATTATAAACAAACATCACCTTTTACTTGTAATGATAATGCATCAAGTGGTACCTTAGTTATTACTGATATATTGCCAGAACAATCAGCCACACTTTGGCAAGATGTAATTGTAACAGGATGGCACCTGTATTTCGATTGCATGTGCGAAAATGGTGGTGACTAGAATGGATACTCCAAAATCAGGTTGGACTCCTTATTGAGACTTATATAACGGAGTAACTGCTTAGCTTTCAGTTGAGGTTAGGGGCAGCAGTTTATATAGTCAAATTTAGGACTAAGCAACCCGAGAAGCTAGGTGGTACGTGGTGCGGAAGGCTGTGTAAGCCTAAGCCTAGCTGAGGTCACAGGTTCAATCCTGAGTGGGGATTTTAGATTTTCTTTTTTACACTTAAAAATTTATTGAAAATAAATTCTAAGTGTCGACATTACGTTATGTAATTCTCAATAAGTGTCCGAGGTGATGCAACCTGATTTTAGAGTATCCATTCTCGGTCACGACCGTGCGAAAATGTTGTCATTCAAATTGAACACGACTTCCTGTAAATTGCAAAAATTAATTCACAGCAGGAAAAACCAGTCTCAGTTCCCAATCGCAAAAATTATTTCCCGCAAAGCACAAAAAAATCGCCCATACGAAAAATTAAACTCGCAAAAATTTAGTAACATACGGTAGTCGCGCTTGGTTTTGATTCTACTTTGATTGGTTGAAAAAGTGGCGCGAGATTTTTTAGCCAATCACAAAGCGAAGCAATCTAAAACCAAAGCAACTGACTGATACAAGAGTGTTATTGAGCTTATTTCAACTCCACTGAAAGTGAACTCCAAATTTGGGGTGAAAATAACTCTGATCGAACATGAAGTTATTATCATTCCGCTTATGGAGTTAATTTCATCGTACTACACCGGGAAATAACTTCATTTTAGGGTAAAAGCGACTCCTTATGGGAACTTAAACGGCTCTGAATAAAAAAAAAGCAACCCAGTGTATCTACACTAAGGAGTTATTTGAAATCCTGAAACTGCACTCGGCGTTAATAGTGTTAATTCAGTTAAAAATATCATATGGGATAAATATTAACTCATCAAAACACATTTCTGAGGAAAAAGTTACTCTGAGGAATGTCTGCATGAACGTGTTGCTAAGAAGAGTTCATTTGAACGGTCAAACTTCCTTAAAAGTTAGAACCACCTTGTACAGCATAATAAACAGTACCACAGGAAAGTATTGCTCAGTAGCTTTCATTTGAATGGTTACATTTTAGGATTTCATCCACAGACTTAAAATTTAGAACCACCTTGTACAGTATAATAAACAGTACCACGGGAAAGTACTGCTCAATAGCTTTCATTTCAATGGTTACACTTTAGGATTTCATCCACAGACTCAAAAGTTAGAGCCACCTTGTACAGCATAATAAACAGTACCACAGGAACGTACTGCTAAATAGCTTTCATTTGAATGGTTACACTTTAGGATTTCGTCCACAGATTCAAAAGTTAGAACCACCTTGTACAGCATAATAAACAGTACCACAGGAAAGTACTGCTCAATAGCTTTCATTTGAATGGTCACACTTTAGAATTTCATCCAAAAATTCGAAAGTTAGAACCACCTTGTACAGCATAATAAACAGTACCACAGGAAAGTACTGCTCGATAGCTTTCATTTGAATGAGCATGAATACTAAGTACCATCTTGTCAGCCTTGTACATCATAACATTTAAACGGTATTACAGGAAAGTAGTCGCACTTTACGATTTCACAGACTCAAAAATAACTTTGAACCACCCCGTACATCATCACTAACAGGAAAGCATTTCTCACATGTCCAAGATATTTACCAGTAGTCGAGCTAGAGGTGCCTGTACGTCCTTAAAATTAAATTTTTCTTTCTACTTAATTTTGGTGTTTTTTTTTTCATTATTTAACAGACCAATTTCGATATATTAAAATTCATACTTGGCTCCGAGGCTTAGGGGAATAAAACAAAAGAAATCACATCGAGGTTCAGCGTTGAATTATTCATTTTTTTGTTTTATTCCTCCAAGCCTCGGAGCCAAGTATGAATTTTCATATATCAAAAATTGGTCTATTGATGTATCAATTTCTTTTACATACCTTTGAAGGTAAAGCGTGATGTCACAGATACAATCACCATTGCGACAATGAAAATATAAACAGCAGTCTTCATGATGAACAGCAATGAAATACAGTGTAACAATAGGCAAACAGAAGCTGTGAAGAAAACAAATAGTTGGGAAGAGTAATTCTATGATCTGCAAATTATACGAGAAAGATGTTCTTTTTATTAAATCGCGATAAGCACTAAATTAGCTTGACTGTCAACACAATGATTGGAATTGTTTAGCCACTGCGTTAAATAAACGTTTTCAGGCTATCACAATAGTACTGAACGTCGAGTTTATTTTGCCAGGTTAGCGGCGGCTACGTTCTTCGGATGACAAACTAGCACAGTTTTTAGTTTCACTACGACGCTTAGTTCGTGGTTCAGTTGTTGAAATCATTTTTTAAAAAAATATTATCACAGAAGGTGATCCGATGATTTCCGCCAAAAGGCTCCAAAACCACGAAATAAAGTCTCATTTTGTACAAATACATCTTTTTCGTTGTCATCACACACATATTCAATTTATTAGAATTTTATCACACACTCCTTCAGTTAGGTGGATAGCAATAGTTCCCAGAATTTTCCATCACCTATACTTTGACGGATCAATACTATAATTCTTTATCAGTCGATGCTTCAATAATGGTATCAAACAAATGCCCAATCATTGGTGAACAAGTTGTGGTCTCTTTTATGATGTACCAGGTTACCATAGTAACAGTATAACCTGTTAAAGACACCCTTTATTTTACCTTTACGTGCTTATAACTGAAAAACTTGCAAAAAGTTGTATCTTAACATGCCAATTACAATTCGAAAATAAAAATGGTGGTCATCCAGCTCGTTTTTTAGTTATAAACACGTAAAGCTAAAATTAAGGGTGTCTTTAACAGGTTATACTGTTAGTATGGTAACCTGTTACATCATAAAATAGACCACAACTTGTTCACCAATGATTGGGCATTTGTTTGATACCATTATTGAAACATCAACTGATAAAGAATTATAGTATTGATCCATCAAAGTCATGATAGGTGATGGAAAATTCTGGGAACTGTTGTGAGCCATCTCAAGCTAGGATTTGAGATAAAATATTGCCAATCGTACCGACCACCTGCATAATGAACAGGCATAGAAACTAGGCATAATGCATCATGGACAGGCATGGAAACTAGGCGATGGAAACTGGGATGGAAACTAGGCGATTCCTCCCCGGGTGGTTTTGCTATGTTCAAGTTTTTGAAAAATGCTCGTAAAAATATTAGTAATTCAGTGTCTCAGCGTCGATTGTTTTTATTTCCCTGAGTAAAATGCAATTCATGGTTCACATTTTAACATAAATTGAATGGATAGCGGCCAGAAAATGATTTGTTAACATAGGTGGCTCGCTGAAGATAGTTCTACTGTCAACTAAGAGTTTGTTTATATCTTTAAAAATGTTTATCAAAAGATCATGATATTTTTCTTGTTTTAGATTACCTACGAGTACAACTTTGTAGCCTTTAAATATTATTTACAGCGGAATACTGTAAATAAATGTATACATTTTGAGATAAATAATGCAAAACTTGACAACCCAATTTTTCGAATTTTATCAACCACTCTTTCTTAAGTTAGGATTGGGGATAAAATATTGTGAAGGAATAAAAACTGAATTCATTTATTATTAACTTTTCTCTGTCTTTCCTTGAATCGGCACAAAGAGTTGTTTTGTTAAATATTTTCGCCTCACTTTTAGTAACGCAGTAACACAGTAGAACACTCGAACAGACCATGCATAATGGTTGCTAACTGATAAGAAGGTGTTCATCACGACAACTGCCACTGAATTTTACGTAATGGTCCTAGTAAAAAGTAAGCAACCTAACGGCAGGGAATGCAGAACGGTGTTAATTGTAATATTGTTGAAACCGTCCATCTCATTGGCTAAAACGTGAAAATCTACCATAATTTAACCAGGTAGTGCATTTATTTCTCTCTAGTCTACTAATTGATTCCCTTTTAATGAAAACTATTCTGAGTTTTAATGCAATCAAAATTCTATGTGGGAAACATGTAAAATTAGAAGCCTTTCTTGGCCATTGTTTTGGAGTTTCACGATTGGATGAAATCTTGAACACAAAAGAAACATCGCTTTACAATAAAGTTCCAGTACATTTTATTTAATAAACATGTTGTCCATACACCGAATGCAAATATGGCCGCCAAGCAATTTTTTGTTTGGCCAAGTTTCCAGAGAAATTAATGATATCATGTAAACAAGTGCTGCTAAGTGTATCATCTTGCAAAGTTTGAGTGTTTTTGGTTTAACGGCTGCAAAGTTATGGCTCACTTGTTTGGTAGTCCTTAACAATCAGGTCGCCATATCGTTCAAAGTAAGATATATTAAAATAGCTTTCATTACAATTTTGCTACACAATGAATATCGAAGTAGTATTGTAACAAGCAGAATTCCGTTGTCAAGGCAGAATTTTCAGCAGGACAGGCGATTTTTACGAGCATTGCCGGCAGGCAGAATACGTCAATTTACGAGCAGAATTTATCCAAGCCTAATTTTCAGGCATGATGTCAACGAATAAAGCAACACATTTATGAAACAATTATTAACGCGGCTACAAAATGTGAATTAAGACTGATGCAACCAATACGTTGATGTAAAAAAAACTTTTATGCCTCGCTGTTGTTAGTTTTGTCGTGTCGTTATAACTCAAACCCCCCCCCCCCCCCCCCCCCCCCGCGGGGGAACTTGCCACTTATCTCGGTCTCGCCGAAGATTCTCTCGAAAATTTTGAATTTTTCTCGCTTGTTAAAAGCCATCGTTTCACGGTTGATCGTTTTTGCCCTTACATGGACAAAAACGATCAAGAATATAATACCTATTGTTGTCGAATTTGAGCCGCTTTTCATGATACCCTGTAAAACTGATTTATAATAAAACTCGCGCGCCTTATGTGGATTATCCATATAGAACTGTATAATTTGCAAGAAATCCTGTTGTTGCTTTCCTTCGTATTTAGTTTTGTTTATTTAGTTTTATTATTTCATATTTCTTGAAATGATACATGTTGATGGAGAACGAGTGGTCTTTCTTTTAGATTGTGGAAAGGCATTTGTTAATTATACAACTACCTAAAACTTTTAATGTTGCTACAGGTACGTCACGGGTAGACGGTACAGCGCAAACATGCTAGAATCGATTAGCAGGTTCTTTTGATCCCCTTCGTGTAATATCTAAATGCTCTTCACTGCAGCTCCAAAATTTCGCATACCTATCGAGTAGCACAACTTACCTTTGAATAACTGGTGTTGTAGCTGTCTTTACGACTTCAGTCTGAGCTGTTAGTAAACCGCACCCAAACTATATATCACTCGAACACGGATGTGGTAATCGATTCAGGGATGTCGCTACCTAGCTTTTCTGAACCTCTGTTTTTATTGGCCCATCATATTGAACACCTCTTTTGTTATTTATCCGGTAAGTTTTACTCGTGCCAAAAATAAATTGGATACCCTTGAACCGCCGTCAGTATACAATTACTTCGAGTTCTGATTGGTCGTGATTTTGGTTTTCGGATATTCGAGTGAAAACGACAAGTTTCACTTGCCTTCGTTCTTGAACTTTAACCCTCGCCGAAGTCAAACTCCTATGTTTTGGTGTTTGTTTTCGTTTTCTGAATTCCTAATAATATTCCCGTGAATTTTGTCGTTGGAGTTAGTGTTGGATAAAATTTTATTTCCTTTTCAATTACATGTTTGATATTGCTACATGTTTTGGTCCAATAGAGAAAATTGTCATGGATGTTATGTTTTCCAGCCTACGACCAAGGCACCACTATTTTGAGGAGTAGCAATAATCGAATGTTTCTTCTTTTAATATGAATCTCGCAAAAAAATTGGGCGCTTTTTCACGTCTCAGAGTCTCCATTTTTTCCCGAAGCCATCTCGGTGTCTCAATGTTGGTTTCTCACTGCGAAAAATGCTAAGATATGCTAAAAATGCTAACAACACCGAAAGTTCCTTTCAGTTATATTATACATGGTAAGATAGATGGAAGAAAAATCGCTCAAATAGCGTAGAAACACTGTATAAAGATAGAACACAAAACCAATAAATGTTTTAACGATTTTATTCAGCAATTTTGATTTTATATATTGCTTAAAACGTTCAATTCGAAATTCCATACAATGTCTTATATTTTCAAAAGACATTTATATGCAAACATTATGCTTGGGTGTCCTGTGGTGAAAACGTTACGAAACATGTGTTGCACAACTTCAGAATTACACAACTTCAACGTTGTGTTACGTCTGTTACGCATACAAATTCAGTGTAGGCAGTAACGAAGTTCCTGAGTGTAACCGCCCGCAACTTTTTCCGACGTTTTCCTAGCCTGCATGACAGGCGCTTTATGAGCCAAGCGGTGAGAGCGAAGCATTTCGCGCACAAGAGCGAGACGACCGAGACGAGTGGAGGGGAAAACGTTTTCCCGCTTTTAGAAATACTGATCTGACTCAATTTTACCTTTAATATCTTGAATAAAATACTCAGTTTTGGTTGATAGTTTTTATATTCACTGTTTATAACATTCAAGTTTAAAGAGCTTTCTTTATTTTACCCAGCTAAAACGTCACTTTCATTGAAACTTTCTGTACGCCGGTTTTAGGAACACCACACGTAAATTATTGAATATTTTAGACGTCGCTTTACCAAGAAATACAAACAAAGAAGCATGCGCTAAAATAGAAATTCCAAAAAGAAAACACACAACGGTCATTCCTAATAAACAGAGGACCGAAGTACGAAAATCAGTGGAGTCAAGTATCAAACGACTTCAGCGAAAAAATGTGACATGTTGTTAGATAATTCGATTGGACTTTTTTTTTGGTCTCGTTTCTCGTGTAAGGGTTCTTAAAAAGAAAGGTCTCATGGAAAATCATAGTCATCACTGGTTTTGCTCTCCTAAAGAGCTCTTGGTCTACATCTGCCACCTTATAATGCGATTATAATGCGATAATCAGTTAGGTATATGCCCGGGTGGTGAGGTACTCCTCCAAACTACCTATACGGGTATGTGCCGCCCAAGGGGGTCGTGATTTTGAGACTCCTGATCTAGAATGGGGTATCCACTTTAGAGACGTTTCCTAGAACGGGGTATAATATTTCGAACGCACGAAAGCTTCAAATTATCAGCAGCCATTTTTCCTAGAACGGGGTATTAAAAAATGACCTATTTTTAGAACGGGTTCTTATTTTGAGTGCAAATTCTTTCCCGGGCAGCACATACCCACCCAAAACATACCCGAATACCCCCGGGGTATATGCATGACCAACAGTTTCTTGATTACGTTTTGCCATTAAAGCCTAGTTTTCACTAGCGACGCAAGCAAGAACGCGAGCATGAGTGTGCTTGAACTTCTGGTTTTTGTTGTTGTTGAAATAAGGACACCCCTGCTTTGGCTAATGCTTACGCTTGTGTCGCTAGTGAAAACTAGGCTTTAGTTATTGCAGGCAACCTACCAAGTTTACATTGACAGTGTCATGCTACTGACGTCATTAATCTATACTTCGTATAGAACAACGTGTACAATTAAAACTACCACGATTGCAACTGACTACAGTATGTTTTTAGTTGAAAAAATAAGGCGCAAAACTTCCCTCCATGAATACTATAGCATCAATCATAGTTCAGTTTACTTGTATATGATTATCTTGTACAAACAAAGATGTTACACAGTCCATTTGATAACTGATCGTGTAATACACCTCACTGGTGAATATTGCTTAAAAGTCGTGCCGGAAAAAAAATGTCGTGCCGGGAAAAAAATGTCGTGCCAGGAAATTGAAGTCGTTCGAAAAAGGAAAAAAAAGGAAGTCGTGAAAAGGAAATTTGATGAGAAAATTAAGTGGCACTAACTGGGCTTCGTTAGATTTCCTTGCTCCCCGCGGAAATCGGATACGTCTGCGCGCAGGCTAAACTCCCAATAATAACTTTATCCTCAAACTACTGCTTTTGTTTTGCTCTATAGAATCTTTTTATCCAACTATTAAAGTTGTATATTTGGTGGCATTTGGCGATATATTAAACACGGAAGTCAGGTTAGCGAAATTTAACAAATTTACACCGGTTTTCCGTGGTGTGGACTCTTATTTACCACGATTTACGTCATCACATGGTCAAAATGTTGTGGACTCACGAGGCGCAGCCCTAAGGTCCGTCCCTAAGGAGTGCTTGAAGCGGGCTGTGGAATGTAAATGGAAATGTGGACTGGCCTGTCCGTATTGATAGATTCTAGATTGTATATTGTGGATTACATACAAAAATACAATAAAATGCTACAAATATACTAGACTATATACATAATAAAACTACAAATTCTAAAACTACTATAAAACTATACATTATAAAACTAGTTACCATGATGCTACTAAAATAAGTCATAATTTAATATTCTACGCTTAAAATCCGTAAAAGTAGATGTTCGAAACAAATCCGGAAGAGAGTTCCATAATTGCCAATACAAAACTCTAAAATGAAAACCGGGTGGAAACTGAGACCAAACGAGCCAGTTTCGAAGCCCATCGGGCTACTTGTTGAAATTTAAAACTATTCGTCATGGCGTGACATGACACGTCATGGCGTGACATTCACATTTGCGTAATCATATTTCCGAGAAATCGGACGGCGCGTTCAAGGAAATGTAATTCGAAGACGCTGGATTCTATTTCGAAAGGATTTGAGGTTCTTCTCCTAGGACAGCATCGCTTGTTTATTTCCCATTTAATTGACAAATTAAAGGTAAGTCTAGATAAAGAAAGCAGTAAAACATCAAAAGAAAAAGCGGACAAGGAAGTAAGCATGATATATTATCAATATGTGCATCCTGGCGAACGATTTTTGGTAGGAATGTTTTCAAATGCCAGACAATTTATTTAATAATGTCTCTGACATGCAACTAATTCCTTTAGAACCTATTTCACTTCTCGTGACTCTAAACCTAAAGCCAGGGAACCATTAAGCTTATACTTTAGAACCTAACGAGATATTAAAACAAACGTGATGAAACATAATACATATTTCCGATTTTCTCATTATAAAAATCATCCTCTATTCTATTTTCTGTATCAGCGATATTCTTCTACATTGCGAAATTCTTCTTGTAAAAGTTGTATCGAATAACACATTGTAAATCTTAGTAACATCTTATACCTGAAGAAGCCTGGTCTGGCCGCCTGAAATATTGCACGAAAAAATTTATACACTAGCTGTTTTAGCCTAGCTTAAATAAACGTCTGACACCTTATCGTCATTTAATTTTTTGGCTGCAGCAGCAATAGATGATTTATGCAGGTGTGTTGAACAGGAGCTGAGGGCTTCTCAACACATAACATTGATATTAAACATGAGTACATGCAAGATTATTATAAAGTTTAACTCCTAGGGGAGTAACATTTTGATTCGTATAAAGTTTGGATCAGAGAAAGCGCGACAAAAGTCACGCAAGGAAACAGCTGAAGCAAAAATGTCATGCAATCAACATATTTGTTGATCAACAAAAATTGAAATGATAATTAAACAGAAATGGTAAATTTTAAGCTTGGTAATGAAATTAGAAATATGTATCATCGTGTCACGAGCGTGAGTATGAGACAAAGAAAAAATATATTTAAATTTTTAACTAATTCAGTCGCACTCTTTTATAAAAGAAAACAATGTGGTCAAGACTTCATTTTCTTTAAATAGACATCGCTGCCCTTTACTAGCCTGTTTATTAAATCTGAAATATTTGTGGATGTCATTCATATATCTCTCAACATCATCAGTTATCAAGCCAACTTATTAACCAGGCCTTCTTACTTAGCATCCAGATTTTTACTTAGTCTCAGGCTCCCTCAGCCAATTCTTCAGTTCTTTTTGCCCGACCGACCAACCCACTTTCACGAACGAGAGGTAGGGCATTAGGGAAAACGAATCATTTTATGGGGATGGTCTGAGAATATCTCGGGAACGAGCTTGGCATTGAATTAGTTGTTCTCTTCCTCTCGTGGGCGAGCGCGTGAACTGGTTGCGATCTAATTTTGATTTGCCTGCCATGCGATCTAATTTTGATTTGCCTGCCATGTTGGCTACGGCTCCTAATAGTAACTCTTTTAAGAGTGGGGTTTGTCAGCTGACGCATTAAGAACTTTAAGAACTTGACCGCGATCAGAGCACATAAGCCTCGAAGAGAGGGATTGCTCTCATTTTTGGTAAATGTAATGATGTGAATTTGCGACAAAAATCGAGAGAATATATATCACATTCAATTGTTATCTCTCTTGGCAGATCTTGGATGTAAAACGAGGATTACCAGGATTACCAATGGCTTCAAGGGCTCAGTCGGGCTCGGTCACCCTCCATTGTGATGAGTGCCGGACAGAACTAGCAAAAAGTGAAATTCTTATGTTAGCTACTGTGCCACCATCCCAATGTCATCTTGCTGTGAAACAAAGAAAAGAAGATGAGGCATATGCAAAGCTTACCAAGGTCGAGAATTCAAGAGGTGGAAAGAGCGCGCAATATTGTCCTTATATAGTTCATTGTCGCGGGCCTCAATGTGGAAAACACGTCGGGAACATTACAAGATTAGGATCGAAAGAACTGATCTGCTACAAGATTGACAATGTCTACTTTGTTCATAATGGTGAAGAGATTAGATCGAAGAAACTGTCGAAAGTACGTGAGAGGCTTGAAAAGAGCTGTGGCATTGAAGTAATTAATGTGTCGTATAGTTCAACACGTTTGTCTGCTCGCCGACCAAGCGAGCCCATGATTTACTGCGACACCAGCGGGCTTAGTCATACCTCGCGGGAAATCGATTCTTTAACGCGCCAGCGCCCGCGGGACTACCAGCGTGAGCTTTTCCTGTCTGCCATGCACGGAAACACGCTGGTCTACTTACCTACGGGCTCAGGTAAGACCTTGATTGCAGCGATGGTATTGAGCTGTATGAAGAAGCTCAATCCGGACAAATTGATGGTGTTCCTAGTTGACCGAATCCCATTGGTTTACCAACAGAGTGGCTATATAAAGTCCCAGGTACCAGATTTGAGGGTGGAAACGTTGGTCGGTGAAATGGAAGGGCCACAACAGAAAGCAGTGCACGAAGCATTAGCAAATCAAGAAATTGATGTATTGGTTTTAACGCATCAGATTTTTTTAAATTTTTTAGCCGAAGAGAAAAACCCAGTGATTTGTCTCTCTGACATTTCTGTTCTGGTTTTCGACGAGGCTCATCATTGCCATGGCAACCATCAGTATTATCAGATCATGGAGTACTATCACCACACTCAAGACAAGTTTAAACCTGTTGTACTGGGTTTGTCTGCGTCACCAGCCGGAGAGGCTACTGTTGAAAGAACCACGGAGAAGCTTCAGAACTTATTGCACAACCTCAGTTGTGAAGTTTCGACACCGGTTGAGTCAGAAGACCTTGTGGAGAATGTAAACAATCCTGATACATTGTACGACACAGTATCCGCCATGAACACCTGCCAAATACGTGTCCAGAGATTCATACAGGATCACATTCAACACTTGAGGACCGCTTTCATAGACAACGCACGGGCTTTAGAACTTCCTGTGTTTTCGCATAATTTTAGAGGAGTGCTAAGACGACTGATCGACGATTGCCATGGTGACAAAAGAAAAATCAAAACGTTGATAGCTGGGGAACACGTAATGCAAATGCTCAGTATTGTGGATGTTAGTGAGGTTCTTGGCTACAAGCATGCAATGGAATGCCTCAGAGAATCCGTTTATCGCACTATCCATGCTGTTTCTCCAAAAGACAGCGCCCTGAAGAAGATGGTTGGATTACACCCCACATTTATAGATCTTAGAAACTTAGCCAACATCTCGGTTGAGGAAGAGTTCCCCACGTCGGACAAATATAATATTCTTGTGGGGCACATAAAGCAGTTTGTCTCCCGCGCGCAACAAGATGAAACGTCCAGAGGTATCATCTTTGTCAACATGCGCAAGACAGCTTATAAGCTATGCGCGAAGATCGGGGCTATCCCGGAAGTGAAAGAAAAGTTGAATCCCGAAGCTTTTGTCGGCCACGGTCAGGGAAGTTATGACGGAATGGCGTGGGTAGATGAACAAGAAGTGTTGTTACAGAGCTTCAGATCAGGCAAGACGAAACTTCTTATTAGCACCAGTGTTCTGGAGGAAGGTCTTGACGTTCCCGTATGTAACCTGGTCATCCGCTTTGAAGGCGCGGCTACCTTACGCGCGCTTGTACAGACCCGCGGGCGCGCGTCCCGTCGACCCGACAGCAAGTTTGTCGTGATTTGCAATGAAAAGCAAAAACAAGAAGCAGAAGATGTAGCTCTTAAAGAAAGGAACATGGAAAAAGCAATTAGACATCTAATGGCGAACAAGAAACAGGAATCACAAGCAGAGGAATTTGGATGCGAGGTAAAAACTCCGAGTTTTTCTTCTCCTTCAAACGAAGAAACCAATGAAAATATTTTCATCGAGCGCTTCAACCCGCGCATAACTATTTCGGTGCATTATCTGGAAAGCCTGGAAAATTGTACACGCGTAATAAACTTTTTGGAGAACAACTTCGAAGTTATGTCCATGAAAAACATTCATCCCACCGCGATGACCAATGTAGGAACAGAACAGAAACACATGGCCTTTGAACTACAAGCAAACGAAGAGAAGAGCAATAAAGAATTCCGATCAAAGGAAGCGTTCATAAGACACGTGACAGAACAGTGGTGCTCGTGTCTGACGAACCGAGATGAGGAACCACTTCCGGTTTGGCTCCAGGCCTCGCTACCCAGGAAACGTCACAAGGCGAAAGATTCTTTTCATTCGCTATCAGCAAATTCCATGTTTCTTGGGACGTTCATCAATCGTAGCCATTTTCGATACGAATGGCCTTCAGAACCGACCATGAAGAATGTTCAGGTTTATTTCGACCACAGTCTGAAGATGCTAACGATACTTTTTACCTCGCAAGGGTATTACAAGTTGGAACTCCGATACCACGAGCTCGAAGATTTCCTTGTCGTGGACAGCGACGTGGACGCTGGTGTGAACAAAGTGTTTCTCACAGTGAAGCACCCTCCTCGACTGTTCCAGTCTGTAGACAACGAGCTTGGTCTGCAAGAAGATGTCAATGACGATTTCCTGCAAGATGATGACGAAAACGACGAAGATTATTTCAGCGACTCGTTGGATGAATCGGAATCCGACAGTTTCTCGACAGATGACGAGTACCCGGATGTAATCACGAATTATCGCGAGCGTTCTTCGCAACTCCACCGAAGTTTTGACAATGACTGGGAAAGAGTTCCTGATATCTTGAACAGCGACAATGCGTGGGGCCAGTGTTTTACGTATTGTTTTACAATTCCCTGCAAAGAATCAACCCAGCTGATGCATTTGTTGGCTGCAATCAAGAATAGATTCGACAAAAAACCATTTTATTGTCGAGTGAAGGAGAGCTTTGGCAGATTCCCACCTGGAAATCTCCCTTTTGATTTACCATTTGACGTCTTATATGCTGCGCAGAGTGTCGTCTCATTGCATCCAGTAATTCGCGGTAAAGTGTCTGGGATGTTCAGCGACCTTTTGCAATACAAGCCTTCCAATGTGGTGTGCACAGGATTGGAGCAGTTAAAGAAAGCTTTGGAGCAAGATAAATTCTGTGATTCCGAGAAGACCCTCCAAGCGTTTCTAAACCAAAACAAGCCGTCAACTTCCGGGTTACAAAAAAGGCTCGTCCCAGGTCATTGTGCTCTGATAAAGCGCGCAGTCATCACACCAACGAGGCTACTACTGTATCCACCGGAAGTCATGGTAAAAAATCGTGTACTTAGACATTATGAAACAGACAACTTCCTGTGTGTCAGTATTCGTGACGAGGACCTCTCCAAACTATCTGCAGGAAGAGGGAGCTTAGATCTTCTGCTCGATGGCGTTAACCGCGTATTGAATGAAGGGCTGGGGATAGCTGGTCAGCGGTTTCACTTTTTGGGGTCCTCGAACAGTCAGCTTCGTGGCCATAGCTGCTGGTTTGTCGGGCCCAGGCTTCGACCGGACTACATACGCAGATGGATGGGAAACTTCAGTCAGATCAAGTAAGTCGCAGATTTCCAGCTAAATAATGCTTGTAAGATCGATGGTAAATTTTGAGCTCGGAAAGAAATGATACTATGGAAGTTCATATGTCACGGACGTCAGGGCTAAGAAAAAAATCTAAGTCTCCGATAAGAATTGAATGAATGCCTTCGGATAACGATCGATAACCGGTCGGATACCCAATCCATTGAGCCAACGAGGACTCACGAAGAGTTGAGGCATTCTACATTGCTCAACCTAGCAGTATACGGGACGTCTGTTATGCTTGAACCTAGTAAAATGCCTCAGCTATCCGTAAAATCTCTTTGACCCATTGCATTCTCTATTTTCGAATTGCCCATAATACAATTTGTTTGCCCCCCAAATTTTGCATAAACTTTTGTTTGTTAATGCTCTTGGGAGGACTGCATATTCCCAAGAGCATTTCAAAACAATAGTTTATGCAAAATTTGGGGGGCAAACAAAGTGTATTATGGGCAATTCGAAAATAGAGAATTGAGCGTCCGACCTGTTATCGGAAGGCATGGGTTCGATTTTCGTCCGGCACTCAGATTTAATTGTTTGTATCCACGTTCGTGACACATGATCACTTTCATCTTGGGATTTCCAGTTGTTTAACCCCTTAACTCCCAAGAGTGCCAAAAAACTAAATTCAAGAAAAATTTCAGATTTCATTTTGTAAAATATTGAAAACGAATGGCACCATGCAAAAGTACTGCTAAAGAGGTTTCATTTGAATGGTCACAACATAGGATTTTGTCCACAGACTCAAAAATTAGAACTACACTACATGTCTCCATAATTGACTCTGGGAGTGAAAGGGTTGAGTTGTTTACTGTGAGGCTAAGGAGGACACCAACGGCGATTATCTAAACTAAGTTAAACGGCGTCAATTGTAAGCCGTGTCTAGTTTCTGCCCAAACATCAACTGAAACTATTTTGCTTCCCTTAACTGAACTAAAACATCAGAGACGTGTAAAGAGCGAAAAATTAAGGATAGTCTGTATTTCTCGCTTCCCATTGAAATCATAAGAAGACGTATTTATTTCACTTAACACATCTCGATGAAAAAAAACAACATGGAAAGTTCTTTGTAAAGAAATATCATGATGGCAACCACTGCACCAAAGCTAGAACCCTTCCTAAACGTGACAATCGCGAGTCCACACGTATGTTCCTAAACGTGCTTAGTCGCTGAATTTAAAGATAAGTGTTCCCCGATCTCGCATAATCGTCACCGTTTTTTAGCAAAATAGATATATTTGAGCATGATGAAAGCTTATTTGCCGTGTGTGTGTGTACTTTTTCAATGTCAGGTGTGTGGCTTCGTACATGGCTCGCATGGGACAGTGCTTTTCTACTTCGATAGACTCCGTGGGCATTGAGATCAGTCAAGGTACTTTACATGACGTAGAAGACGACGTCAAAACAGCTGACCAGAAATACTGCTTTTCTGATGGAGTTGGCAGAATATCACAGGAGCTTGTCAAAGAGGTAACATGGTGGCCATGGATTATTGGAATAAATGTTTTGTCGGTGCGCGCATAAAAATTACTCGAAAGTGGAAACCCAACATCACCTTTATTTAAAATAACAAATTCTATTCTTCTATTTCTTGGTTTATTGTAGGTGGTCAAGAAAATTGCCAAGCCCTTTATCCCATCCGCCTTTCAAATTCGATTCGCTGGCTTTAAAGGTGTCCTTGCAGTAGATCCCACACTTTCAGGCAAACAGGCCTTCTTTCGTCCAAGCATGCACAAATTTGATAGCTTCCACCGCAGACTCGAAGTACTACAGACATCTCGTCCCCAAGTCGTTTATCTGAACCACCAGGTCATCATGTTGCTATCTAATCTGGGTGTCCCGGATGAAGTTTTCATTGATCTGCAGAGCAAAATGTTGGACAGACTGGCAGGTAAGCTGAAGAAACATGTGGTGCGTGAAAATTGCGTGATGCCGGGCTCGATGATGTCATGTAAAATTTGTCAATTTCTGCAAGGGCCAACGGACAATGCAAAAGCGTCGGATCCTGGTGGATCTTGGCAGCAAATTTGATATAAATACCAAGGAACTAATAAAGCAAGACTGGCTGTACAACTGGGATTATAAGTACACCAAATTGAAGAAACTTTGTCGGGTGAAAAGCATAAACCATAAACGATGCGACCCAAAGGTTTACTGGGAAGTTGGAAAATGTAATCTTCGTCTGTGACAGAATATACATTATATTAACACAGGATGCATAAATCATGCTCTTAAAAGTCTCAAACAAAGAAAACATCTTGATTATCAAGAAATAGAATATTACTAGCTTGCCAATGCTGCCTACCCAGAATCCCATTCGGTCTCATCGTTCATGGTTTATGCTTTTCACGAGTCAACGTTTCTTCAATTTGGTGTATATTCTTTCCAATATTTCGTTAGAGGCATGGCCTGACTTCTTCAGGGAATACCCTGAAGAAGTCAGTTGTACAGTCAGCCTTGCTTTATTAGTTCCATGTATAATTATTTAACATGTGAAAGTTGTAGTAATAGTAGTAGTAACTTAATTTAACGTGGAAAACGTGGAGAGTGGTTGCCTAAGTCTCCAGAGCCAAAGGCTCGGTTAAAAACGCCCGACTAGGAAAAAAAAAGAAGAAAATAAAACATCTAAAATAATAATAAAAATGTGATGTGGAGACTTGGGCAAGATTAATATGTGTTCTGTGAGTCTCAATTTCTCAGAAAAATTTACCTTTCCTTTCTTTTCCAGGCATGCTGGTTAATGAACACGACGCTGTTGAGTTGCTGGGAACTGGGGCCAAGATGGGCGTGTCCTACCACAGTTTATCGAGCTCCGGGATACCGCTAACAACTGAACCGTTCTTTAAATCCTTGCTTGTCGCCATGTATAGAAATCACATCAACGAACTTCTCTCCCGAGCCCGCATCCTTCTACCGCCAGCGGAAGCACGTTTGATGATGGGTGTCATGGACGAAATAGGTGTATTAAAACCAGGACAGGTTTGTTTCTTCTGTAATAAATTTTTATGAATGAAAATCTAATATGCGAGAATTGCCTGCTCATGTCCTCAGCGATAACACAGTCCAATCGGCTGCTAAGGAAAGTACCAGATGTTATGTTTTTTAGTTCATCACCATTACACAAGCTGAAACACTAGTCAGTTCTGTTTCTCAACGTTAAGCGCAGCAAGACTTGGGCGTCGTACGTCAATTATCCCTCTGGTGACGGGTTCTAAAATATGTACCCCGTTTTAGACCCACTCGCGAACGTACACATGTTACACATGTTCGCGTAGTATGTTCAAAATGCTTTGCAAAAATCTGTTTTTTACTTTACTTCTTTTCTCGTTTGTTTGAAGATTAACTTACACATTGTAAAACAAGATCGCTTTAAAAATCACAACTGCAAAATTTATATCTAGAGTTTTTAGACGAAAAAATGGGTCAAATCCTTTAATGCTAGTAAAGAGAGATGCATGTTTCACGCATTGTTTTTTTTTTTTGTTTCTTTTCAATACCGTTTTATTACCTTAGATTTTCGCGCAATGTTCCGTGTTTCACGCATTTTTTTTCAATACCCTTTCATCGCATTAGGTTTTCGTTCAGTATTCTGCAGTTTCAACTCGTACAGACCGCGAGGATCAGTTCAACAAAAACGAAAAACTTGTCCTCAAGGGACCTGTGGTGGTGACCAGAAATCCCTGCTTACATCCGGGAGATGTCCGCCAACTCGAGGCTGTAGAAGTCCCCGGGCTCAGTCATCTTGTGGACTGTGTGGTTTTCCCGCGTCAAGGAGAACGGCCCCATCCTAATGAGATGGCAGGTAAGTTGTGACACGAAATGCGGAGGGAGGTGGGTGGGGTAGGGGGAGGGGGGAGGGGGGAGTGGGAGGGGTTAAAAACGTTTGCCTCCTGTGCCCTTGGCTCCCCCCACTTCCTGTCCCTGTCTTTCTAGCCTTCTTTGCCTTTGTTTTGTGCACCGTACTGCTTCTTGAAAATCGTTGTCCCACCTCCCGTAGATTTCCTGCCTTTCAACTTACGTCAAATAGAATATAAACCAATCAGAAAGGAGAATCAGTATTTTAATCTTAGTTTTTTATCATTGGTGGCGACTTGGATGGGGATGGGGATGGGGATGTACTAGTAAATTCTCACAACTTATGTCAAACAAAATATAAACCAATCCGAAAAGAAAATCATTATGTTAATCTTAGTATTTTTGATCGTAGGTGGAGACTTGGAGGGGTTGGGGATGTACTAGTAAATTCTCACAACTTACGTCAAACATAATATATACCAATCCGAAAGGAGAATCAGTATTTTAATCTTAGTATTTTTATCGTAGGTGGCGACCTGGATGGGGATCTCTACTTCGTTTGCTGGAATAAGAGCTTGTTACCAAGGAAACCGAATTTCCCGCCAATGGACTACCAAGCCCAGGAAAAGAAAGAACAAGATGAACCAATCACAGCAACCCACATGACCAAGTTCGTGGTCGATTACATCCGGAGTGATCAGTTAGGAGTGATTGACAACGCGCATAAAGCTTTAGCGGACTGTGAAGAGGGTGGAGTTGAATCTAAGATCTGTTTACATTTGGCAGAAATACATTCTATAGCAGTTGATGCTCCCAAGACGGGAAAGTGGCCAAGTATGGCAGGAGTCGGTTCCAACAAAGAATGCCCTGATTTTATGATGAAGAGTGATAAACCGAGCTATCCGTCAGAAAAGGTGTTAGGAAAGCTATATCGTCGTTGTCGGAAGTTTCAAGACGTGGCGTCTGAGAAGTACAGCCAGAAAATGCGAGTCGACAAGTCGTTTTTTCTTCCTGGAAACGACAGGTACATGGAAGAGGCGAGAGAGTTGTACCAGAAGTACCGTGACAAAATCGAGGCACTGATGCGTCTGTATGGCATTGAAACTGAGGCTGAAGTGTTCACCGGCTGCTTTCTGAAGCTTCGAAATCGCCAGCGTAAAGACAAAACCGAGATTGCAGCAACTGTTGGCGACCTGCTCTTCGCGATGCGGTCCGAAATCCGGCGCGAATTTTTTAACGAATTCAGTGTTGATGGTCAGCAGTTGTTGGACAATGCACAGGTCACGAATGAAATGCTTCTCAAAGCCTCAGCTTGGTACACTGTGGCTTACACGCATGCGCACGATCATGCGGACGACTCAGACCCAGGTCGCCCGAAGCGATTACTCGGTTTTCCATGGTTTGTTAACGACGTCATGCTAGCGATCAAAAACCACAAAGAACCACCTGGTTCGTTCCTGGCCCTTGACGTTAGCACAACGGTTGGTGACAGTTTAGTCAGACTGTTCAATGAAGAGAAGATCTGGTTATTAGAAGACTTCAAAGAAAGAGTTAGAACAAAGAACTCAATATCTCGCCATCTGAAGCTCGTTCAACCCAAGCTGTCGGTCACTATGATTGGCTCTTCAGCCACGCTTCTGCTTCATGAGAAGTCAGATCTGGATCTTTGTATTCTTCCACAGGGAGCCCAGAGTTTGCGTGGGATTCCTGTGCAGGAAGTTGGCAACATCCCAACTGAAGGTGAAGCAAAGGTACCCGAGAGAACCACCTTGTGTGTGGAGCCGGAGGTTTTACCGGACGAAAGCGGCATTCCTGATAAAAATCACACCCAGGCACTGAAGACAACCACTTTGGGTGGGAAACCTGTGGATCTACCGAAAGTGTGTGATATTCCAATTCAAGATCAAGTGACGTCACTCGAGATGCTGATACCACACCTGAAGGAGGATCAAATTCAAATAGGAGAGAATAAAGAAGCGACAAATCTCTTCCATAAAGTTAGTCTTGTTGGCAAAAAGAATTTTCCGGTAAGCACGATGTTTCTCTCAATTACTGTCAAACATCCCACAAACGACCACCCTTAATACCAAGCCAAGATGGTCGCTTACGGGAGGAGGTCGCCTTGGTGATGTCATATCACAGAGAGTTTTATTTTGAATCATATGACTTCCCTGATGTTCTCTAGGAGCCCTTAGTATCTTTAAGATACAAAACGTCTAACATCATAAAATATAGTATCGTGTGGCACTAAATTTTTGCTGGTTCTAATTTTTGCGATTTTTGTGGATTTTTTCACGAACCGCAAAAAAAAGTTCCAAACATTTTCTCCGCAAAAATTTACGTCACTATGTTATGTTTCTAAATTTTTGCGGGAGTTTAATTTTGCGGATGAGCAATTTTATGTGTTTTGCGGAACCTATTTTTTGCGATTGGAAAGACTGTTTTTCCCTACTGGGAATTAATTTTGGCGATTTGCAGGAAGTCGCGTTCAATTGGAATTTTCGTTTTTTATTTGAGTGCATTCAATCGAAATACAGGTGAAACAACGTGCAGATGTAAAACACGTTAATCCATGTCACTCTATTACAAATACATCTGCCGCCAGTAGTTCAAAAGGTAGATAGCGCTATTCACCGGATAAATCACTATCCAGTGGATTGGTATTAGCAAAACCAATTGTGTTATCCACTGGATAGTTATTTATCCGGTGGGTAGCACTATCCACCTTTTGAACAACCGAGGCCTGAACAAAAGGGAAGTTTTAAGTTAATGGGTAACAACACGATTTTACATTATGTGTCTAACGTGATGTGTGTATATAATTAAGGCAGAAACATTTTGTTACGAGGAGCAAAACGTTTTATGTTCAACTTATCAGAGTTGAACGTTATAACACCATTCCATTTCCATCTGTAGTATCATCCAAATACGGGTATATGATTGCTTACCTGAAAAAAAGAAAGAACAAAGAAACAATTCGATCCACATGCGTTGAAAGTGTTTACGGTCATCTACGAGAGGTGTGCGCTTACAAGAGCGTTTAACTGAAAATAAAATGTTCTATTTTGGTTAAGAGGTAGTCGTTTAAGAGAGGCGGTATCCTCTCTCTTGGCCCACCTCCTTTATTGTACTGAAGCTCCACCGGCTAGGACGAAGGCGTGGCACTGGGGACGAGAATAACTTCCTTCTTTTTACGTGTATTGACCTAAATTCAATTCTTTTTAGGTCCTGGTTTGCAAGAAGCCCACAAAAAAGTTAAACACCGAAAGGAATTGCGATGTGAGTTTTTCCCCAAACAGTTTGTCCGTGGCCATTTTGTTGTCCAGCTACATGAAGTCCTATCCCAGTCTCTTGTTGGTCCTCCGTCTTATTCACCGATGGTGTTACGTGACAGGACTGTCACGCAACGCAGCTGGTTCTGGAAACACATCAAACCTACTGGCCTCCCTGCTTCTTGTTCAGTGCATGCGCAAGGGACAAATTCAAAATTTCAATGAAGAACATATTACGACAGAGAAGCTACACATTTTACAAGGAAAAGTGACCGATGGTGACGTGTACATAAGGTGGGAAAGAGTTGTTAATGCAGCTTCTGGTGTGGACACAAATGACGCACAGCTCCCCCATGAGGAGCTGAACACTACCCAGCTTGGTGAAATCCTCCTGGAGTTTTTTCGAACGCACGAAACTTCCTTTGAAAGAGAGATCCCAGACCCCCTGGCGCGTATTCTGCGCTCGCGCAAATTTACAGATCTGCTGGACAAGGAGCACGTGGACCTGGTAAAGGAGCACATGCGGCGTGCGTATCAGCTGTTAGCGTTGTATGGAGATGTACAAATAATGTTGGCCATAAGCGGTTCTGAAGATTACAATGTAATTTACCTATCGCCTCTCCTTTCTTCCTTCTTGGCGAGCGTCGAGAAAAGCAAGGCTCAAGAAATCGCGAGGAAGACTGGAGCGAGGAGTGTCATCATTCGCCCCAGGCTCCCGCAGTCTCGCAATTCAGCCATTCTTGAGGTGAAAGGAAGTGAACCTGCGATTCGTGCGGTGGAGAGAGAGCTGGGGAGAATGGCTGTACAGGCGTCTCGTGACCGTGTGTCGCTGATGAGTGGCTGCTTCGTGGAAGATGCTAGTCTATTGTTGTTTGAAGGCAGTCAAAACAAAAATGATCACGTGACACTGACACCATATGACGGCCCTTGTCATCAGACACACGATAACCTCGCACGTCATGTTGCCTTGGTGACGAGTCCCACTTTCAACGAGTATACGTTTCGACGCTTCACAGAGAAATTCTTTCAGCAACTTAAAGTGAGTTGACATTTCTCGTATACAATAATCACACGAATGTAGTGTTCGGGCCATATCCGGGTACTTAAATGCACTCCCATTTGTTAAAATTACACGGAAGAGCGAGGAAGGAAAAACGGTTTATTAAAGAAATAAAAAACGCGCCGAGTGCATTATTGAGTTATATAAGCACGCGGGAATTTTTAAGAACACGAGAGAAGTGCAGAGAAGCACGAGCCAAAGGCGAGTGCTTCTCGCACTTCTCGAGTGTTCTTAAAAACCCCCAAGTGCTTATATAACTCAATAATGCACGAGGAACAAGTTTTTTTATTTCTTTTATAAAATAAAAACGGTTATAATGAATCTTACGTCACGCGCGTGCCTTGTCGAGTTATAATGAACTCGGTTTAACCAATCATAGCGCGCGCATTTCCTTGAGCATTTTATAAAGAATAATAAGGGTTGTACTAAAGGAAGCAAAGTTCGGTATCATAGCGAGTCTGTAATCCGAGACGTACTGACCAGTTGACAGAAAAGTTGACAAACACGGTTTAAAAACCTTTGTAGTGCGTCTGGTTATGGGTCTCGTAGTTCATAAACCCTTTAATTCCCAAGAGTGCCTAAAATATAAATTCAACAAAAATTCCAAATTCCATTTTATAAAATGTTGTTAACCCATTCACTCCTGAGAATTTTTACGTTTTTGAGTGATTTTCTGGATACACACGCCCCATGGGCTTTCATGACTCCATATTTAAAGTTACCATCGAAAGTGCTGCTGTTCTAAAACACTCAAGTTTACTGGAAACGTCATTGTGACGTCATTTTGCTTCGTTGAATTGCAATAAAGGGTCCAATATGAATTATCTGCGATTTTTGATAAGTTCACAGCCATTTTTCATCTTTAGTAGCTGCCTGATGAGCGTCATTAAGCTTGAAGGTAGTTTGGAGGCCACTTTCTCAATGAAGCGAGTTAGGTGTGGTACTTCGTTAACGAATTTGGCTCGTTGCTCGTTGAACTGGAAAAATGGCCTCCCCGAAACGAAGTAGCCTGGATGAATTTCTCGACCCGCGGCATATTTTGGAAGTTGCGACCACTAAAGGACACAGCAAGCGTGAAATTTCGGCGGTGGGTCGGAGTGGCTGTGGACTTAGTATAAATATGAAATGTGTGGAGGACGGAAGGAACGCTGTCAAAAATTGTGGCTATTTCCCAGCATGCAGTGCGGTGGTGATGTTGAAAATCGAGGCAAGGTCAGCATGTACTAGAACGAGAGGCTGTAGCTCGGCTCGAGCAACGAATAAGAGCAAAAAAGTTCACTGTTAAGCTAGGACAAGGACTGAATTTTGCTGTGAATGTTGACTTTTGGGTTTGCCACGATGATTTGAATAAAAAAAACTAAAGGCAAAAACATGATTTTTGTTGTTTTTCTATGACGTTAAAAACGGTCATTTTTGTTATTGTCTAAATTCAAACGCTGGTATTCTGCAAAAATCGCTGACTTTTTTGTGTTTATTGGGTATCTCAATTTGAGGAACTTTCTAGTCAATGTTCACAACTGCTAGTTAAGGCAATGTTCGCGCGATTGAGAAAGTTGCAAGTTTTTAAAGCAGTGGAGTCTTGTACGGCCGGTTTTGGCCGGTGTAGGAGCGAATGGGTTAAACAAATAGCACCATGCAAAAGTACTACTGAAGAGGTTTCATTTGAATGGTCACATCATAGGATTTCGTTAACAGACTCAAAAGTTAGAACTACACTACATGTCTCCATAATTGACTCTGAGAGTAAAAGGGTTCAGTGTAAAGACGGGAACGAAGTATCTTCTGTAGTGCGTCGTTTAAGACACTACAGGAATAAGTTACTATCATAAGCATTACTTTAAAAGACAAATTTACTAGGTGTTTTCTTAGTTTTCAAAGAGAGGATCTCTTTTATTTCTTTAGGTTGTTGAGAGAGATTTCGATCCGCAGATCCATGGTCGTCTTGAATTTGCTGTCCATTTTGGGCGGGTCTATTTGTTTAGTATACCACACGAGTTGCTGGAAGACGGTGAACCCATCTCCATTGCAATGCTGAGGACGAATAAGCGGAAGGTTGCTAAGCAACAGGGCAGGCCGCGTACAGTTCCTAATGAAGTGTCCTACGCCAACGAAGAACAAGAACGAGCTCGAAGAAGGAGACGGCGACTTCAACGCACTGAAGACAGCGAAGGCAACAGAAGAACGAAGCGTAAACGAGCAAATCCTTCGAGGAGTTCATTTTATACTGCTGTGCATTCCCCAGACAGAGTGAAGAAATTTCTTCGCTCTTATAGATTCCATCCTAACACCACCCCTACAGAGAAATACAATGTGGACATTTGTCCAAGTGATGACGGTGTTGAATTTTACGTCCGACTCGATAAGGAACTCCGTTTCATCGACGTCAAGTTTCCAAACCTCCGCTGGTGTATGGTTGATGTGAAGAGAACCTGGCAACCACGCCCAAATCATGACGTCAATCGAGATGCTCAGGCACGTGGTGGCGTAATTTACCCAAACGACGCCATCCAAGACAGTGGCCATGTACTTGTTGACCTAATGCCGCACCTGGTACATGAAGACGTCATGCGCCAAAACCATAACGTCATCCAAGATGGCTCCCAGCAACAGGAAGACGTCATTCTGGATGGCTGGGAAACCGATGTACGCTTTCTTTTGCAGTCCCGTTATGAACTCCAGCTACGCGACATCCACGGTACAAAGTACGCTCGTTACCAGCGAGTGTTGGAAGCTGGTAATCAAGCGCAGTCTCAACCTTTTGAAGTTCGGGAAGATCTGTGGAAAGATATACGTCTTATTCGCTTCATCAAATCTACAAAATTTACACGAGCGACAGCAGGAGAGGGTTTCTTGTCCGGCTTGACAGTGTATGTTGATGAGGTGTCGGAATATTCCAGACCAGCTCAGGAAGTAGGAGTATTCAGAAAAAAGATCTTTCCGCGATGGGAGGTGTCCCTAGAGGTAGCGCTTCCGAGAGATTTAACGGAAAAACAGAAGGTGAAAACCTTCCTGCAAGAAGTATGGGAATTTTCATTGAACTTGTCTTCGTTTGTGTCCCTTTAAAGTCGTGACCCGGCTTTTTACTTGTGAAGGTACGGCAACGAGTTAAAGGCCCATGTTCACCCAATCTGCTTTGCGCGCCCCGGGCTGATTTTCGCACAGACGGAAAATCGAAAAATCGACGTGCCAACCAATCATAACGCTACATTGAACAATTGAACCGTTTCAAAACAAAAACACAAGCGCGCAAACCAGATTGGGTGAACATGGGCCTTTAAGGTTCGCCCTCCTTTTTTCTATTTGTTTTCCTCCGTGTTTTCGTATCTACTTTTGTGCATCGTGTTAGATCTGGGTACGAGAATGCGAGCGAGAAAATTTTGGGCCCACGATACTTGGATTTGGTGTGATGCAAGCAGAAGCGAAACAAATTTGGGTTTTGTTTGTTGCTGTTTACTCGTGCTGGATACGGCAACGAGGCAAGGTTTACCCTTCGTTTTTCTTTTTATAATTCGTGTTTTCGTCTCTCATTTGTGCATCGCATTAAATCTGGGTACGAGAATACGCACGCATGCAAGCGAAACTAATTTTGGTTTTGTTGATTTGACTGTTGCTGTTTTACGTCCCGGGAGTAACGTACATTACCGGCACGAGTATAGGCTACGCGTAGCCTCTTGTTGAAGTAATGTTCCGTTACCCTTCAAAGGTCAAGCGAACGGGTGTTTATTGAGCCTTTTTTAAACTATAGCCTTTAAGATGAGCGAAATTTGTGATCCTCGCAGTTTGCTTTCAACTTCAGCAGTTGAAAAAGCAACCTGAAAAAAAAAATGAGGCTTAAACGGGATTAGAACCCATAACCTTGCGCTACCTGTACAATGTCCTATCCATTGAGCTATCAAGCCACATGGATAAGTGGTCAATTTAAGATGAGGCAGTTTGAATTGTTTAAAACTTAAAGGAGTTACGTCATGTGTTTTATGACGTTTGTGGGTCCAAACTGTTATACACGCAATGCTTACAGAACACTAAAAAGATTCACATAAAGGATTTATTTGTATTTAATAATAGCAGCTATAATCTAAGAGTGAAAGAATTTATAATTTCGAGATTCAACACAACTAGTTATGGTAAACACTCGTTGAGATACTTAGGACCTCTACTTTGGTCAAAGCTAGACTCTAATATACGGAACGCACCATCAGTTTTACGCCGTAGTACTTCGTATCAGTTTCTATTATCCTCAAATATTAGAGCGATTACAGTTAACCCGTGAAATAGTTAGTAGAATAGTACGCACTATTAGACAATTCCATTGTTTTCTTTTGTTTAATTTGGACTATCACACACTAATTGTTAGATTGTGTTTCACGGGTTAACTGTAATCATTCTATCAACTAAGGTCTAGCGCTAGTGTAATAGATAGTGATAGATAGTGTTACACACTAACTAATAGGTTCTGTTTCACAGTTGAAGTAAAATCACTCTATTAGAAAGCGAGGTATCTTATGCTCTTTTTAGTTTATAATTGCATATTTTAATACATAGTACGAAACGGTACGAAATGTTTTAAACGTATGCTTTTCCAATTTTTATCTAGAGAAATTTAGACATAATCTTATGATTTTAATGAATAGATTAGTTATCTTATTGTATAGTTATTATATATTTAACAAATTTACACCGGTTTTGCGTGGTGTGGACTCTTATTTACCACGATTTACGTCATCACATGGTCAAAATTTGTTGCTGACTCACTCGGCTGCGCCTCGTGAGTGGAAACGGAAACGGCCCACCCGAAAGTAACGGTTCACCCGAAAGTAACGGCCCACCCGAAAGTAACGGCTCACCCGAAAGTAACGCCTCACCCGAAAGTAACGGTCCACCCGAAAGTAACGGCCCAGCCGAAAGTAACAGCCCACCCGAAAGTAACGGTCCACCCGAAAGTAACGGCCCACCCGAAAGTAACAGCCCACCCGAAAGTAACGGTCCACCCGAAAGTAACGGTCCACCCGGAAGTAACAGCCCACCCGAAAGTAACGGTCCACCCGAAAGTGACCCCTCACCCGAAAGTGACCCCTCACCCGAAAGTAACGGCCCACCCGAAAGTAACGGCCCACCCGAAAGTAACGGTCCACCCGGAAGTAACGGCCCACCCGAAAGTAACGGCCCACCCGAAAGTAACGGCCCACCCGAAAGTAACGACCCACCCGAAAGTAACGGCCCACCCGAAAGTAACGGCCCACCCGAAAGTAACGGCCCACCCGAAAGTAACGGCCCACCCGAAAGTCACGGTCCACCCGAAAGTAACGGCCCACCCGAAAGTCACGGCCCACCCGAAAGTAACGGCCCACCCGAAAGTCACGGTCCACCCGAAAGTAACGGCCCACCCGAAAGTAACGACCCACCCAAAAGTCACGGTCCACCCGAAAGTAACGGCCCACCCGAAAGTAACGGCCCACCCGAAAGTAACGACCCACCCGAAAGTCACGGTCCACCCGAAAGTAACGGTCCACCCGAAAGTAACGGTCCACCCGAAAGTAAC
The DNA here is from genome assembly GCA_022457155.1 of Cladopsammia gracilis. Lineage (NCBI taxonomy): Eukaryota > Metazoa > Cnidaria > Anthozoa > Scleractinia > Dendrophylliidae > Cladopsammia > Cladopsammia gracilis. Next base: position 1,977,480 of record JAJGOT010000059.1, on the reverse strand, counting down.
GGCCCACCCGAAAGTAACGGTCCACCCAAAAGTAACGGTCCAGTCGAAAATACCATACTGAGGTCTAACGTGTCCTGCAGATGGAATAGCCGCTTAGTGTTTTACTGTACAATAATGCCGAGGAATGCCGAATTATCAATGAGAAAGATCTAGATAGAATTAAACTGACATTATTCCTTTTCTGCGGTTGTGTTTATCATCATTATTTTTTTCAATTACTCAGATATTTTAGGTGCCGAAAGTAACGGCTACCCGAAAGTAGCGGCCCCTTAGGCTTGCTAATTACGAAAGTAACGGGGCCGCTATGTTCGGAACTCTACGATAAACCATAATCAGAGTTTAAGCGAGTTTTCAAGACACCAGGAGATAAACTTGAATAAATTGGCCCAAATTTCAAGTTGTAATTTCATCCTGGCTATAGATAGATAGATAGATAGATAGATAGATAGATAGATAGATAGATAGATAACTTTATTTATACACGGTATTTCCATCAGCTTAAATTATCACAATCAGCTAACTACCTAACTTCCTAACTACAAATAAGAGGTACAATATAAAAAATAAAAACTGCTTTTCATGGAGGCCGTGTTCAAAAATATTATTTAAAACTTTACTTAAAAACTATGGCGACTTAGTTTTGTCTTAAATTCGCTTAAGGAAGACGCTAGTCTTAATTCTGTGGGTAAGTTGTTCCACAACTGAGCTCCACTGTATGAAAAACTTCTTTTCAGATAATCAGTGCGAGGTTGTGGAAGAACTAGTTTGTTTTCGGTATTCCTTAAACGATAAGCATTCGCGTTATCGCGATAAACAAATCTTGATAGTAGATAATCTGGTGTCATCCCATGTAAGGTCTTATACATCATGATAGATTTCATTTCTAATCTTTGATGACATAGTTTACGCCACCCTAATGCCCGGAACACATCATCCAATCGCAGACATTAAAATGCGGGCTGCGCGATTTTGAAGCCTTTGAAGCTTTTCAGAAAGGCCCTTGTTACAGTTTCCCCACACCACACTGCAATAATCAAAGTGAGGCTGAACAAGGCTATTATAAACTTTGATTAAAATGTTAAATGGGATAAGATGCCGTATCCGTTTAATTGCACCAATGACGGAAGCAATCTTTTTACAGACATTCTAGCTATCAGCTATCTGCTGCACAAGAAAGTTATTGATACTGTTAGAGCGCTAGTAGAATACTTTCAACAAAACCGGACCATTATTTGTATATTTTCACTTATATAAATATGTATTTTGGCTTTTTAAGGAACATTAAAAATGGTGAAATAGCACCTTTAAACGTCATAACTTTACTGCGACAACTTTTAACTTGTTCCACCGCAACCCCCCCCCCCCCCCCCCCACCCCCCGCTACCAATGTTGTTTTGCTTCGGAAACCTTGAGTGAGGGAAATGGAGATCAAAAGCAATTTCGTGTTTTTGGGCGAAAAAGTGCGTGAACTATTAGTTAAAAAAGGGAAAAGAAAGAAAAAAGAGAAGAAAAGAAAAGAGAAAAAACATTGTTCACATGATTGGACAAAAAAGGCGCGAAATTTTTGCGTTGTCGCGCCGGGTCGCAGTGTTTCTTGGCGCAGCTGAATGAAAACTGGTTCAAAGTTTAACCGCTCGACAAGGAATGAATGAAGGAGCACAATTTTCGTAAAATTCCTTTGGTAATTATCTCTGGAATATGATATGGACTTGATGCTTCCTCAGAAAAGTTTCTGACCTCGTCATTACGGCTGTAGGAGCTAAAGAACGAGCAAGTTTGTAAACAACATTGATCGACTCAGCTCGTACTTCGATGTTTGAAAATTTGGTGCTGATGGAAGGGACTAAAAAGCCAAATCAACTACAGGTACGATGTTTTAACCGTTTCTTGTATCCTTTAGCTGTGAATTTTTGTAAGACATACTGTCCACGCTGCAGTTCTTTCCGACTTTTCGCCGCTATGTTTAGGTACGTAGCCGATTCTGAATTGAACTTTTTAAGATACGAAACACTTGTAACTAAGACATTCTATGACATTTTACTGTGTTTTAATTCTTGTAGTCACTACTCTGTCCCGTTCTTTGAGTAGACGAAAGCTCTTCGTAAAAACTCTCAACTGATTGTGTACGCTAAATTAATTTTCGCGATTAATTTTAGCTTGGCAAAAGTTTGGGCATTCGCTGCGTGTTGTTTAAGAAATGGTGCGAGGTAAAATATTGCTGTAAGCCTTTTTACTTAATGAAAGGTTGTATATCTCAACGAATTTTTTCTAGAAACTGTGATTTGTTATCAATGTGTTGAATTATCAAACAGTTATAGTGTTCAAGCTTGCGCAATATTGACAAAGGCGTCACTTTCATTCATGAACTGTGTGATGTTGCAAGTTTCGCGCGGTAAAACATATGTAAGCTTTTTTTAAAATAAAAGGCTTGTCGGCGATATTTTTTCTTCAAACTGTGCTTTGTTGTCAATGTGTTGAATTATAAAACTATTATAGCGCTCAAACTTGCGTGATATCGCCTATAATAGTTAATTATGCAGGCTACCCTTGACGGGACCACGGTCCTTCTACCATTTGTAACGTCATCCCTATTTACGCAAAAGATGTCTTTTATGACTAACTCACACAGAAAGAAATCTTTCAAAAAGTGCCCAAATGAGAGAGATCTCGTGAATTGGGCCAGAGTTTTGCGCAAAAAACCTGTCGTAGTTGACCGGCAACATCGAAGAAAATCTGGTCTTCAGCAACCACTTGCCACTTTTTGTTAAAAGAAAATCAATTTTTTGTTTTCCTGGAAACGTTTACTACATAAAATAATTAATATGGTCTATTGAAAGGCCAACGATGAGGGAAACAATTGGAATAAGAACGAAAAAGAACGCGGAGTGATACGAAGAAAAAGAAAAGTGAAGCTTTTTACGTTTTTTCTCAAAATTTTGCTTTGTGCGCATGTCGATATATTTGACCCAGAAAGGAAATGAAGCTTCAGGGGCGGATCCAAGGGGGGGGGGGGGGGGGGTGAAATGAGTGAATTTTCACCCCCCTTTTCTGAGACCCTTTCTTTCTGATGCACTGACCTCAAACACCTCAACCAGGCTTTGGTTAGGCTATTGCATTTAAAATTTCACCCCCCATTTCAAAATCCTGGATCCGCCCCCGAGCTTAGTTTTTATGTTGTCAACAACGCTTTGCACAGTTTGCTTGCAATTTGCCTCCACAGCAGTCAGACAACGGCATAAGTGGCTTCAAATTGCTGTTTTCTGCTAAATGTCGATCTAGGAGTCAAAGGGTTAATACTAAAAATAAAGTCCGGAACGACCTTTCAAATCTGCTCATTCCCCCCCCCCCCCCCCCCGCCCACGGGCATTAGTGGGTGGCACCCACAGGGGGTAGGGCAAGGAAGCAGCCACAGGGCAGCACAGCTGCTTTGTTTCCGCCATGGGACATTTAACAATTTTTTTGGTCATAAAATGCTAATGACCCAGGGTTGTAGGTATTGGCACTGCTATAATTGACTGACGCATAATATCTGCGTCTCACATCAATCGTATTCACAGCGTACCTGAGGGCGCAGCCCGAGGGAACGCCACGAGGGGATTAAATCACATACCCCCGAGGGACAGGTCAATAACACGCTTATTTTTCACTTTGTGAGGTTTTCTAAAACAAAGAAACTATTGATTTTTCGGAGAGTAACATTTCGTTGAATTCAAATGCAAAAAAGCATGATTCCGCAAGGCCGCATTGGAATCACGGAACACTAGCGAGATGCTTTTGCCAAATTTGCATACACCTTATTCCAAAATGGTGGCCAATTTATTATTCTTTTATATGTATGTTAATTAGCCCTCGTTGCCTCGTCAGCATGTGCAAAATACAACAGAATTTTCACGCAAAAATGAGGCAAAGAGGGCTAATTGAAATGCATACAAAAGAATAATAAATTGCCCGTCATTTTGGAATGAGGTGTATTGAGCATGTTGCTTCGTGATGAGTAGAAGGAGGGAGAGAGAAAAGAAAATGTATGAACAGTACTCGTGGTCTCGCCATGGCCCAACTGCCCGCCTTCATCTTTCGAAGAACAATAGAGTGGATGTCGGTGTGTTTTCCAAGGGAAACCGGCGGGAAAATATTCAGGTTCAAGCGTAAACCGAGGCGTCATACACTATTGAAGACCCGAAACCTAAATTGAGGTACGATACCATCGAATAATGTTATCAACATTTCGCTTTTTGGTCGTGACCCGGCAAGTTAATTATGTTGGAATAAGATTGATGAAGTTGCCTTTTTATGTAAACAAAAAATATTGACTGGTACTTGTGTGTTTTCCTTGTTAAGCTCTATTTTGTCTTCCCGTTTGTGTTATTCTATTACTAGGGGACTAAGGCGAGGGGAATAGGACGAGGGAAATGACAGGAGGAATATGACGGGGGGAATATATAATTCTTTGTTTTGCTATTGTTATCAGCTATTGTTTTCAGCCCCGCCTCTCCTCTGTTACAATCAAAGCCACACCCAGCTTTTCAGACACTGTAATGAACGGGGTTATGTGATATATTCTCCTGAAAAGAACAAAGAAAACTGATCATGAGCTAGGTGGAAAATAAGATGAGTTATATTGAGTTTGGCTTTATTTATAGCTTCATAGCTCAGTTTGTAAGAGCATCGCAACGGTAACGCTGAGGTCATGGGTTCAAACTCCGTTGAAGCTTTGAATTATTTTCAGACTTCTTTGCAATTGCTTAAATTGCAAACAAAACTAAGGGGATCATAAAGGTTGCAGTAAATCCGTAAATTTCAGAACTTCAATTTATATGATTAGTAAATAGTAAGAGAAAATAATTTCTCCTGTGAGTAGTCAGTAGAAGCCAAAGTAATCCAGCGCTCCTGCAAAATTAAAGCCCTAAGTGTTACCACGTTTCTTTTTTGCCGATTTCTAACATTTATTGGTACATGTACTTGCACACGGCCCACAAATTAACTACAAACTGCAGGAATCATCAGTTATCATTCACAGTCACTGTTCTGTCCTGAACGTAATGACTTGGAGGTATCGAAGGATCTTAGCCATTCATACAAAGAATATAGAGAACACGATTTATTTGCCGTTGATGTTGCCTGATTTTTGAGCTGCAAAGATGAAAGATGTATTTTTCTTCATTTTAACAGCAGCAGCGATAGCATTTGGCTACGTAGCGACTTTTGTCCAAGGGTGGGGAGGGAGCGTAGATTGTTGCCATGGATTGGTTCTTTCGTACCTTCGGACTATTTAACGCCTTTTGTTTTCGGAGGGATAACAAGTGTCCATTTGGGTATCAGAAGTGAGGTCAGCTAGGATTTGGGTATCAGAAGTGAGGTCAGCTAGGATTTGGGTATCAGAAGTGAGGTCAGCTAGGATTTGGGTATCAGAAGGGAGGTCAGCTGGGATTTGGGTATCAGAAGTGACGTCAGCTAGGATTTGGGTATCAGAAGTGAGGTCAGCTAGGATTTGGGTATCAGAAGTGAGATCAGCTAGGATTTGGGTATCAGAAGTGAGGTCAGCTAGAATTTGGGTATCAGAAGTGAGGTCAGCTAGGATTTGGGTATCAGAAGTGAGGTCAGCTGGGATTTGGGTATCAGAAGTGAGGTCAGCTAGGATTTGGGTATCAGAAGTGAGGTCAGCTAGGATTTGGGTATCAGAAGTGAGGTCAGCTAGGATTTGGGTATCAGAAGGGAGGTCAGCTAGGATTTGGGTATCAGAAGTGAGGTCAGCTAGGATTTGGGTATCAGAAGTGAGGTCAGCTGGGATTTGGGTATCAGAGGTGAGGTCAGCTAGGATTTGGGTATCAGAAGGGAGGTCAGCTAGGATTTGGGTATCAGAAGTGAGGTCAGCTAGGATTTGGGTATCAGAAGTGAGGTCAGCTAGGATTTGGGTATCAGAAGTGAGGTCAGCTAGGATTTGGGTATCAGAAGGGAGGTCAGCTGGGATTTGGGTATCAGAAGTGAGGTCAGCTAGGATTTGGGTATCAGAAGGGAGGTCAGCTGGGATTTGGGTATCAGAAGTGAAATATTCATCTAAAAGAACCTTAAAGCTCTATACTGTACTAGCTTTCACATACGGTTTCCTTTAAAAGCACTTAAATAACAGGAAAAAAAAAACCAGTATAACGCCATTCAAAGCATTTTATTAAACATTCCTGGATAATCGGGGCAAACATGCCGCTACATACAGTGTTATTTACAAACAACTTACGAGGCGAGGAAGAAGCGAAGATATTACTCATCAAAGGTTTGGGATGTAGCAGTGCTGGAAAGCGTGAAGTCACGTTTTTAAATTTTTTTATCCCCTTCAAGCGCGAAGTCCTCTTTTCTCTTTTGAGAATATCTTGCTTTCTTTTAATGATTTTGCAAATCTTCTTTCAATATTTTCTACAGATTAATGCTATATCTTTACAGATAATTAATGCATCATGCGTATTACGTTTGAAGGAAATAATAAACATTGTTTCTTACCGATAGTTCTTAAGCAGCTGAAACCAGCTGTCTGTGGGCCGATTTTTTGTCGTCCTCCATAAACAGGAAAGTTTTTTTTCGGTGAGATTGTCTTTATAGAGACTGAAGACTCTTATATCCTCAAAAAGAAGAGAAAAGGTACTTGTTTATTTTACAAAAGTGTATAAATGTTGCCGTTCAATTTATTTCTCTTTATCTGCTACCAAAGGTCTAATTTCTTTGAGATTTTACAAACAAACAAAGTGAAGCATTTAAAAATGGCTCCCAAGACTTTATTCACAAACCAAAATTAGAGTTGATCAACCATAGATTAATTCTGGAGTTGTCTTTTCAGGTAGAACCAAGCATTGGAGAGCTTTATCTGTTTACCAAGAAGGTATGTAGTGTTAATAAGTCATTATACTATACTTTTAGAGAAAATAGATTAATTACAAACTTCTCGCTGTTAAATAATAATGACTACTTAATTTGTGTTTATATTTGAATTTCTAACACATATAATATTAATTTGTCGATTAAAGCTCCTCGTAAATTATGTGAAAAGAATTCTCTCTCATTGGGGTATAACAATTGTCTACTATAAATTTCTAGGTGAAATGGTGAATAAAACTACATGAATTGAACATCTGGATATTCAAATTTTTCTGATATTTTCCTCTGCATATTCTAGTCAGTACTCGCTGTTTGCAAACTGAAATTCGCCTTATTTACTCATTTTACTGAAAATTATTTTTTCAACAAATTGAGTGAATCAATTACGCATACACGCTACTCTCATTTTCTCGTTATTTCTCGTAGATATAAACATTATACATCGGTTGTTAATTTTCCTGTTATGTTTTGTAAAATTTGAGTAAACAAAACTTCATGGGCACAATGCGCTCTCTTTTTGTCCCTCTGTGTAAAATAATCTTGGTTTGCCAATTTGTCCGTTGGATTGATTTAAATTTAAATTTAATTTAAAAGTGATCAAATTTTGCTTGCACTATAGCTTCTTTGTTTTACTACATACATTTCGGGCACATCGCTTTCTCTCCCTCTGAGTATAAAGATTATGCATACAGCCTTACAATTCTGTCTGTTAATTCCTCGGAAAGCAGTGAATGAAACTGACGAATGCCAGCCTGCATAAATAGTAACTTTATAATCAGTTTGTTTTTCTCCGTTTGTTTTTTCGAGTGAATTGAAATAAACACACGCGACACTCATCTCCCCGGTTTTTTTTAATTCTGCCAGTGGTTTAAAGAAGCGTGGGGTTATTCAGCTTTCTGCTATAGTTAGTAAATAAAATTTCACATGTGCTCTCCGCTTTCTTTCCATCTCTTCGGGTTTATACATTTTTCTTTTATGCAGTGGTAAGATAATCTGAGAATTGATATATGGGCACTTCTCTCTTTCTGTCTCGCTCTGGCTAGATTTGCTAATTCATCTGTTGGTTTCTGGTTTATTTTCTTATTATATTAATACAAAGTCAAGCAGCAGTTTCTTTTTATCCCTGACGCCTTAACAAACGAAATAACTTAAGAAACGATTTAGTTTTCAACATCTGGATCCAGCTGGCTCAACCCCCCCAAACCTCCTCCTTTTAAGTCTTTTGTGGAAGTCGTCATTAATTTATATTCACCGCAAAATAAACTGCATAAAAAAGTTTGTACTATCAAATGATAACAATAGCCAAATGAATGTTTTAAACCATACACCCAGACTCTCGAGCGTTTCACTCTCATTTAAATGCCAAGGGCCTGCGAGGGTGGATGTCAAATAGCGATCTTTGTTGACGTTTTTTTGTACAGATCTTAGGATTAAAATTTCCCTGATAAACAAGAGATGTTTAGATGAAGGATTAAATAATATAGCCAACCAACAAGCAAAATTGATAAGAAAAAGAAAGAAAACGCTTTCAAATGATGCAAAATACCTCCTAATTAAAGGCAGACGTTAACCCTAAGTTTGATATGGTACGGGTAACTATTTTTGTTTAAATATGTCATACCCTTATGCTATATACACCTAATTGTAGAAACGTTGACCTGTGAAAAGCATGAACCATGAACGATGAGACTGAATGGGATTCTGGGTAGGCAGCATTGGTAAGCATAGTAATATTCCATTTCTTGATAATCAAGATGCTTTCTTTTTTGGAGACATTTTAGAGCATGATTTATGCATCGTGTGTTAATATTATGTGTATTCTGTCACAAACGAAGATTAATTTATCCAACTTCCCAGTGAACCTTTGGGTCGCATCGTTCATGGTTTATGCTTTTCACCCGACAACGTTTCTTCAATTTGGTGTATATAGCATGCATTTTTTTTAAAGCAAGACCTGGAGTAACGAAAATGCCTTATAATTATCTTACACCAGGCCTCGTTTGCACAAATAGACTTGAGACAAATTAAAAATGATCCCGCTGAAGTACGTATTCAACTGCATTGTATTGTATTGAACTGGATTGAATAGGGTAGAATGGGATGGTATTGAACTGGATTAAATAGGGTAGAATGGGATGGGATTGAACTGGACTGAATAGAGTAGAATGGGATGGGATTGAACTGGATTGAATAAGGTAGAATGGGATGGGATTGAACAGGATTGAATAAGGTAGAATGGGATGGGATTGAACAGGATTGAATAGGGTAGAATGGGATAGGATTGGACTGGATTGAATAGGGTAGAATGGGATGGTATTGAACTAGATTGAATAGGGTAGAATGGGATGGTATTGAACTAGATTGAATAGGGTAGAATGGGATGGGATTGAACAGGATTGAATAGGGTAGAATGGGATGGGATTGAACAGGATTGAATAGGGTAGAATGGGATGGGATTGAACAGGATTGAATAGGGTAGAATGGGATGGGATTGAACTGGATTGAATAGGGTAGAATGGGATGGGATTGGACTGGATTGAATAGGGTAGAATGGGATGGTATTGGACTGGATTGAATAGGGTAGAATGGGATGGTATTGAACTAAATTGAATAGGGTAGAATGGGATGGGATTGGACTGGATTGAATAGGGATGAATGGGATGGGTTTGAACAGGATTGAATAGGGTAGAATGGGATGGGATTGGACTGGATTGAATAGTGTAGAATGGGATGGGATTGAACTGGATTGAATAGGGTAGAATGGGATGGGATTAAACTGGATTGAATAGTGTAGAATGGGATGGGATTGCACTGGATTGAATAGGGTAGAATGGGATGGTATTGAACTGCATTGAACAGGGTAGGATGGGATGGGATTGCACTGGATTGAATAGGGTAGAATGGAATGGTATTGAACTGCATTAAACAGGGTAGGATGGGATGGGATTGCACTGGATTGAATAGGGTAGAATGGGATGGGATTGGACTGGATTGAATAGTGTAGAATGGGATGGGATTGAACTGCATTGAATAGGGTAGAATGGGATGGTATTGAACTGCATTGAATAGGGTAGAATGGGATGGGATTGGACTGGATTGAATAGTGTAGAATGGGATGGGATTGAACTGGATTGAATAGGGTAGAATGGGATGGTATTGAACTAGATTGAATAGGGTAGAATGGGATGGGATTGAACAGGATTGAATAGGGTAGAATGGGATGGGATTGAACAGGATTGAATAGGGTAGAATGGGATGGGATTGAACAGGATTGAATAGGGTAGAATGGGATGGGATTGAACTGGATTGAATAGGGTAGAATGGGATGGGATTGGACTGGATTGAATAGGGTAGAATGGGATGGTATTGGACTGGATTGAATAGGGTAGAATGGGATGGTATTGAACTAAATTGAATAGGGTAGAATGGGATGGGATTGGACTGGATTGAATAGGGATGAATGGGATGGGTTTGAACAGGATTGAATAGGGTAGAATGGGATGGGATTGGACTGGATTGAATAGTGTAGAATGGGATGGGATTGAACTGGATTGAATAGGGTAGAATGGGATGGGATTAAACTGGATTGAATAGTGTAGAATGGGATGGGATTGCACTGGATTGAATAGGGTAGAATGGGATGGTATTGAACTGCATTGAACAGGGTAGGATGGGATGGGATTGCACTGGATTGAATAGGGTAGAATGGAATGGTATTGAACTGCATTAAACAGGGTAGGATGGGATGGGATTGCACTGGATTGAATAGGGTAGAATGGGATGGGATTGGACTGGATTGAATAGTGTAGAATGGGATGGGATTGAACTGCATTGAATAGGGTAGAATGGGATGGTATTGAACTGCATTGAATAGGGTAGAATGGGATGGGATTGGACTGGATTGAATAGTGTAGAATGGGATGGGATTGAACTGGATTGAATAGGGTAGAATGGGATGGGATTGAACTGGATTGAATAGGGTAGAATGGGATGGTATTGAACTGCATTGAACAGGGTAGGATGGGATGGGATTGAACTGCATTGAATAGGGTAGAATGGGATGGGATTGAACTGGATTGAATAGGGTAGAATGGGATGGTATTGAACTGCATTGAATAGGGTAGAATGGGATGGGATTGAACTGCATTGAATAGGGTAGAATGGGATGGTATTGAACTGCATTGAATAGGGTAGAATGGGATGGTATTGAACTGCATTGAATAGGGTAGAATAGGATAGGATTGAACTGAATTGAATAGGGTAGAATAGGATAGGATTAAACTGAATTGAATAGGGTAGAATAGGATAGGATTGAACTGGATTGAATAGGGTAGAATGGGATGGGATTGAACTGGATTGAATAGGGTAGAATGGGATGGGATTGAACTGGATTGAATAGGGTAGGATGGGATGGTATTGAACTGGATTGAATAGGATAGAATGGGATGGGATTGAACTGGATTGAATAGGGTAGGATGGGATGGTATTGAACTGCATTGAATAGGGTAGAATGGGACGGTATTGAACTGCATTGGAGAGGGAAGAATGGGATGAGATTGAACTGCATTGAATAGGGTAGAATGGGATGGTATTGAACTGCATTGAATAGGGTAGAATAGGATAGGATTGAACTGAATTGAATAGGGTAGAATAGGATAGGATTGAACTGAATTGAATAGGGTAGAATAGGATAGGATTGAACTGGATTGAATAGGGTAGAATGGGATGGGATTGAACTGGATTGAATAGGGTAGAATGGGATGGGATTGAACTGGATTGAATAGGGTAGGATGGGATGGTATTGAACTGGATTGAATAGGATAGAATGGGATGGGATTGAACTGGATTGAATAGGGTAGGATGGGATGGTATTGAACTGCATTGAATAGGGTAGAATGGGACGGTATTGAACTGGATTGAATAGGATAGAATGGGATGGGATTGAACTGGATTGAATAGGGTAGAATGGGATGGTATTGAACTGCATTGAATAGGGTAGAATGGGACGGTATTGAACTGCATTGGAGAGGGAAGAATGGGATGAGATTGAACTGCATTGAATAGGGTAGAATGGGGTGGATTGAACTGAATTGAATAGGGTAGAATAGGATAGGATTGAACTGGATTGAATAGGGTAGAATGGGATGGGATTGAACTGGATTGAATAGGATAGAATGGGATGGGATTGAACTGGATTGAATAGGGTAGGATGGGATGGTATTGAACTGGATTGAATAGGTTTGAATGGGATGGGATTGAAATGGACTGAATAGGGTAGAATGGGATGGGATTGAACTGGATTGTAGTGTATTGTGGTACATTCGTTGCATTGTATCATTGCTCACATAGAACAGCAAGTGCAGTTCAATCCAAACAAACTTATCTGCTGATATATGTTATCTACAGATTTTTCCTTTGGCTAAGATGCATCTATTGATTTTCCTGGGGGTTGTACTATTCACCGCTCCGTGTACTGGTATGTAATCTGTACTAACGCATTTTTATTTTTATTTTTAACAATCGCAACTGAAACGTTCATAACGAAATAAACAAATCGGTCAGATAGAGACGCTACTTTTAATAATGCTCAGAAAAACTAGCTTATCACAATTAATCAACTAAACTGCAGATGCCGTGAACGATCTATCGCGTCGCATTCTATCAAATACAAACAGTGATAAGCAACAGACCACTGCAAGGACGGCGATCCAACAAAGTGGAAAGGCATTCTCTCGAAATGGCACTACGGTCGGCCAAACTTGACATGATCAGCGCTAAAAACTATAAAGCAGACACAGACAGCTGTTTCGGGCTTAATGGCTATCGTCGGTGTGCCATAATGAGCTAGAACATAATGAGAGTCGATAACTTCACCTATCTCATATATGTCGCTAATCATTCTATTCTAATCATTCGTGACGAATCCAATGTGCCGCAATAGATCGTTCACGGTGTCTGCAGTTTAGATGATTTATTATCACAATTGCTGTTATTGTTTGAAAAGAAAGCGTGTTTGCTCTGATTGATCACATCGTGTTACACGGAAATGTCCAGTCTGGTAGAACGTACAGCATACTAAATATAAGACAACTTTTTAAAACAAAAGCAAACAAAACAAACAAACGAACAAAACTGTTTGAGAAGTTTTCGAACCGTTCCGAAAACTCATTCTACCCCCTACCCTCTCTTCCTTCATAAGAGAATTGTTCTGTAATTAATTAAACCGGGCATTATTCAAAAGGAAACTAAAATAGACTACAACAGGCGCACCTTACCATCTCCGCGGTATGTTCAGTACCTTGCGCATGCGCACAGACAGCAACCACGACGGCAACTCCCGGGAAAACATCATTGAAAAAATATCGCGCTCTTTTGAACTACTTTCAATGCAATTGCTTTGTTTTGTTTAATTTGTCTAATGCGACTGAATTCCATGAGCTGAATTCGAAGGGACGGCTTTCAAGTTCAAATAGCCGGAAGGGAAAATTAACCTCTTTGCGCTGTATCATTCGCAATAAGATGGCCGAGGCGGCAAGTCTGTTTCGGGGGTGAGGGGTGAGGGGTGGGGGTTGAAGGGTGAGGGGTGGGGGTGAGGGGTGAGGATTCGTTTTTCATTAGTTGTACGGACACCTCCGTATTACGGACAATTTCCGATGTCCCGACAAAATTCTCACATATTTTCTTTCAGGAAAACCTCTATAATATATATTGTATTTAGCATACAATGAATCAAAATCATGATGTAATACAAACAACTTTATTGAGTAAGGCTTTACCTAAGGGCCTGTGTAGCCATACATTTCATGCTAATCATATTGTATAAAGCTGTAGCTTGCGCTTATTCTATTTGCTTCTGTATATTTAGCTACGTTACTTAATTAAGTTCAAAAATTAAAAATCGATAAGTATTCAAACGGCGTACAAAAGATTGAAAAAAAAAATAACGCAACAGCGGTAGTAGTCCAGGTTGACTTAGGGGCCGATTACATGGCGAATTTCAGCCCAGGCTGAGATTTCAGCCCGGTTGACCGGGCTGAGATTTCAGCCCGGCTTCCGAAATAAATCATCTTAAAATGAAGTTAGCGATTACATGAACAAAGTTTCAGCTCGGGCTGAAAAGTGAATTTGGGCATGCTCAGTGACGCTATTTTGATTCTTGTTATCAATCTTCCCGCGCATTTTCAAACTTGGCGCCCGGGTTGAAATCTCAGCCCGGGCTGAAATTCGTCATGTAATCACAACGAAATTTCAGCCCGGTTGGCCGGGCTGAAATCCGCCATGTAATCGGCCCCTTAAAGTTCTATTTTGTCAGTGATTGGGCCAAGGCAAATAAATTTCAAAATACCATATGTTTCGCACCACGGGTTTGGGCACTACTCGGGTTGAAGACACACCAGGAAAATAATGTCAAGGGGATCTACCAGTTGTTTTTGAACTACTTTAATGTCAAAATTTCCAATCTCGCGACAGCTAGCTAAATGTGTAAATGTGTAGTCAACTGAAAATAAAGGCATGCATTGCATTGCTTACTTGTGAATTAACCGAAAATGAAATCAGCAAACTTTCTTCAACAAATGTGAACATACTTACAATTCTGTAAGGCGTTATCCCGTTTATGACACGGCTATTTTCCCATCTTATTTGAAGAAAAGGTATAAAACACTGTTTTCAATACCAGGATTCTTTCTCACTGATCCTTCAATTTCCCTAATCACGCTAGTCCCACAAGAGAGCTGAAAACTGATTGGCTAAATTCTAAGAAAGAATAATAATCTTGTGTGTCCGGTTTTATCGCTAATAAAAACAATAAGCAAATACCGTGACTCAAAATTAATTACAGCTGTCAACGGAGTGCAAAACACTATAAAATAAAGTTAATTTCACTACCTTGAATGTCTACAATACCGAATGAAAATGGAAAATGACATAAGTCGATAAATCAGTTTTCTTCTATGCCGCGAAGCAACCAACATTATTATCAATATACGCGGCCAAATAAGAAACTGCCTTCGAGAAAACACGCGTAAGTGGCGGACGATATTGAATTTGACGGGCTGCAAACGCATTTACGGCCCTGTTTCTGTTTAACATTTTTCTGTTATGAAATGAATTTGTACGATTTGGCCTTGTGTATTGATAATAATGATAATCACATTACTTTTGTCGGGCATATAGTTTATTTGTGTCCCTCGTAGCATCAATTGCACCCTCGCTCCGCTCGGGCGCAAATGATGCTACTCGGGCCACAAATAAACTATATGCCCTCCAAAAGTCATGTGATTGTCCTATTTGCAATCCAAATGATAACAAAGAAATAAATCAAACAATTATTGCAGATATATTTAATTTAGCCGCTAGCAGTTCCAGCCAGTTCGGTACGGTTGGCCCGCATATTTTTAGATAGAGGACTTTCTCTATCATTTTATCGCTTAGTCCCATCACAGAGGTTACATACACCAATATCACGCTAGCATGGCATGAAAATATATTTAATTTAATGGGGAAAAAGCCCAGTATCAAAATCAGCACATCAATATTAGTAAAACTGTAAAGTTTCGTAAAGATTGCTCGTATACTGACGGAGATATGAGCTTTTGAAACTTAGTACTCTGGCCTAATTTTCACAAAGAAATGTATGGGAAAAACACGAAAACGAGGCTGGACGGGCAATCTATGGCTATGTTCACACTTGGTGCCCGAGCACGGTGCCCGAGTACGATTATCGCTGGGCACTAATGTAAACATACCTTTTTTTCAAGTACCCAAACCAGAATTCAAGGTCGAGACCTTGTACTCGGGCACTAAAATGGGCACCGGTTCCTAGTGTGCACGCGTTTTGCGTTAGTTCCGAGGCACTTTACCCACGAACCACTGCTTTGCGTACCCACAATTCCCTGGTACACTTAGAATGTGAACAGGTTGATATCTTGGGTACCCAGTGTCGGAACAAAGCACCATTTTGTGCCGGTGCTTAAGCATTAGTGCTCGGGCACCAAGTGTGAACATAGCCTATCCCCACCATACATTTCTTTGTAAAAATGGTCAGTTTCAAAATTTCATATCTTCGTCAGTTTTCTAGCAATCTTTACAAAACTTTGTAGTTTTACTAATATCGATATGCTGAATTTGATGCTGGGCTCTTTTTCCCAATAAACCAAATATATTTTTGTGCCATGCTAGCGTGATATTGGTCTATTGGCTCTGGAATGTAACTCATCGCCGAATATTGAATAAATTATTGTTCAAAATACAATATATAACTGAGATAAACTCAATAAACACTTATCTCGTACGAAGACATTTCGAGGAATGTACATTATTCCCATGCATTAACCGGTATAACCTTCCATAAGCGCACGTGCCAGACACTGTAACTTGAACACGCGCGTACCGGTATGCACTATCGGTTCTTTTTTCCACTTCTTTCGAGTTTTTCGTTTGTGTGTGTGTATTTTTCAAGATGTTTTTGCTGGCTGATACTGTAGTTATTACAATAATATATATTCTTGGAAGTAAATTTCAAGACAGCAAGGGACCGCCAATGATAATGCTGCTAACGTAGGATCTACAAGACATCTAATAATACAGCTACTACGTGAAAATTGCAGGGTTGCAACCGTGGACAGCAGCACGATGTAGCAAATTTATCAACCCCCAAATTTTTCACTCCCCCATCCCACACCCCCACCCCTCACCCCTCACCCTCACCCTCACCCCTCACCCCTCACCCCTCACCCCTCACCCCCGAAACAGACCTACCGTGGCCGAGGTGGTGTAGATGGATGTGCATGCTTACCGGTATTACTCATGGAGGGGCAGCCATGGAAAGTTTAAGTATTTACTATACTAAATAATTCACTTGTGGTAACGGGCTTGAGCTATAGGGAAAATCACTGGAAAAGTTGAAAATTTACATGCACATGTAAATCCAGTTTACAAAATGTAAATCTGGATTTACATGGTTTGTAAATTGTAATTTACATGGTAAGGATTTGTAAAAAACAACAATTTACTTGTTATTTACATGTTTCAATAGATCATGTAAATGTAATGTAAATGGTGATTTACAGGGTCGTTTTCTGGGATTATAATTTGAAGAACATGTAAATAACATGTAAATTGTTTTAGGTAGATTTACAGTATCTTCTTTTGTAAATAAAATTTAAATGTTTGGAGTTATCCTGTAAATAACATGTAAATGTCATTACCACAAATTGGGCTGTTGAAACCCTGTAAATTAAATTTACATGTTTCAGTGGATCATGTAAATGTACCGTAAATAGTAATTTATGTAAGTGAGAAAAGGAGGGCTATTGAAGCTGTGTACAGTAGAGTCTCAGTATCGAACTTCTGGATAACTAGAACTAAACGCAGTTTCCCCTGCTTCACTCTATTACAATTATTCGTTACCCCCAATAACTTGAAATTTTGTCAACTCGAACTGTTTTAAGTTTCCTTTGACGGCTCTTCTAAAAACTCACGCTAAAATACGGGTGCCGTTGAAACACTGAGATCGACTGGAACTGTGTTATTGAAGCTAAATAGAAATAGGAGGCTGTAAAATACACGGGACTTGCACCATACAATCGGATGTCATCGAAATTTCCAACTTTCATCGATGGTAACTTCTTACTATCTAAAGCTTAAAGGTTAATGCGCTTATTGAAGTACATATTTATCGAATCTATAGCTGTAAAAACCATGTAATTGTAAAAAGGAGACGCTAGAAACTGTGTAACAATCATGTAACCCATTAAAAGTCGTGTAAATAAAAATAGCGAGACTGATAAATCCCTGTAAAAGAAGCGCTTGAGCGTGCACTCGGGCATATTGTTGATTGCCGGCAGCATTCTAGTCTTCCACGCAGCCGTTATTTGTCTCGTCACGCAACGCTCCTCCCCACTAACGGCTGCTCAAACCTGGACCACATAAGCCAATCACAGTTGCAGTGCCATTTTCGGAAATTCTCTACGCGTGACTCGTCCAATCATTGACTCAGTTGGATGGCGGCGCTGAATGAAGGTTTTCGTGCAGGAAATGTTCACCAGAAACAGGTCATTCGTAAAATTATTGTTGACAAAAGACGCATTTGTTAACTTGCCGACGGGCTTCGGAAAATCATTAATCTACCAAGCTCTCCCGCTCGTGTTTGACCATGTTCCCGATCGAACAGACGGGTCACATCGTTGTCGTGATCTCACCTTTGGTTCGAAGATCGAGACAGGCGAATATTCTGTCGTGTATGGCTCAACATAAGCGTGGCTGTTATAAAAATTGACAGGCCGAGCACAAATCCTGCTCGTTGCTAAAAGCATTTTAGCCCAGCTTTAGAATAAGTCTACCCCAAGTACGTGCCTGAGAGATTTTTCCTTTTAGATCTAACCTGCGATCAGGCGCTCTTTTTTTCGGAGGGAAAGTCAGCAGAGAGCGGGGAGGTAAGAAAAGATGGGAGGGGAAAAAAAGAACGCCTGATATATTTATTTAACGTCCCGCCTGCCAATTTGTGTAAATTAAATATAATTAATTTTGAATTTGAAAAATGTTTTGAAAATTAAAAATGAGGATTGAAATTAAAAAGAAATGCTATATGAGTCATCACGATGCAAGTTATGTTAATTATTATGACAACTGGCAGAAAAACACTGCATTTACACCTACATGTAGCATTTCTCAGATCATTTATATGTACATGTAATGTATGCTGTTTGCACATAATGAAGAATGAAAAACTTACTTATTCCACTTTTGTCAGCAAAATGCTACCGTGTTGCAGACTACATGTATGAGTTGAGTCCCTCATTTTTTTCTCTGCTCCCGTCTCCCTGTCAACGGTCTTCTCATGGTCTTCTTACAGGTGGTGATTTTCACATATGCTCACATAATAACTCGTTTGTGAGAAATAAGGTCCACTGCACATTGTCTAATCTACATGTCTGAAAAATAAACACTTAAAGCTGAGAGAATGGTTCTGTTTTTTATTTCTTACAGGTTCAATACAACCTAGACTGATAAAAGAAGGGCGAACCACTCTAATTGTTGCAAAAGGCTACTCCGTAGATCTTAACTGTCAATTAAATGACATCTTGGCTGAGGTAACATTACAACAAGACGGCAAGATCAGGACTGTAGATGGAGTCAAAGTTACTCAGAGTGGGCAGATATTTACCATAAATGATTGTCAAGATTCTGATAAAGGCAGATATTATTGCAAAGTTAGAGAATATGTTCTCCGTATAGACAGAATATGGCCTATTTCTTACGGAGAACAAGGTAATCGATGCTTTTATTGCATAACATTTAAAAGGCCTCAGGCTTTGCATGATACAGTAACACTTTCTTAGTTAATGAAGTTTTTTTGCACAAACCATTAATAAGTCGTCAATTATTTATTCATTTGTGTTAATATTATTTTATTATTCGTTGTTTCCAGGAAATTACATTTTGACACAATCCACTGTTCCAGAAAATATCACCATAAATGAGGGGGAAAGTGCAACCTTTGCCTGCGAAGTTAGTGGAAATGGCATTAAAAGAGTTGAATGGTATAAAGACAAAATGAGAATCTCCAGTAGATATAACAATACTGATAATTACATTGTTAGCATTGCTGAATTAACAGCAGTTACAACATCACAAGCTGGTGAATATGAGTGTCGAACAACTATCATTCCCTGGCGGTTCAAAGGCTATAAAGCTAAATCAGCAATTCTTCACGTGATAGGTAAGTGTCGCCATTTTTTATTACTGGTATAAAGTACAGTTGAACCACCTTAAAATGGACACCAAATGGACTGCAGACCCAAGTGTCTGTATTATTGAAGAGTCTGAATCATAGAGATAACATTAATTTTGGTGTCTTCAGGACCAAGAGAACTGTCCGTAATAGACTGGAGGTGTCCATAATTAAGGAGAGGTTTGATTGTATAAAAATGATTACTGTAGTTAATTTTTAATTAGTTATTTAAGTCTATTTTGCATTAATTGAATTTATAAACTTAGACCCAATTTAATCCCTTGTAAAAAAAGGTACCGGGATCTTGCCGGGATCCCGCCGAGAAATTGGCAGCCGGGATTTTCATTCCTGCCGGGAATCCCGCCGGGATCTCGACAGAAATCTCGCCGGGATTTTGGCCGCCGGGATTTTTATTCTCGGAGGGATCCCGGCAGGAAATTTCAGGAAAATTCCCGCCGGGATCCCGGTGGGAATAAAAGTCCCGGCGGCCAAGATTTGCCGCCGGGATCTTGCCGAGAAATTGTCATTCTTACCTGGATCTTGGCCAGAATCTTGCCAGGGATATTTTTCATTCCCGGCATGATTTACAGTAAGCGAGTAGTCTTGAGGGCAGTCCTAATCAACTTGGTATAGCGTAGTCTGCATGGCCAGGCTTTTCCAAAACCAAGCAGCGAATGAAAACCGAGACGAAAGGTGAAAATGAATAAAAAACATGCCATTCCTGCCATTCCTCGTGGCGGCCCAAATCCACGTAGGTATTATAACATCAGTTCTCTTCTGTTTATATACTCTCTAAAAGGAAAACCCGTCAAATTATCCGACATTTTAATAAAACACAGGTATCAACCGTTGTCTTGTGTATTCTTTTGGAATATTTAATAACACCGAAACGAACGGAAACTCAAGGTGTTGACCTTTTGACCCTTTGTATCTCCGATTTCATGATGCACGTATTAAAGGGGCGAACCATTTGACTTTTGAGGGGGGGGGGGGGGGGGGGGGAGTTGGAAGATTTCTCCTTGGAAAGAATTTTTTTCCCACTGACCAACTAGGCGGATATTTTTTTTCAGTCGAAAAGCGGTGCATGACATTTTTTTTTTTAAATTATCCATTGCAGGAATTTGTTTTTTTCACTCCAATATGGAGTGGAACAGCCCTCATATGTAAATTTTCAAAATAGAGAGCGTTCTGCATTTTTATAATGGTTTCTTCTTCTTTACGAAATTTTTAACTTACAGTGTTTTGCCAGCACTAGCAGACAGCATTAAATCCATAAAGAAAAAGGTTGAGTGTTCGTGTATGGCGTACCGTTTGTTTCAAAAATACTTCTTTGTCATATATAATACTTAGTTTGTAATATATAAAACTTTCACTCTTTGAATAAAACTTGTTTGTTTATATATATATAAAACTTGTGTTGCGCAATATAAAACTTGGGGGAAAATATGAAACTTGTTGCGCAATATAAAACTTGTGGAAAAATATGAAACTTGTTGCGCAATACAAAACTTGTTGAAAAGTATAAAACTTGTTGCATAATATACACAATATCGAAAATCGTACCCAGGCTATCCCGAGCTGACCTCGTACTCTTCCTACCAACATGGCGGACGAAGTGTATGTGCAAATCCCGGGGGAGGGGGGGGGGGGGTACTCCCATATGTGCGCTATATAGGTATGTGCCGCTGTAAAGGGTATGGTTTTCAGCCCGTTTAGTCTGGGATAGGGTATAGTAATCAGATTTTTGGTCTAGAATAGGGTATCATTTTCCGCGAAACTGATCAGTTGCGTGAAGAATTTAGTC
Organism: Cladopsammia gracilis; assembly: GCA_022457155.1. NCBI lineage: Eukaryota > Metazoa > Cnidaria > Anthozoa > Scleractinia > Dendrophylliidae > Cladopsammia > Cladopsammia gracilis. Next base: position 1,956,079 of record JAJGOT010000059.1, on the reverse strand, counting down.
TAGACAAGGTTTACTGGCAAATGGCATTTAAAACTCGGTACGGCGGGCAGTACAACATTTTTACTGACCTCTGTTAACTAATAACTGTGATATTGAACGAGTTTCTGGAAAATAGCGAGACTGGAATAGGTGTAGGATAGGGTAGGGTTTTTCGGTGTCTAGTCTAGAATAGGGTTGCAAAATGCAGCTAAAATGGTCTAGTATAGGTTAAGGGTCTCAGAGTCCCAGCGGCATACCCCCAACCAAAAATTTGCAGAGTACCACCCCCCCCCCCCCCCCGGGGGTGCAAATTAAGACAAAACTTCTTTACAGTAGAGTCGGTGATTGCGGATCAGATCAGGGGCGGATCCAGGAAATCTATAAAGAGGGGGCCGGAGCAATTTTTATAGTGACAATATGGGTGCGCCAGCGCCCATCAGGAGCGCCGAAGGCGTGACAATCTAGGGGCAAAAGGCAAAAGGGGGGGGGGGGGGCGGCCCCCTCGGCCCACCCCTAAATCCGCCCCTGCAAATGGTTAACATTGCAGAAGGCGCTTGCTCTGGCTGTGTGTAAGGATCAGTTTGCCGTTTTCTGATTTTATACAAGTAAATTTTGTACTGATCCAGGTCTACAACTGGGAGATCCGGCACCACTCAACGGTTTGTCGCTGTGGTCTTGCTGATATTTTATATTGTTGTTTCTTCGCATTTTTGAATCGTGGGACTTTGACGTTAGTGTCGAAATACATGAGCTCATGGAGCCACTTCTTAAATCGTATGAAGACCACACTAGAAAGTACATAGAGCGGCTGCTGTGGCTTGAGGAAGAGGGTAACGACCACAGCTTCTCGATGCCAGCAAGAAGCTGTTGTAGATGGTGCAAGATCGCGAGGGAGGCCAGGTTTTGCAGTTTCTAAGTCACAAATAGAAGAACTGAGGGAACATTTTTTTTTTAATTTGCAATACAAAAAACACTACGTACAAAAAGATTAATTGCATAACTTACAATACGTACAACACTTAACACTAATTACAGTATAAGTAAATTAATACATCAGTTGTCCTAAAATTAGTGAACATAGTTGTTGTAAGAAAAATAAAATAAAATAAAGGACTGAGGGAACTTGCTTTTTCGTGGTCAAAGATATCGAGAATGATTGGTGTATCTAGAACCAGTAAAGGTAAAACTGGCTGAACCTGCAGCCCTGCCTGTGGATGTATGAGAAATAGAGGTTGTACAAGTCGAAGCCGGATGAACGTCGTGCACTGGCTCAGAACTGGCAGCTGATGGAGGCCTCCATTCCATCATAGGCAGGGGATCCTCGTCTTCACTCACACTTGGAGACTGGGTCTTGCTGTCACGTACATAATGTGCAATTTTCTCTTTAGGGAAGAATCGTCCTCGCTTACATCACTTTCATCATTTTCCTCATCAGTTACCCATGCGTAGTCGTTTTCTATTGTAATTTTACAGCGGAGATATACAGGACCTTGGCCACAAAGGTGTTTCAGCACTCTACCTGTAATATCTTGGGAAAGGTTCGGGGTTACGATCTTATTACCGAATGCTCTGACAATTTCAAAATCTATTCGAATTCCTTTCAAACGATGCGAAAAAAATGATGCAAAGCCCTCGTAAACTTCCAGCGACGTCATGTCGCTCGTTATCTCAAAGGCAGTGGCAACCAGCTTTCGCATATAAAGCTCTTCTCGACTCGCCCACGAGGAACGGTAGCCATCTTTAGATTTGGCAACAAAATTATGTCCTTTATTGAAGCAGCTGAGGGTGTTTTTGCCGGCTTTGACTTTGGATACGGCTGTCGACGGCGTTGATTTTTCTTTGATCTTGATTCTTCACTCCATTGATCGAAACGTGGAGCATGATTGCTGGCTGAGTTTGCTGTATGTGTATACTAGTGCTGCTGATCGCACCCTCCCTCTTCTGCTAAGAAATAAGGATTCATTCATGTCCTCGTTGTTATTTCGTTGTTGTTCCGCTCCGTTCTGTGCATTTCCTCTAAGTCCATTTACAAGACTTGAAAGTCGCTCAACCAATTCCCTATGAACATTCGCCATCTTGGGACAGTGTTGGAAATTCGACAGGTTCCCGCCACAAATCTTGGAAACGAGACCCGCGGAGCGGTAGCCTAGATACTACCCTTTCAATACGTTTTGTATTGCACAACAAGTTTTATATTTTTAAACAAGTATTATATTGCGCAACAAGTTACATATTTTTCAACAAGTTTTATATTTTTAAACAAGTTTTATATTGTGCAACAAGTTTTATATTTTTCAACAAGTTTTATATTGTGCAACAAGTTTCATATTTTTCCCCAAGTTTTATATTGTGCAACACGAGTTTTATATATAAACAAAGAAGTTTTATTCAAAGAATGAAAGTTTTATATATTACAAACTAAGTATTATATATCACAAAGAAGTATTTTTGAAACAAATGGCATGCCATTTTCGTGTGTGGTGCTATTTCCTTACCTTTTCAAACATAGATACAGTGGGAAGGACTCCTTTGCCCTGAGGTGTAAGGCTTGAGACCAGCCCCTGGGCTATTCCTTTCTTTTCATTGAAAAAAAAAATTATATATTTTATATTATTTATTCTTTATAGATTGTTTTATTGGTTATTTTTAAACCATAAGTTCGGTTATTTATTTTTTTAAATATTCAAAGTTATATTTCAGAATGCAAGTATAAATGTAAAGTTTTGCTGAGTAAATCATTCAATTCAAAGGTTTATTTTGATGTTCTGCATGCTCAATTTCTAATGTCAGTAGACCCACATAAAGTATGACAACAATGATGTAAAACTGATTTTATATCAGTAATAGTGTTGAGGTTAAAGTTTTCATGTGATCTGACACAATGAACTCCTGTTTTTGAGACAACATTGGTTTATTAAATAAAAGAACATAGCTTGGATGTAAAGACTGCACTGAGCTTTGCTAACCTACAGGCAGGGATTTGCACCAACCAATCCATCGAAAAATGTCTATGATTTTTTTCTTTAAATCTTCCAACACCCCCCCCCCCCCCCCCTCAAAAGTCAAATGGTTCGCCCCAAATTAGATTATTTCCCTACGCTGTCCCTAGTTCGTTTTCACAATTAATTAGCTGCCATCATCGCACAGGTTGCCAAATTGGACAAATGCGTTTCTTTATAACACAAAGAATTTTTTCAATGAGCTAGTATTTCCAACATTTGCGCCCGGAGCGCTTATTTTCTTTCGGTAGATCAAGGAAGGGCGCTTATTGGAGAGGGGCGCTTGTTTCTTTCTTGACGAAAAACATGCGAACGTGAAAAAAATCACTTTAATAAACAATAACAGAAAATGTACAATGCGCATAGTCACAGCATTAATTCGCTATAAAACCTCAATGTCCTCAAGATTACTTTCTTCGATAAGATAGGTTTTTGGCGTAGCATCTTCAACGTCTGATTCTGTGATCCTATCAAAAAGATCGCTTCCGCGGGATTTGTTGATAGCTTGGTGCAGTGCCTTGATCCACTCTTAGCTGGCATGGCACGTCTTCTTATCCTTGAAGCAGTGGCGGGGGTGCACTTATTAGAAAGGGGGCAGTTATTACCAAAACGACACTCAAAGGGAGGGGCGCTTATTAGAAAGGAGGCGCTTATTACCAAAACGACACTCAAGGAGAGGGGCGCTTATTAGAAAGGAGGCGCTTATTAACAAAACGACACTCAAGGGAAGGGGCGCTTATTAGAAAGGAGGCACTTATTAACAAAACGACACTCAAGGGGAGGGGCACTTATTAACAAAACTACACTCAAGGGGAGTGGCGCTTATTAGAAAGGGGGCGCTTATTAACAAAACGACACTCAAGGGGAGGGGCGCTTATTAGAAAGGAGGCGCTTATTACCAAAACCACACTCAAGGGGAGGGGCACTTATTAGAAAGGAGGCGAAATTGCCTTTATTGATCCAAAATTTATTAAAAGCAATAGAATAATGCAAAAAAAAAAAACATAAAAATAAAGATACCATAGAAAACTTACCAAACAGAGAAATTTAAGATGATAAGAATAACATTTAGATACTTCTAAAATACGTGAGATTGGAAGGGGGAGCCTTGGCATCGCCCCACAAACATATGGAAAAATAATTCAACATTATTTTATAAGAAGAACACAATTTCAGTCGGTATCTATTGGGTCGGGTAAAAGTAATGGACATTTTTAAACTACTTTTAAATTTTAGAATTTTTTTCTGGCTCATTATTCATTTTTATCTCGTTAATGCGCTTGCGCATTAAGCGAGATTTCGGAGTCGAGTACTAAAAAGGGACAAAAGTTGTTAACAAAATTTTGTGGACTTTTGTCCGGGGGGGTTTCTTGTTCGTTCTTTATAGAAGCTATATTAGGGCATTGAGGATATGGTTGGTTAAAGCGGTTAGGATTTCAAGAAGGGCGTCACATACTGCCACTAAAATGTTTGGGGAGCACCCCCGGACCTATTGTTAATTTCCCTAGGGTATTGGGATGTCAGAACTTGTGATGAACTTGTCATATCTCACATTACGTTACCGCAAAGGTATTAGTCCTTGTTAAATTTCGATATCTCACGTTACCTATCAGTTTCAATCATTTGTCGTAAAGCCATTATAGCTACTTTAAAAGGGTAAAAATAGGTTAAATGCGTTTTCTTGGGAAACGTAGTTTGAGAATTTCACGGTGTATTTTACTAATGGAGAGGTTATAAGAAAGTTAAATGGGACAGGAAAGTTTGTGTGTTAATATGAGCGGTATGGCAGAGCAAAATAGCATGAACTTTGCGTTTTTTTCTATTGAGTTGTGGTTACACATACCTTGGGTTTGGGGCCTTCCCAAGGGTTAATGGCTTGCGTTCGGTTTATCTCAGGTTTCATCTTACTCTTGGGGATGCGGTTACACAGTAAAAGACTCCCCAGGGTAAAATATAATAAGATATGAGTTCACTGACACTGCAGTTTACGCGCGAAAACGTACAGATCGACATGGATGACACGAATCGAGATCTTGTAAATTTAATTTCAGTCAATCTCCTGCTTATCATTCGATAAATATAACAATCCGGCAGTTTTTTTGCGAGAAGACACCGAAGAAGACGCCTTCAACTACGCTATCTTCAAGGTTTGTCGGCGTTTTATTCACATTTAGGAGCTCGCCACGAACTTGCTCGCCGCCCAGGAGGGCTTGGGTATTTCCACGACCACAGAATTGGTTTCAGCAACTTCTAAATAACAATGCACTCGATCACTGGTGGAAAGAAAACTTTAGAGTTACAAGTAAGCGTGCAATTAACCAAGCGTATCAGAGGTCAACTCAGAGAGCAGCAGCAGGCGATTTCCTGTATTAGCTACGTTCTGCATTATGATTGGCCAAGCGGTTTGATTGTGCAATAGTATGGTAAACATGTCATAGTTGTGTTGATTTTTTGGCTTATAATGATGACGGTTGAATGGAATTGCGGCAAGCCTTCAATGGCTTAAATTTTTGCGTCTTTTGCGTACTGTTACATAATAAACTGTAATAGCAATTATTAATTGTTTTAAAATAGCACAAAAGCGAAAGTACACGGGTCAGCCAATACTATGCTACCGGTGCCAAGTGCAGGTTCAATCAAATTAGTTGCAACCTGTAGGTAAACGAACTTAAAATATTCACCTTTATACGGACTTCTATTTTATGAAAGGGGTCAATCCGGCAATTTTTTTCTTAGTCATATGGGAAGTTTAACTGAGTCAGAGGCTGTCCTATTCAGTACATTTGATAGCTGCGCTCAAAAGAACATGCTATTTTGCTCTGCCTTTTAAGTCGCTTAGCGAGTGACAACCGGAAATATCGTGAAAAGAAAAATTGGTAAGAATATTCTGCTCCAGGAGGGGGGTGGGGGGGGGGGACTCCTATAAGTCGTCAAGCGGAGGTGCTCGTCAGGAAAAAAAGTGAAACCCTGAACACACTAAAAGATACCATTTTCTGGGAAAATGAGTTTTTTTTTTAATCATATATTCTAAAAGATACCTAGATCCCCTAATTTTAACCCCTAAAAGATACGACGAGCACCCCCACCCAACCACATATGCGAGTCCTCCTCCGGGGTTCTGCTATACGTTGTCTACCCGGTATGATGAACAGCGAGGAGCGATTTTTTATGTCGCTTAACGAATGTCAAAGTGAAATCTCGTGAAAAGAGTTAATTTTACGATTCGTTTAAAGTCAACTCGCTTAAAGTTAAACGAGTCAACTTTTCGCGCTCGACGAAGCTGAGAAATCTCACGCTGTATTTTTGTTCGCTTTTTGAGTTGTAATCTTTGTCTGCTTTTCCAATAGTTATTAAATATTTAGGTGTCATGATTATGCAATAGTATGCAAGAGAGGGTAGATTTTGCTTATTCAGCTAACTAAAAATGTTTCGGTTTGATTATGCAAGAGTATGGATTTCGGTTTTGTGCTATTTTAAAACAATTAATCATTGCTATTACAGTTTGATTATGCAACAGTACGCAAAAGACGTAAAAATGCTCCTGATTTTGTTTATAAAAGTTATCAAGGAAGCATTTTAAGAAGCATTTTATAAGCGATTTCAGCGTGTTTATTTTTTTAAGAGAGATTTTGTCTCTATTTGACAAAAAGACAATGTATTGTTTGAGTGGCAAGTAAGAGAGAGAAAACGTTCTTGGCGTATAAAGTCTATAAAAAGAAGACGAATATCAATTGCGTGTCGTACTGATAACATTGAAATCCTAAAGCGGACAAGAGAGTTACCTTAGAGTGCTCAACGTAGCTTGATTGCATTGAAATCCTGACACAAGAGAGTTGCCTTCGAGCGCTCAACGTAGCTCTATTAGCAAAGAATATAGCACACTTAAAGCAAGAAAAAATATATTTAAATCTATTATTTCGTTAAACAAAATTATCAATTGTTTGTAATGGTTGCTTTTAATGGTTCAGGTGCTATAGATTCAGTTTTACTACTAGAAAGTAGGTTATCTGAATTAAATAGAATTGCTCTTGATGTTGGAGGAGGTGGCGATTGTTTTTTTCGTGCCGTATCACATCAATTGTACATGTATGGCGATGCTACGAACCATTTTTATATACGTAGTCTTGGCATTGAATATTTAGTATATAACCCAGAACAGTTTATAGAGAGTAATACTGAACACCCTTGGCAAGAATATTTGAATAATATGTCATGTCAAGGAACATGGGCTGATGCGATTATCATTCAAGCTGTGGCTAATTGTCTCAATTTATCAATTTATATTGTTGAATCAAATGAAACTTTTGCTCCTGTCACTCTTGTTTAATTTCGTTCCTATTACAAATTAAGTTATCGTCTCTTTCGCAGAAAAATACGTAAACATTGGGAACATCAAACTTTAAGAGGGTATAAAGGAAAAGTAACACACATCTGAACAGCGCCACCATTTTGGACGGCAATCTATCCGTTTCGATGTTAACCGCGTAACTCTTTCCTCCTTTCCGGTTCTAGATTTTTGTTCGTGAAATGACCAGAACTCAATTCGTTCTATAGGTGTCAGAACATTCACTGAAGCGTGATGCTTGAAGTTGTTTCTCGCGGTGAATTTGCCTGTAAAGAGCTGTAAACCCGGCGCAGCTTTTTCTCGACAGCTACAGTGAGCTTACTTTACCATTTTGTAAACAAGGCCAAACACACGACAAATTAATCTAGCACTGCTAAATGAGGGTGCTAATGGGGGTACCCAATTGTCAGTTAACTACTATTTTTTTAAAGCCAATTGTCAGTTAACAAGAGGCTACACTGGTAGCCTATACTCATGCGCTTGTATAAGAAAGTTTTTTTTTTCTTTTTTAACTGGGTCACGCTGTCGGAAATCGGTTCATTTCAATATTTTCATTCATTGATCTTATCAAGTGATTTAGCTTGACAAGTAGGAAATTACGTATATCAGTAAGGCTTTTAAATTTGCAAAGTTAAGATAAGGTTACTTTAAAGGCCATGAGAATGACCAGAGTGAATGCGTTTTCGGGATTGGACTTAGAACAGCCGCTTTACGAAAATTATTCGACATTAGATTCTCATCTAAAAACCATAATTTCTCACCTGTCAAGATAGCTTCCAAAACCGTAATAAGGATTGTCAGTATTAAAGATGTCTGTTTGATACAGGATCGTACACAGAGAGTATGGGAAGGAAAAAAATCGAATTTCACTGATGCTTGTGTCCAATAAAATACGCTGTGGCTATATGGCCGGTAACCGGTCAAGGTTTTCAAAACACTAAATGGCCGGCAGTTCTATATTCACAGTAAATTTCTCAAAATCGAAAAATTCCAGCTAATCTAAACTATCATATGTCGATTTAGAAAAGTCAAGCGATCCTGAAATGCTTTATAGATCTCAAGTCTAGGGTTTGGTTTACGCTGGGCTCAGAAGACGAAACCATGTTTTGTGACACTTAAACTTTTTTCAGTTCCACTGCCGGTCAAGGTTTTCAAAACACTAAATGGCCGGCAGTCCTATATTCTCAGTAAATTTGACAAATCGAAACAATACAGCCATTCTGAACTATCCTATGTCGTGATCCTGATCAAACGAGCCGGTTTTGTGGGATTTCTATATCACGAAACCATGTTTTGTGACACTTGGAACTTTTTTCAGCTCGACTGCCGGTCAAGGTTTTCAAAACACTAAATGGCCGGCAGTTCTATTTTTTCAGTAAATTTCACAAAATCGAAAAGATCCAGCCATTCTGAACTATCATATGTCGTGATCCTGATCAAACGAGCCGGTTTTGTGGGATTTCTATATCACGAAACCCCCGACGAAACCATGTTTTTGCAGTCGAGCTGAAAAAAGTTCAGTGTCACAAAACATGGTTTTGTCTTCTGAGCCCAGCGTAAACCAAACATTAGACTTGAGATCTATAAAGCATTTCAGGATCGTTTGACTTTTTTAAATCGAGATATGATAGTTTAGATTAGCCGGAATTTTTCGATTTTGTGAAATTTACTGAGAATATAGAACTGCCGGCCATTTAGTGTTTTGAAAACCTTGACCGGCAGTCGAACTGAAAAAATTTCTAAGTGTCACAAAACATGGTTTCATCTACTGAGCCTAGCGTAAACCAAACACTAGGCTTGAAATCTATAAAGCATTTCAGGATCGCTTGACCTTTCTAAATCGACATATGATAGTTTAGATTAGCTGGAATTTTTCGATTTTGAGAAATTTACTGAGAATATAGGACTGCCGGCTATTTAGTCAACCCGCGTTCGCGTGCTAGGACAAAATGACGAAACAGAATACATACCATGTATCTCACTTGTCGCACTTCCCATTAGAAAAGGTAGCTCCATTTCCAACTGAGCCTTTGTAACAGCTTTCCCGTCGATCTTCTCTAATCGCAACAACTTTAAATCAAACTCACCGAGTCCAAACTTTCCGCTTATTGTTTGATTATATGTCCATTGAATTGTGCTTTGTCATGTCAAACGGTATGCGACTTATGTGTCATTCGAATGCCGATCCTTTGTCATCATCTCGATAAAAACTCAGAATAACTTTGACCACGCCACTCGACGCCATCACGGAGATCAAGGTCAACGCTCTACGACCCTGGTACCTTTCGCATATAATATCGGTTAATATGTCACCTGGTCACGCAGCGAGGCAGGTAAAAGTATCAAAATAGCTTTGCTGTTAGGAAAAAACTATGTTGCTTTTATTAACAACAACAATCGTTCATTTAGTATAATTAATAGAATGTCACTTAACTGTTACCGTATTTTCTCGATTAAACGCCGGGCCCCGAATAAACGCCGGGTATAATTGAGGAAGTTGTAAGTAAGCTCCTCAAACGTTTGTTTGTGGTATAATAAACTTAAGATTTAAGGGCAAGGTACAAGGCTGCCAAGAAAAACGAATAATAACCCTTTCTTAAAAAATGGCGGGCGAGAAAAAACTGCTGATACAAAGAAACGCCGGGTCCACAAGGCCAAGTTTGAAATAAACGCCGGGGGCATTTAATAGAGAAAATACGGTAACTTTTCATTTATCAGTTAACTACTATATTTTTGGGCAATTGTCAGTTAACTGTTAACCCCATCAGCACCCTCCTAAATGCACTGGTATTCTAAATTTCACTTTTGCCGGAACGCAATTGGCATGAAAACAAACAAAACGAAAAAACCTCGCGAGATAATAACGCCTTTTGTCACAACATTTCACCCACGACTGAAAAACCTTAAACAAATACTGATGAAAAATGGAGTTTCGTTCAAAACCAACCATTCCTGAAAACTATTTACAAAACGCCGTCTAACACATCATACAAGACGTAAATCACTTAACGACACGACTCATAACAGCCAAACTTTGAAAGCTAATATAAATGCATCGCAACCGCAAAACCACATAGCGGAGTCGGTGCAGGCCTGTCATGAACCTCATTTCGATCTAAGGGAAACTAAAAAAGTGACCGCCAGGAGTGGTGCCCTGTTTATCCGCTCCAGACCCAATATTTTCTATATAAGTGCGTCCATAGCAGACGTGACCGAAAAATGACCACGTGATCACCATTTTCCCGCCATTTTTCATGTCAAAATATATAAAACAGCAGACTTGATACTTTAGCTAACTACAAAACTTTCCGTTTCATTATGCAAGAGTAGGAACAGCAAAATACCATAAATTTTGACTTTCGTTCTTTTTTCGAATACTGCTGGAGAGTTGAAAAAGAAATGGCTGATGGCGCGATGTTTGCTAAACATAGCTCAAATTGTCCTGGCATGGGGAAAGGCAGCTCTAGAGAAATGACATGTTGTTACGGCCTCCTTTCATTAGATTCGGCAAATGTGAAGTTCAATGTTTGAATCGGGCCTTACTTTAAAGAATATTAAAGATTCAGTCACCATTTGTTGTGTCAATTGATATTTTGATAATTAATATTAATGTCTCATCTGATCAGATATAAAGTCATTGCACGTGACGTATTATCGATGTGGGCTTTTAATTGTTTTGAAATTGCGGCAATCTATTGTATTTGATTTAGAAAGTCTTTTCCATTGTCAAATATCCCAACCGAAAATAGACAATGAATAACTGAAAATGCACTGTGTAAATTGAACCAACAACACATTTTCATCGTCAATTAGCTAGCAAGGCGGGAAAAGTCTTTCACTTTCACTTCACTAACATCAAAATTATTTACATTCACACTCGTGATTCTTTGTTACTCATAACTTTTTTTGACTTGCACCAACACGAATTTTCAAACCAAGTTCTCTCAATCTTCTCTATCCTGCCAAGAACCATATCCAGTTGACTACTGCGCCTCGCATTTTCTACATAATGTCTGATTCTACAACGCCATCTTTACCATATTTATTTTATATTTATTTTAGATTCTTCTTTTTTTAACCTCATGTTTCAACGCATTAACGAGATGGCTTTAAGAGCCCTTTGATTGGATTTTGAACGATATTCGTTAGTGTCTATAGTTTCCTTTCTCCAACGATTTGGATAAGGAACGTGAGCATAATATGATCTAATTATGTATCCACATATATATAGCGTCAAAAGAAGCCGATAATCCCAAACATATGCATTACCATCGCGCAGAATGGCTATTGTTCTCGGATAAATGTAAAATAACACGGCAAACTGATCCGTACGGCCGAGAAAAGATTGACTCAAGAAAAATAAAGTAAAATAAAAGATATATATTTTGTGCCCGATATTTCGGTTTGAAACACAAACCTTCGACGGGGGCTAAAATAAATAAATTGTTCTCGGGACATTTACTTACAGCGCAGAAAATTTCTAGATCTGGCATATTGCTCGTTATTATTCATGGACGCTCTAAAAGCGGCTTAAATGATTGGTTGCTGGGCACGCACTGCTATAATCATTAACATGAAGTGGGCGGGCAAAGCAAACAATGAACGATGCGTGCTATTGTTGTCAGCTTTTGTTTCTCAAAATCACACGATTACCCGCATATTATTTTTCAGCATCAGAAAAGACAAAATGAAAGGGTTTGAGACTGCTTGATGCACATACAAAATTTAAATTGGTGCCAGCAAACGAATCTTCGTGCAAGTTTTTAGACTGCTGGCATTTTTTTAAAATAAAATCAGAGCGCCGAGCAAACGATTGATCGAGAATCGCCGCGCTCGCCGCGAGGGGCACCAACTAGGGTTAGGGGCGGACCATTAGAAATCTTGGGAGGGGGGGGGAGGGGGGGGGGGGGGGGTGACAATTACCAAAAAAAAATCCTGCAAAGGAAAATTGTCTCAAAAAAAATTCCTGCAAGCAGTTGACCATAAAAAAATGAAATCCTGCAAGCTAACTGGATATATATAATTATATATTTATTTATTTTAAAGTGGAACATATGAGAGTATGACATGCTCTCTGGTAGCCGTAAAATTCATCAAAAAGCAACTTCAGGTTGAGTCAAATGCTGTCAAAAATTACCTGCCTCAAAGGTCTATCTGGTACATGTACCAATATCTTAATATAACCAAAACCTTGTTTATGTACATATTTGAAAACACTGTAAACATCATGAAATATGTAACCTGCTGTACTACACGCAAGTAGTTTTTTAAATACATTACAGATTGTCCAACCGTCCCGATTTCGTCGAGATTACCCCGATTTTACTTCAAAAACCCGAATCCCGACCAACATGTGATCGGGATAGAAAAATCCCGATTTTGACATCTGTTCTGTCATCTTCGTCAAATTCTCATAATACTTACTATACAAAAAGACGAAATTGCGTATACTTAACTCTGATATCCAGATAAACTAAAGAAACAGCAAGAAATATAAAATGAAATCGAGTACTTGTATGTGGAGCCACACAAAGAGACGCAAAGCGACGAGAAGCCACATCAATTTGCCAAACATTTTTGACAGAAATTGTTGTCTCAGAACACAAGAAATGGAGTTTCAGAGCATCAAGATTTCAAAATTTTCTGGTGGGGCATGCCCCCAGACCCCCCTTGCGGCTCGCGCCTTCGGCGCTCGACCACTCCATCTCAATTCTTATTTCTCCTCATTTTTCATGCAAAGGTTTGACAGTCTGACTTAAATCTACTCTCCAGCATTTAATACCAAAAATGGATTGGGCCAAGTATAAAAAAATTGGAGCTTGCACACATTTATAAAAAAGATCTGAGAAAAAAAAAACCTGCAGGCTTGCACCTCCCAAAAAAAAAATCCTGCAGGAAACTCAGGCCGAAAAAAAAATTCATACACTGAAAAATTTTTGACCCCCCTCCCAGGATTTCTAATGGTCCACCCCTTAGATAAATTATGCTCGAAAATTTGAGCATTATGCTTTTGAGCGTCACTCCTAAAATCATAGCATTGTGCTCAAAATTATGCTCTTGCCCTAGCATTATGCTCAAAGATGCTGGGTGAATTTTGCGCAAAAAAAAAAAAGACAAAATAGGGGCTAACATATTATTTCCTTCTTTTAAATAACAACAACGTCTTTGAAATAAGAATGCTCTCGGCTCATACGGAGCAAAAAGAGCTAAATGTGAACTCTGAAACTTACAGGCCTGGGGAGCCAGGCATAAAGTAAGGTAGCCAGGCCTTCAACAAAGCCAAATATATGCATCAAGCAGCCACAAAGCCCACAATTGATAGGACATTTTTTTTAAACACATTATTTTGATGTTTTTATTAGCAGGGTAATTTTATCAACTTTTATGCTCCTAAACATAACTATTATGACGGCATTATGCTCGATGCTCGCACCATAGCATTATACTCGAAATTATGCCTGCATAATTTATCTAACTCTAGCACCAACCTGAGAATTTTTTTTTTTCGTTCTTCGGCTCGATAAATAATAAAGTATCATTATCTTTGCGCGAGCGAAGTGATTATGATTTAACTTGAATGTCAGAATGTCTTCACGCATTAGTTTAATCTGCGCGCGGTAGCAATATACATGTACACGAATGAATACCCGTTTGCATTTGTCTTGTAATGCTTTTTAACTTTAATGATAATCATCTGAAACAACAAGTTTCGAGGCGAAATCATGACCTCTTCTGGTTTGAAAGCTATTTTTGTCCAAGTCTCCGCTCGTATGCTTTTCCTTTTTTTTTGTAGTTCGTTGTACCCTCGATCTTTCGCCAAAATTTTCTAATGTTCGTAGCAACGGCGTGCCCAACGCGTTCGCGAGCAGTATCCTCTAGTTTATATCCAAGAGGCAGGATACTTGACTGGAGTAGATCGAACGCCATGCTCGGCTGTCTACCAACTTCCTTCCTTTTCCAAAATGCTTCGCCGTTTATTTGGCAGTAGAATTTTGCGTCGTTTCCGTTGACAAAAGGGGAGACCATATGAATAATTAAGTAAAGGATGGATCGAGGATTCTGCGAGCTCTGAAAAGAGCTCCCCATCACAGACATAACCGTTTTCCTTGGTCATTGTAACGCGCGACATCTGTTTGATCTACTAACTGGAGTGAATCAGCTGGTACACAGATATTTCAAAATTCGCAGCAACTGATTAGTTGATGATTTACATGTAACGACTGAGTGCTTTTTCTGAATAGAATATTAAAAAGTCTTGACAACCATTGTTATATAATCGTGTGCTTGAAACAATAGGTCGCATGCCCAAGACGCGCCATTTTCGAACGAACATCCAACCTAACATTTTAAAACTTAAAAAGATAGTTTTTCTTGTGCACCAATTTTCCAAGTTAACACGGCTTTATTTTCAGCAAACATTCATTTGTCATTTGCCTTATGTCACTTTTTGGAAACTCGCCTGGTTTTGAAAAAAATCGCTCTTAACTTTGTAGGCTAGTTGTTTTCCATACAAAGAAAGCCCAGCTTTTCTTACTTTACAAGCGCGAAAAGATAGTCTTTATACGAAGTATAATTTACTCGTTTTTGGCTTATAGTGCAGATAAACCATTCCACTTCAAAAGTCCCTCTCAACCCCATACCTCCTTCCCTTTGTACGCCCAAGTATTAAAAATCCTCAGTATAACACATATAACCATTTTCTTGTCCTTTTTTCTTATCGTGGACTTTGCTGGACACAACAGCTTGTAAGTACATTTTCTATTTCATTTAATACATGCATTTCCATTATTATAAACAAGTGGTAACTGGGCGTTTTTTTTAGGCCAAATACACTATTTCTTCAAGTAGTTTAAGGCCTGGGTCAAAGGCTCTTATCGGGAAAAACAGTTATTCGTGATAACTTTAACAAAGAGAATGGAATTAAATCGAAATTTGGCACATGGAAAGGTCTTATCGTTCTTCTCATTTTTAAGTAACAATCCGTGTAAGAAGTAGGCAACCCAAATGCACGGAATGCAGAAAGGTGTGAATTGTGCTATTGTTGAAACCGTCCACCTCATTGGCTAAAACATGAAAATCTACCATAACTTCATCAGGCAGCGCATTTATTTATCTCTAGTATACTAATTGATTCCCTTTTAGTGAAAACTGTTGTGATTTTTAATGCAACAAAAATTCTATGTGGGGAACATGGAAAATTAGAAGTCTTTCTTGGCCATTGTTTTGGAGTCTCAGGATTGGATGAAATCTTGTAACACAAAAGAAACATCGCTTTAAAATAAAGTTTCAGTAAATTTTATTTCAAAACCATGTTGTCCATAGGTTGACGTTTTCTCAGTACGAAAATCTAAACATTCTTATGTGGGGAAAGCGAAATGCAGCGGAACAATAGATAATTGCCTACTTCTTACACGGATTGTTACTTAAGTATAGTAAGCTTTCCCATAAGTCACGTGACATGTCACGTGGCCATTTTTCTTAAAATAGCAAATATTTGACGAATTGCTGATGGGTTTAAGAGAAATCATAAAATAAAAACGCTTTTCTGATGCAGATTAACTATTTCCAGCCCTTCACGTTTGGAATGAACTTCAATGGTTCTCTGAAAAAAAATTATGAGTACAAAGGTCATTTTTAAGTCCAAAATTTAACCTTTGATTATCTATAACTATAATTATAAAACTCGAGGACAATCATTCCAAACGTAGAAAGTTAAATATGTTCAACCAGGGGCGTACCTGCCTGTAGGCTAAGTAAGCACTGGCTTACAAGTTTTTTTAAATTTAATTTAGTCCCAAGGGTAATCGCACTGAGAAAATTTCAAAAGGTTTTCTGAAGAGTGACAAGTGAAGTCCGTCGCAAAAGTCAGCAAAGAGCTAGGGACAACTGGAGTGCTTTTTGAATAGCCGTTACATAATTTTTTTCAGATACGATAAAAAAAAATATAATAAAATTTTACTTGTGTTCAAGTGTACCTTTCGAAAAAAGTTGTTATTTGCTAGTGCAGACGACTGTGCCCGCAATTTCCAAAGAGCCGCGGGTTCGAAAAAAACAACAACATGAAAACCCCATGAAATGCCGATTCTCGCTAACAATAAAAATAGAACTGCTAACACCGGGCAAAACAGTAAGAAAAACAGGTCGGCTGTTTTTCGTAAAAGAAAGCATTCGGTGACGACACGTCATAAAGATACGTGACCAACCTTTTCTTTTTCAACTTGTGCCCCATGGCTTACTGGTAAAAACTGGCCAGGAACGCCCCTGTCAACCTCCATTGGGAAAGCTAATTTAACTATACGAAGAAAATTCGCTGCCATATCGCCGAATTGCTTAATTTTAAAATTTTGATCACGTGACCAAACTTGTGCGTTAAGGCACAAGAAGACGTCGATATTTACATTCAATAAAAATTTCAATCTGGTCCAGTCAATCTAGCCTAAGATATTAAGTTTTAACAATATTTTCCGAACAGACTTTAAACCCAGGCCTTAAACAGCTTGATATACTAAATTACTAAAATATACTAAAATATACTCTTTCTAAAAGCTGGTTTGCCTTTTTTCCTTTTTATATGGATGTTTTCCGACAAACTAGGTGGTACACGTAAGTATCGCTTGACGTTCATTCGATGCACGATTCAGTCTTGTGTGGACTGACACCTTACTTTTCATTCTGGCAAAAACTGGTTCTATATGTAAACAGTGTCTGATCGTTACGATAATTGCCTTTTTCTGTTTCATTCCATTCATTACATAAATGCATTTCCCTTGTTATAAACGAGTAGTAATTGGGGTTTTCAATCAAAATCAATCAATCAACTTTATTCATGTGTCAGAAGCTTTCTAGCTCAATTTTTCCATTGAGCTAATTGGTGACACCTAAACTAAGAACTTAAAATTAAGAAGAACTAAAATATATAATAACTAATTTCTAAAATATTCACAGATTTACACTAACATTAAAATTCCTTCGTAATAATAATAGTAATAATAATAATAATGTAGATTTAAAATTTAAAAAATTTAAAAAATTAGCTGTTACATAAATAGCAAAACGAAATCTACCAAATCCACTATTTCTACTGAATTACTACCGTGCGACACGCCTTGCCGTGAACACCCAACAAACGTTTTTACAAGTTTTGTTTCTGAGTTTTGTAACTAACTTTGCAATCCTGTGATAAACACGAAGCGACAAACGATTAAATGTAATGTTGTCGCTTCATGTTTATCACAGGAGTGTATGTAATGTTTACTACATCAGCGGGAGTGTTGTATCGGTCTACACAATCACGAGCCGAAGGCGAGTGAATGTATAGTGCCGATACAACACGGACGCGAATGTAGTAAACAACTTGTGAAATTCACATGTAAATTAGATACAACCACTAATGAGTTGTATCAAGACTGTATCGGCCTATACAGGTAACCATGTGATTGGAATGGTTCATTTCTATTTGTTAGTACCCTTATGAATTATTAATGAATTTCACAAAGTAAGTTACAAAACTTGTTAAAAAGTTTGTTGGGTACTCACGGTAAGGGCTGGTTTTCACTAGCGCATAAGCATAAGCACAAGCCAACATACGCAGACTCAGTAACATGTTTATCATTAGTGCCTATTGTTCTGTTTTGTTCAAACAATTGGTACTAATGAATAACACGTTACTGCGTCTGCGTATGTTGGCTTGTGCTTATGTTTATGCGCTAGTGAAAACCAGCCTTAACTGGGCGCTTCGCACTAAATTAAACTCTTTCTAAAAGCTGGTTTGCCATTTTTTCCCTTTTTATATGGATGTTTGGCGACAAACTAGGTCGTAAGTATCTCTTGAAGTTAATTCAGTGCACGATTCAGTTTTGTATGGACTGACACCTTACTCAGTGACCGTTACGATAATTGCCGTTTTCTGTTTCATTACATACATGCATCTCCTTTATTATAAATGAGTAGTAACTGGTTTCTTTTTTTAAATGAAATACACTATTTCTACTGAATTACTAAATTATACTATTTTTAAAAGTTGGTTTTTCCATTTTGTCCTTTTTGTCCTTTTTATATGGATGTTTGACGACAAACTAGGTGGTAAGTATTCCTTGAAGTTCATTCAGTGCACGATTCAGTCTTGTATGGACTGACACCTTACTCAGTGGCCGTTACGATAATTTCTGTTTCATTACGTACATGCATCTCCTTTATTATAAACGAGTGGTAACTGGTTTCTTTTTTAAATCAAATACACTATTTCTACTGAATTACTAAAATACACTCTTTCTAAAGCTGGTTTGCCTTTTTCCTTTTTATATGGATGTTTTGCGACAAACTAGGTAGTACAAGTAAGTATCTCTTGACGTTCATTCAATGCACGATTCTGTCTTGTGTGGTATGGGCCCGGTGTAAACGTTGCATTTCACGTGTCGAATCTAATTCAGGAATTTAATGCATGTGAAGTTCGACGTTTAATTCAAATTAAATTCGACAATGCGACTTCTGCCGCATCTTCTACTGAGCCAGTCAAGTATTTGACAGAAATTCGACAGTTGTTTTATACGTCGAACTTCACATGTGCCGAATCGAATTTTAAATTATTTGTTATATACAATTCTCCATTCTATATTTTATATTTTATAAAAACTCGCTCATGAATTCAATGCGACTCTATTAAATTCGACGTCTAAATCAAATGTCGAATTTAATTATTTGAGTCGACCCAAATAGGTATTAGATTCGGCACATGTGCGGAAATGCGACGTTTAAACCGGGCTTTACTTTCATTGTGACAAACATGGTCCTAAACAGTGTCTGACCGTTATGTTCGTTCATTTTCTAAACCATGTTCATGCTGAATCGACTCAGACCGTGTACAGTAGCCATGGGTTAACTGCGAAGCGAGCGTGCTGTATAATTTAAAAAACGAGCAGTAGTGTATTATCAGGTTTAAAAACTCGAGGCGAAGCCGAGAGTTTTTACACCTGATAATACACGTGCAGTGAGTTTTTTGAACGGCTTCAAAAACGTTCTTTCGAAAGCGTGTCCCTTCGGAATAGCGTAGCGCACAGTTACTATTTATAGAACTAAGGCCCAGTTCAAACGTCGAACTTCACATGTGCCGAACCTAATGCAAATTAGCAAGAACAATAGATTTTGCTCATTTGCATTAGGTTCGGCACATGTAAAGTTCGACGTTTGAACCGGGCCTAAAACTCAGACAAACAAACCAAAAGTGACTCTCAGGGGATTCCTAATAAGGAATTTCTATTGTCAGAAATGCAAGAATAAACAAGAATAAATTATAAACTCAGACAAACATGAGTACTGACGTCATTTGTGCGCTTTGCTATTAAAACAATTGCGCTTTTGTACAAAGAGGAAATTAGCATACGAGAAAAACAAGTAGACTAGACTGATTAGCATACAACACATGTGCCACGTCTTCGACGAAGTGACCATTGCTTCCCGGCTCCTGTCGAAAGTTTTGGGATTTTATAGTTTTGAGGGAAAACATCTACTGAAAAATGCTATACTAAAATTGTCAGGTACGGTAGATAAAACGGCTTACAATTTTTTTTCAGAGGTAGAGAATGAGAAGAAATAAGCAGCTTGCATCTGCGAACCAGTCGCTTGCCTGGCAATTTACACTAGGGCGCTGGTGTCATTCAAATAACGGCTCACTTGTTAAACCGTTGGTTGTTTATTTTGTTGAGAAGATTCCAAATAGAATGGCGAAAGACCAGATTTCGTAAAACAGTACTGCACAAAAATATTAAAGTCACCATTTGTTGCACTAAGAATCCTGAACAATTACTACCCATATCAGTAATCTTTATATAAAGATTACGTGTGATCTTAATATAAATATCACGGTCATTTTAAAATCCGTTGTCATTAAAAATTCAGCGATAATTGCATTGTTTGCCCATTCAGCCCCGAACTCCCCTGTGACTGAAATCAAAGCCGCCACCTGGCTTTTCATAATGACCGTAGATTACCAGGTATAAAGGCTCATGCACGTGATCGATTTGCGTCGTGTGATTGGCTGATATGCTCATGAATTATGAATGAGTTTTTGAAATTTACTTTATAAACGGTGTGCGGGCTGCGAGTCTGTTAGGAGGCCGCAGAGAAATAATGCTTTGTCTTTGTTGAGAAAAATGCGTCTTATTACGAACCAGCTACGTCCAACTGTCTAAAAAATCATTGCTCAGCATTTAAGATGTACATTTCGTAATGATTGGTTTGTCTTTTTCATTTTTTATGGACATTATAATTAATGACCAAATCTGCATTCATTACGCGCGTGGCTTTTCTTTAACTTTTTACGTCTGTACGGAGTAAAGCTTAACTTTTTATCCCCCCAAAAGATGTTGATTTGAATTCGTACATTGTTTTAAATAATTTGATCATTAGAAAGTTAAAAGTCCAGCAGAAATAACGTTGGCTGCACTTGGGTTTTTAAAGTTAAAATACTTTATTAGAGTTGAAAAAAAAACACACCATAAATTGTATTACTCCTGCACTACATTTTCTTGTTTTTCCTCCCCATATGGAATTTTGTGGACCCACAGGGCATCAGCGTAAGTATCTTCATTTAATACATGTTTGTAGCTTCACTTTTATTTTTGGAAAGGTTATTTTAGTTTAGTAATCACTTTGTATATTAATTATTTTTAATAAGTTTAAGAAAGTCATGGAATGGTGGGCCCTGACAGTCACATTTGTCGCAACTTGGTTAAAGAATTGGGGCCGTATTCACGAAACGCTACCTAATATTAAATGTGCTTATCACACAAGTGAGAACCATGCTTCAGTATGTGGTCTGGATAAGTTCGTATACCGGCACCTGATCGAAAAAAACGTCGGGTAAAAAGTATAAACCATGGACGATATATATGACCGAATACAGTTCTCTGGAAACGGAAAAAAATTGTGTTCCCAGATAAATTCACATTATTATAACAAAGTATGCCCAAATCATCTTCCGAAAATCTTTTAGGAAAGAATAGATCTTAAAAATAGTTATACCAACAGTGATGAATTAACAAGCCCTACCGTTGTCTTGTTCCCAGAAATCCATTGTGTGTATCCATGGTTTTATGGATTGTGAATTTTTTCCCGACAACGTTTCTTTAACAAGAGGCTCCAAGCAGCCTATAGTCATGCACATGCGTAAGAAAGTTTTATGATATATTTTAAACATGATAAGAAGATGTCCGACATGGAGAAGAGTTACTCCTTTCATTCAGTCATCGTTCCTGCAAACCACGTTGTTCACTATTGATTGTTTTGGAAATGAAGGTTGTACCACAATGAAGCCAGTGATTCTTCTAAGTCTTATATATAAACTAAACGTAAACATTACTAATGTAAGGAGGGTTGTAGGAGACGCTATCGTGACACTTAAGTAACGCTCTTTTACCGGAAGTGAGAGTAGCCGGAAGTAACTAACCGGGAAGTGTAGTGGTAATGTTATGAACTGGAAGTGCACAATTTAAAATATGCTTGCATAAATTTGCATGCAAAATCGTGACACAAAAAATAACAAGAGGCTACACTTAGCCTATACTCATGCGCATGAGACTCTAAGACGCGTTATTTGAAGGTACCAATTTTTCTGTGCTCGCTTTTAATATTTAATTTATTGATTCCCGATCAAATCCACACTCGTCTATGAATTATTTCTGTTACATTTGAAAATACTACTTACAGCATGTGGCCCACATGCTATAAAAAGAAAATTCATATTAGTTTTCCTGTGTTACTAAATCGCATGCAACCGGTGTAAAATGGGTTATTCCAGAACTCCCCCCCCCCCCTCCCCGACGGATGCAATATTTTTTGCCCCTCCCCCGTCCGGATTTCCCGGCCAAGCCGACCCACCCTCGCACCTTGATTTTTTACCCAGATACCACCTCCTGCCCGGATTGCCATTTACTTTTTGTAGGCCCTTAATAAACAAGAAATTACATTCAGTAGATCCGGGATTTTTTAAAGTTTTCAAATCTTTGGTGATAATTGCTATGAATTGGTCAAACATTTTGTAAATAGACGTTGCGTGACGCATTCACTAAAATCTCTCCGTGATTTTAAGACCAAATCGAAATGAAATGTTTCCATAACTTAAAGCTGGTTCTTTAAAAAATGCTTTGATTTTGCCATCTATAATAAGTTTTTTCCAGGCTTCACAGTTTCTTAAAGTGTTGTCGCAAATACACAGTTTTGATTTATGCAAATTTCAGGCTGTTCCGAAAATGAGGAGTGCGGAGCGGAGTGCGGAGTGCGGAGTGCGGAGTGCGGAGTGCGGAGTGAAAAAAAATACTCGAAATGGAGTGAAAAGAAAAATCACGAAATATAAGTGGAATGCTCCTTATAATTTAACCCTAAATAAAAAAAGCAGCGATTTTCTTTATATTTTGTTTTAGTGTAACATTCGATAACAGTTACAGACAAATTTTAAATTTAAAAGAAAAAATAATAGAAAAGAACAAACATTTGCGCAGCCACTAGACAGCGTGACGAAAGCGTGACCATTGCCGATTGAGTTGTTCAGTTATTGATATTTTACTGTTAATCCACGCCGCTGTTGTAAATAAATTTGTGGTTCAATGTGTATTTTATTCGAGTTTCAAATATGCAAATGTTTGGCAAGAACTTATCATCCCTGCCTCTTCTGCGCCTCGATGGCGAACATAATTATACTTTGGAAGTAAATTATCGTATCAGGGGGTGCCCGGTTTGTTCAAAAACGGATCACTGAGTGCCGAATAAGATGTCATGTCATCACTTCATAATTCAATTTTTATTATTATTTAACTGCATATTTGAATATCACAATACAACTTTGAATTTTGATGGTAATCACACTCCATATTTTTACCCGTCGCAAAGGCAAATATTTTCACAACAAGCAACGTCGCTTTCGTTTTCGTTGCTGTAAATCCTCGAACAAAGTTAAGTCTCGTTTGACTGTAGCAAAAAAAAGTTTAATACGGCGAAATTTCGTGAGAATGAAATCTCTGAGAGACTCATGGAGTTGCTGCAACACGATGGCGATGCGTGCGATATTTCGAAAAATATATTTCGTCGCAGTTCCACTTTTAGCGCGATATGGAAAAATTCATAGTTAAATCATATATAAACCGCAAACACTGCATTGGCCTTGTAAAACACAGCTGCTATTGTTGGTCGTACATTAATGCACGCAATTACTGTGGCAAAAGCGTGCTCGAGTCGGCTCGGCCGTCACTTTGTTTTGATCTAATGCCGGGACTCTCCCAACGATTTCCAGGATGTCTTCTTCCACCCTTGATTGGTTCTCGAACAATTCATAGCTATTCATTGTCATATTCGGAAAATCGAGAAGGAAAGACAGACAGAAAATTATCTATTTTTCATGATTAGTGAAACTGCCTGCCCGCAGCAATAAATATGCTTTGACAACAGAGACTAGAATCGACACAATTGTTGCTGAGGAAAGGAACAATAATTCACTTTTTTTTTTCAATTACAGATGCATATGTTGCGGTTCAAAATTTTCTTTGGTTTGAAAATTTACAAACCAGTTTAATTTTTTTTTCCTCAGATTCATGAGCATGATATCAGACAAAGGAAAACAAAAACCAAACTGGTTTGAAATTTTTCAAACCTAAGACGTCACGGCGGCCATATTGGTGTTCCAAAACAAAGAAACGGCGGCCATATTGGTGTACCAAACCAATCCTCCGGGAATTAATTGAACTCTATTTTTATGCAAACATTTTCTTTTGTTTAAGTAAACAACTATGGCCGCTGGTCACGTGAGTGAAAACGCTCTATAGCTTAATTAATAGGCATTCATTAACATTTAATATGCTCAATTGGCTAACAAATAAGAAATAATGTCCAATCAATAATTTGGAACACTGAAGGAGATATTTTTGAATAAACAGTTATCTATTTCCTGTCGTCTGGTTTTTCTTTTGACACCAAGTATAAATCTATTGAATCTACTTACTTTGTCACAGTGCCGACTCCTGTCGCCGTGACGGGAGAAAGAAACAGGACATACGTCCCAATTGACATCAATCGCCCATGAAGACCAGACCACATCACCGGGAACTACGTCCCCTACTCTTTTTCGAACAGTGATGTGGGTTCTTTTACGTCCCCTACTATTTTAATGTGAGAAGGTGTAGGAGACAAGGCCAACGGCTTAACGTCACCGCACAATGACGCGATCATCTGAACTGAGACAAGGTGTTTGAGCACAGACAGCATGATCAATAATCGATGCTGTTGAGAAATGTAATTTGTAGCGTGACACCGTGACACGAATTGATCTTCAAAACACGCGAGAGAGTATATAGTCAATCTGTACTAGAGTGATTTTACTTCATCTGTGAAATAGTTAGTAGAATAATACGCACTATTAGACTATAATTCCATTGTTTCCTTTTGTTTAATTTGGACTATCACACACTAATTGTTAGATAGTGTTTCACAGATGAAGTAAAATCACTCTATGAAATCGGAATAAATCCTTCCAAACTATTTTATACTGTGATATACTGTGAAGTACGGATCATCCCGTGAGTAGTTTTACGGAGAAGTTGGAAATGATATCTGGGAATCCTTAATATCCTGAAGAATTTGTATCTGCGGAATTTAATTAATCCAATCCAAATGCAACAACTGTGGAAAGCGTTCTTCTTCTTGCCAAACATTTGCATATTTGAGACTCGAATAAAATACACACTGAACTACAAATTTATTGACAACAGTGGCGTGGATTAACAGTAAATATCAATAAAAAAACCAACTCAATCGGCAATGGTCGCGCAAATGTTTGCTCTTTTCTTTTATTATTTCTTTTTTGTCTCTAACGTTATCGAATGTTACCCTACTCCTTTTTTATGTAGGGTAACATTATAACCAGCATTCCACTTAAATTTAATGATTTTTCTTTTCACTCCATTGAAATTTTTTTTTTCACTCCATTTAGAATTTTTTTTTTTTTTTTGCACTCCGCACTCCGCACTCCGCACTCCGCACTCCGCACTCGACTCCGCACTCCGCACTCCACATTTTCGGAACAGCCCAAATTTTCATGAGAAACGGTAATTTGATACAGCAAGCTGTTTTCATATGACCACTGAATCCAAAATATATTTTCTATAAGGGGCGGACCATTAGAAATCTTGGGAGGGGGGGGGGGGGGGTGACAATTACCAAAAAAAATATCCTGCAAAATAAAAATTGTCTCAAAAAAAATTCCTGCAAGCAGTTGACCATAAAAAAATAAAATCCTGCAAGCTAACTGGATATATATAATTATATATTTATTTATTTTAAAGTGGAACATATGAGAGTATGACATGCTCTCTGGTAGCCGTAAAATTCATCAAAAAGCAACTTCAGGTTGGGTCAAATGCTGTCAAAAATTACCTGCCTCAAAGGTCTATCTGGTACATGTACCAATATCTTAATATAACCAAAACCTTGTTTATGTACATATTTGAAAACACTGTAAACATCATGAAATATGTAACCTGCTGTACTACACGCAAGTAGTTTTTTAAATACATTACAGATTGTCCAACCGTCCCGATTTCGTCGAGATTACCCCGATTTTACTTCAAAATCCCGAATCCCGACCAACATGTGATCGGGATAGAAAAATCCCGATTTTGACATCTGTTCTGTCATTTTCGTCAAATTCTCATAATACTTACTATACAAAAAGACGAAATTGCGTATACTTAACTCTGATATCCAGATAAACTAAAGAAACAGCAAGAAATATAAAATGAAATCGAGTACTTGTATGTGGAGCCACACCAAGAGACGGAAAGCGACGAGAAGCCACATCAATTTGCCAAACATTTTTGACAGAAATTGTTGTCTCAGAACACTAGAAATGGAATTTCAGAGCATCAAGATTTCAAAATTTTCTGGTGGGGCATGCCCCCAGACCCCCCTTGCGGCTCGCGCCTTCGGCGCTCGACCACTCCATCTCAATTCTTATTTCTCCTCATTTTTCATGCAAAGGTTCGACAGTCTGACTTAAATCTACTCTCCAGCATTTGATACCAAAAATGGATTGGGCCAAGTATAAAAAAATTGGAGCTTGCACACATTTATAAAAAAGATCTGAGAAAAAAAAAACCTGCAGGCTTGCACCTCCCAAAAAAAATTCCTGCAGGAAACTCAGGCCGAAAAAAAAAATTCATACACTGAAAAATTTTTGACCCCCCTCCCAGGATTTCTAATGGTCCACCCCTAAAAGGTCGAAACTTTTGAATGAAACTCATATTTCCTTGAATGAAAATGTCTTTCCTTTGATGAAAAGAGTCAAACACCTTTCAGAATTCAGTGATTTTCTGCTTCTGGAAGTCTTGACGATTTATTGTATTCTAATTGCTGCGCGGAACCGGCTAGCGTCTGCGAAAATATAAATAAACATCACGAAATAATTCAATTCAACAACTTATTTTTTTAAGCTTTCTAAAATTGCCAACTTTTCCTGTGTAATAGAGTGCCAATCTTATCCGGAAAAATGATTCCCATAATGCTTTCGCTAATCAAAAAAGCAGTTCTGAATGGTCAAAGGTACAGAAATGAAATGCTGGCGGCGTTTGAATCATGAGTTCGGATAGCTCATGGTCTGCAAACAAACACTTCGATTCACAGCTTGATTTTTCACTAAAACCATTTTCCAAACCACGAAAACACCTAAAATAATCTTTGAAAACAACACTTGGCCACATTTGGTGAAACCTGTGCTTGGTAAAGCAGTAAAAAGAGCGAGAAAGCGCCATTTACCTTTCCCACGGATCCAAAGCGCGCACGTACAAACAGAACTGCCTTGACAATCGTGTCGTCCAATCCGAAGCTATCAGAACTGTTTCATCGTACAGCAATCGTGTGAACTCGGCACAACCTTGCTCTTCGGAAAGTCGGACTTACTTACACAGGTGACAACATAGTGGTTACTAGTAACCTAGTAACCACAAAAAGCAATAAAGTCAGTAAAAATCGACATTAATATGACACGCATTCCATAGTCCATAATCCACAGAAGTCCAGTCCCGAAGTTTACCAATTTTTTTATTAAATTGATGGGCTGAAGTAACGACGCTGTTTTGCCGTGTGTTTCTATTGTTCTTTCTTTAAAAGTCTTGAAATTACTCACCACAGGCTGCTCCGACTGCTCCGACACAGGCACTGTAAAGAATCGGCAGTAAAAAGGGGAATAAATTGACAATATGCTTACCAGTGCGAGAGATCGATGTTTGGCATTTTTGCCTTGGAAGAACTCTGATTAAAAATAGCTCTTAGTTTTTCAGAATCGCGACAAATTCGGCCTCAAGTTGTTTGCTGTGTATAAAAGCAACGTTCACCTCGATGGGACATTCTCGACCCCAGAGCTCTCGGTCTTTTTTTGTTTTGGGCCGCGCGACCGAAGAGCTCTGGGAAACCCCGCGCACGCGTAGCCAAAATCTGGCTATATGGTCTACAGGGCGCATGCCCAGTAGTCGAAAAACAAAATGGCGGCGAGCCATGGAAAGCTAGAAAAGACTACGATTTTCTTTCAAAAAATGAACAGAAAGCAATTATTGAAGCCGTGGTTTGTAAAAAAAGGATGTTTTAGGTGTTTTACCCACAGGATTTGGCAAGTCCTTAATCTTTTATCAGCTAGTGATGTTTTCGACTTTGTTGATTCACTGAAACGGACCTCCTGTGTTACGAGTAACCCAGACGTCGAAATGCGGTTAATTTATACAGGTGAAAGTCTCATCCTCTTCAATTCAGACCTTAATTCAGAACGGTGACCGACACAGACTTATGGTTTCGTTTCCACTTTTTAACGAGTGGTCAATATAATTTACCTCTAGTGACATATAAAAACAATGAAGCCATTCATTGCACTGTTTATGTTTCGTTTCTTCAATAATATGTTACCACTATTTTATCGACGTTAAATAAATTATCTTATCTTATCCTCAAACATACACAAACCCCAATGAAATACCAATTGTATTAAATACTCGGTAATATACAAGGCAATATAGAATGACATACAAAATCTAAGATTAAAATTCATATTCTCCTCAAAGAAATAATAACTATACATTATATAATAAAATTAAAATAGACAAAACATCAATAAAAAATCATGATACAAAATCCCTATGCAGTTTTAGATATATCTTTGATCGTGTAAAGTATCTGTTATGTAACTCTTGTAATAAGTATTGAAACAAGGCAAATAGGGACTGATTGATTGACTGATTGATTACCTGCACATATAGTGTTATGTGCAAGATTTCAAGTGATTAATTGTTGAATTCCTAGTGTTTCAGGTCCAAGAAACTATGTTTATGCAAATTGGCCAAGAAGGAAGACATCAAAACGTCATTCTCTTTTAAGCCCTGAATTCCGAACAGACTT
The DNA here is from genome assembly GCA_022457155.1 of Cladopsammia gracilis. NCBI lineage: Eukaryota > Metazoa > Cnidaria > Anthozoa > Scleractinia > Dendrophylliidae > Cladopsammia > Cladopsammia gracilis. The sequence goes on along the minus strand of JAJGOT010000059.1, from coordinate 1,927,333 downwards.
GCCCTTTCGATTCCATCATCTAGACATACTCAGAGTGTTCCATGCAAGATGTCAAGTCCTTTGCTTTAGTTCCTGGCTTATGAGGTCCAAAAAGGTCTGTGTGTCAATCCCAACCCGTGTTAAAAGGTCTGACTAAAAATGTCATTGTGTTTTCACATCTAAAGTCACAAAGGTGACACACACAAACTTCCCCTGTGGTTTCCTACATGTGCACATGCTTAGTCCACTTTCTGGAAGTTTTCAAGTTATTTCCTTGAATTCGCACTGTTTCAGGTCCAAAACGCTATGATTATACAAAAGAGGTAACAAGAAAATTAGTCAAAATGTCATTCTCTTTTCAGACCAAAATTGCGAATAGCAACAGATACAGACATCCCCTTTCATTTCCATTAACTAGACATACTCAGAGTGTTCCATGCAAGATTTCAAGTTATTTGCTTTAATTCCTGGCTTATGAGGTCCAAAAAAGTCTGTGCATTGATCCCAACCCGTATAAAGGTCTGACTAAAAATGTCATTGTGTTTTCACATCTTTAAGTCACAAAGTTGACACAAAAAAATTTCCCCTGTGGTTTCCTACATGTACACATGTTCAGTCTGCTTTCTGGAAGTTCAAGTGATTTCCTTGAATTTACACTGTTTCAGGTCCAAAAAGCTATGTTTATGCAAATGAGCTAACAAGCAATTGGTCAATTCGTCATTCTCTTCTCAGACCAAAATTGCGAATGGCAACAGATACAGATATCCCCTTTCATTCCCATTAACTAGACATACTCAGAGTGTTCCATGCAAGATTTCAAGTTATTTGCTTTAATTCCTGGCTTATGAGGTCCAAAAAGGTCTGTGTGTTGATCCCAACCCGTATAAAGGTCTGACTAAAAATGTCATTGTGTTTTCACATCTTTAAGTCTCAAAGGTGACACACACAAACTTCCCCTGTGGTTTCCTACATTTGCACATGCTCAGGTTACTGTCTTGAAGATTTTAAGTGATTTCCTTGAATTTACACTGTTTCAGGTCCAAAAAGCTGTGTTTATATGCAAATGAGCTAACAAGCAATAGGTCAAATTGTCATTCTCTTTTCAGCCCTGAATTGCGAACAGCAAGAGATACAAACTCTTCTTTCATTTTCCCATATCAAGACACACTCAGAATGTGCCATGCAAGATTTCAAGTCGTTTGTTTTAATTCCTGGCTAATGAGGTTTAAAAATCTGTGTGTTCCAATCCGTATAAAGGTCTGACTATTAAATGTCATATTGTGTTTTCACATCTAAAGTCTCAAAGGTGATACACACAAACTTCCCCTGTGGTTTCCTGCATGTGCACATACTCAGCCTGCTTTCTGGAAGTTTTCAAGAGATTTCCTTGAATTCTCACTGTTTCAGATGCAAAAAGCTATATTTATGCAAATGAGCTAATAGGCAACTAAATCGCATTCTCTTTTTATAGCAGGGGTGGGAGTCACAGGACAGTCGTCCTCTTCTTTCGTCTTCGTCATTTTGGGGCTGTTGCTATTGGTCTTTGGCGTCCTCCAGTAACCGTTAGCCAACTTCATTTGCAGTTTTCTTGATGACAAACGTTGACGATCTATTGACGACATACTCATGATAAATGTCATAAATAGTCATAGAACACTTTAGCAAAAATTATCAACGCAGTTAACATTGGCTAGGGGACTGATTAACACCGATACAACAGTGCGACGTCACGATTTTCCCTTGATTTAGAACAAAGGTTTCTGAAATCACATATGCCCTTTGCCAGTCCAGTTATTTTTCTGAAGTATTTCCTTCGTATCTTGGTCGCGGTCGGAAGGACGTCTTCCGTCTTGATACTTCGATCTTGATCTTCCCGATTTCGTTTAGCGCTTGCAGAAGATTTTCTCTTTCCGATGTCTTCCCGAAAAGATCGCTTCGATCATAATAGTTTAGAAGACGTGAATTACAGCGACAGATTTTAAAATTTGGAACTTGCACGGTTTTTTCGAGGTTTCGCTCGATTCGTTTAAGTTTGTTTTGCTAACTTTTTGCGCCTAGCCAGAACTTGCCCGTCAGGTCCCGTGTGCCCAGGAAAAATTGCGCCGTTTGTTTCAGTTTTGGCGCGTACAAAAATAAACCAATCGGATGCATTTGCATTGTTTCACCCGAAAACCAATCGCAGCTAACTCTGACACAGGCTTCCCCAGAGCTCTTCTCTCCCTCGGTCATGCGCAAAAGAGAAGAGCTCTGGGGTCGAGAATGCTCGATGGGAGAAATACAGGACTGTTTGTCATGCGCATGCGTAAGAAACATTTGTCTTATATTTCAATGTACCATAAGAAAAGAAGCAATTTATATTTTAATATTTTAAACAAGATAAGACGTCCGACATGGAAAAGAGTTACTCCTTTCATTCAGTCATCGTACCTGCAAACCACATTACTATTGAATGTTTTATAAATGAAGGCTGTACCACAATGAAGCAAGTCATTCTTGTGACAATAATATATACCTGACGTGAACATTATCGATGTGAGTAGGGTTGTAGGAGACGCTGTCGTGACGCTTCAGTAACGATGTTTTGTCGGAAGTGAGAGTAGCCGGAAGTCACTAAACCGGAAGTGTAAAGTTCAAAACTATGAACCGGAAATGTACAATTTAAAATATGCGTGCATTAATTTGCATGCAAAAAAGAAAAACGGAGGGCATTTAATAACTCATTGCGCTTTGCGCATGAGTAACAAGAGGCTACACTTAGTCTACAGCATGAGACTCTAAGACGCGTTGATTGAAGTTTCCAATTTTCCTGTGCTCGCTTTTAATATTTAATTTATTGATTCCCGATCAAATCCTCACTCGTCTATTACTTTCCAAGCCGTGAATTATTTCTGTTACATTTAAAAAGACTACTTAAAAAAAGTAGGCAGTCGAGGACTGCATGTGGCCCACATGCTGTAAAAAGAAAATTGATAATCAATATAAAGACGCAACCGGTGTAAAATGGGTTATTACTTGGACGGAGAGCCCAAGTTATAAAATGCAGTTTGGTAGTGCACGAATTTGCAATTGGGCTCTAATGCGCGTGCGTCAAACTCAGTCAAGCGTAACGAGGAGAACAATACTGGTCAGCTGGCGTCTCGGCTAGCTTTAACGCATTCTTGATATGCTCGCTGGCGAAAATTAAATTCTAGTGGCAGATAAATTCTGATATCTTGATCGCTTACTCTTTAGCCGTTATTCAGTCTTTAATTCAATTGAATCGATGGAATATTATTCGAGTTATGAATTCTCAAAGGTACATGTACATCTTTAGACTCTTTAGAATGGAACGGTCCGATTTATGACAATTTCTCATCCGTGCGCTAAAACGAGCGGACAAATCGTCACTTATATAAAATCGTCCATTACAAAAATACAATTTCAAACGACTAGTTCTTCTAGATATAACAATAAAATAATTTTCGCACTACATCGAGAAAGGCGCAACAAGAAAGAACAATTTCTTCACGGCAGATTTTGATCACGTGCTAGGCAACGAGATCTGCCAACAGATCGAATTTCATTTGAACGCCTTAACAATTGATATTTTGAACGGCTTGCAGTGAACGGCCGAAACAGAACAAAAATTTCGAACGGTTGGCTGTGAACGGCTATGGAAAAATTTCGAGTGGAGTGAGTTTTCAGTCAGAAAGCGAACGAAACCAAAATAGGTCACTTTATGTAAACAAGGGCCCCAAGTGCCAGCGTCAAGCAAAATTCATGTTTAAAATTCTTTCTGAACTTCATGTTTACCAATTGTGAAGATAAATCTTGAATGAAACTAAATATAATAATCGATGTCATACAGCGGGGAAAGGTACGTAGCAGAAAAGACGGATAACAAATTTAGCCCTTTTAAGTTTGATTTGCATATGTCAAAAGGGTAATTTGAAACCTGAATACAGAATATGCGCTGCCATGAATTCTCTGTTTTCCTTGCAGTTTCGCTGGCCACAATTAACCTTTTCCAAATTCTACAAGCGTTAAATATAATCCTTGCACCCGCACTTCACGTAAGTCTTCACGTGTTCCACTTTGCAAATGTGCACCAACAGTCAACGACATACAAGACTATCCCAATACTCAGTGCACTCCCTATCATCAAACCCAAAACTGACGTGCATGAAGATTTTCCAAGATATTTTCATTCCAATACGCCTAACGACGCCCAAGTATACGCTCCCACAGCGTCTTGTTCCAGAAAAAATCCCCTTCCCCGACGGATGCAGTATTTTTTTACCCCTCCCCGTCCGGATTTCCCGTCCAGGCTGACCCACCCTCGCACCTTGATTTTGAACCCAGATACCCCGTTCTGCCCGGATTGCCATTAACTTTTTGTAGGCCCTTAATAAACAGGAAATCGCATTCAGGAGATCCGGGATTTTTTTAAAATTTTCAAATCTTTGGTGATAATTGCTATGAATTGGTCAAACATTTTGTAAATAAACGTTGCGTGACACATTCACTAAAATCTCTCCGTGATTTTAAGACCAAATCGAAATGAAATGTTTCCATAACTTAAAGCTGGTTCTTTAAAAAAATGCTTTGATTTTGCTATCTATAATAAGTTTTTTCCAGGCTTCACAGTTTCTTCAAAGTGTTGTCGGAAATACACAATTTTGTTTTATGCAAATTTCATGTGAAACGGTAATTTGATAGCAAGCTGTTTTGACCACTGAATCCAAAATATATTTTCTATAAAAGGTCGAAACTTTTGAATGAAACTCATATTTCCTTGAATGAAAATGTCTTTCCTTTGATTAGAAGAGTCAAACACGTATCAGAATTTAGTAATTTTCTGCTTCTGGAAGTCTTGGCGATTTATTGTAACCTAATTACTGCGCGGAACCGTCAAGCGTCTGCGAAAATATAATAAACATCACAAAATAATTCAGATCAGCAACCCAATTTTTATTACCCTTATAACATGAAATTTTGGCGACACTTAAATTTAGCGAATTTAGCGATTTTTCTAAAAATCGCTAAATTAAAATGCACCAAAATTGTGTCGCTAAATTTAAATCGTCGCTACATTAAAGTGAGTGCAATATGAAATTCCGCCATCTGGTCAGTTTCACACAATCATGCTGTCTGACGGTCGTCGATTATGACGTTTATCAGATGTCTCGTACACAATAAAAGGAACATTGACTTTGTGTGAAAATTTAAATGAGTGAGGACAGCATAAAGATATGACATTACAATTGTAGTTTCGTTTGTTTCGTTCAAAATTAAGTTTCAGAACGTTGTATGATTTTGTTTTTGTCACATTAAAGTGATTTAAGGTGTTTCCCTCCAGTTTCCGTGTAGCCGCACCGACCGTTTTTGAGCGGCCGTTTGACTAACTTTCCTTTACTGAATTAGAATGAAACTTACACAAAATATTGTACAAAGTTCGAAGTTTATAAGAGTGTAAAATTTTAAAAATCGGATTTAAAATTGCGGAGATAAACGAGAAACATTGAAATCGCTTGAGTCTAAATTCCGAGCGATTACGATGGCATCTAGAAAAATCAAAACTATTACGATAAACTATGACATATGGCAAAACAAAATATCTAAAAATTAGAAAATTTTGTCAAGCCGATTTTGAGTAAATCAGAAAAACATTTCGAACTTGTGATTTTGCATGTGTATGAGCACATCTACAAATTCTTCAATTAAGCTTATAAAAGTTTAATTTCTCAATCTCAAATTTACGCCAAAATGCGTGTTTAGTGTATGAGATGAAACTGTGAAAGTTTGAAAGCGTTTCTCGTTTTACGGTTTTGGAGATTCGATTTTCTGTAGGAAACCGTAGTTTTTTGACTGAGTCCTTGATATCGTAGTTTTAGCACTTTTCTACATATTTCAAAAACCGCGAGATAGATTTTTTTTAAACTTTTATGGTCATTTCTTTATAATATGAACAAAATTGTCTCAAAGTTTCATCTTGATTGAAACATTGCAACATGGTCAAATAAAATAATAAAGTTCACCTAAAATGTGATTGAGACTTCGTGCTTTGACTTCAAACTAAGTACAATATTTTGTGTAAGTTTCATACTAATTCAATAAAGGAAAGTTAGTTAAACGGCTGCTTAAAAATGGTCGGTGCGGCTGCATGGAAACTGGAGGGAAACACCTTAAATGAAGCTATTGATGTTTATGATTTTATCACATAAATGTTCTAGTTCTAGTTTTGAATAAATTCGCCAAAATTTCAGTTCGTGAAATCGCGAAAATTAAGTGACTCATGTTCCTAAATTTACGAAAAATCGCTAAATTAAAGTGCCGCTAAATATGGATTTTTCAAAATCGCTAAATTAACGTGTCGCCAAAATTTCATGTAATAAGGTATGCTTTCTAAAATTGCCGACTTTCCCTGTGTAAAAGAATGCCAATCTTATCCGGAAAAATGATTCACATAATGCTTTCGCTAATCAAAAAAGCAGTTCTGAATGGTCAAAGGTGCAGTAATGAAATGCTGGCGGCGTTTGAAACATGAGTTCGGATTGCTCATGGTCTGCAAACAAACACTTCGATTCGCAGCTCGATTTTTCACTAGAACCTTTTTCCAAACCATACCCTGGGTGCCAGAGGTTTTTATTTTTTAGTGAAAACGGCGAGTTTGAGCGGCGAAGCCGCGACTACGAGGCGCAACGCGCCGAGAAAATAAAAACCTCTGGGCACTCGAGTACACAACCTCATTTCCATGCGATTTGTGGATCGGATATCTCACCAAACCGGTTTTAAGCCTTTGGGACTTGTTTACATTAAATCTGGTGACAATATTCCGCGGTCGAGATAGCCTGTTCCAGGCTCTCAGATAGTGGAGGCGAGCGAAAAATGTTGATAGCGAAGAAAAAAATAGGTACGCAATGCGTACAGAAGCGATGACGAGTTTCAACTTGGCGTTAAATCAATAGGTCTGGGGTGCTCTGATAAAATCAGTGAATCACTCGATTTAAATGCGAAGTTCCACTAGAAAAGGGTCGGTGTGAAATGCAAATTTCGGCGACTTCCAGTTGGTGCATGCTGTTGACCAGAGCATCCTATAAATGAAATTTGCTTACAAATGCTCATTAAACCAGAATATTGCCCCAGCAAATAATATAATACCAGAAGTAGTCAAGGACTTGTGATAGATTCAACTTTCATTGGTAAAATGACTTTTTTTCAATTTTTGTACTTATGGTTGTAGGAATAACGTATGTTTGTCAGTTGTTGATTCTTTTATGTTTGATTGAAAACCGAAGGTGCGAATGGCCAGGTCAGCCCTTTTTATACCAGAACTTCCTGTTGAAGACTGGTCCTGGCTGACACCAATACTCGTGATATGCATGAGAAGATTTATTACACAATAATTGTGGTTGCTGCATTGGTAATTGCACATTTTATTTAAACCATGTTGCACAAACTCGTGTGCAAAATCAAAACAATTCATCGTTTTTCCTTCATATTTGTGACAAATATGGATTGGAATTTATTTTGTCATACTTGGTTGGTATAACTCTATGCCTATCAGGCTTAATATATGTCACACACCCGTCATGAACAGGTAACATTTTCATTTTCAAATTATTTGAGATTAAAATTACATCTGAGTTTGTTTTACTTGTGTGCAATTCAATATTTTTACATGTTGCAAGTTACAATTGATAATCAGTCCAGTGTTGTCCGGACAGCTGATTTCTGATTCCTTACAGCGTTACTATGAAGTGTTAATACAGGAAGCACAATTTGAACTGTACAATGTACATGATTAAAACTGTTACAACTGCTAAATGACAACAACTGGAAATTGTTTCCATGTTTGTGCTTCACAAATTGAAAAGACTTTGTCAGCTCTGAACATGTTTTCAGAGATTATTGGTAGTTTGACATTTTGTGGTTTCATTAATGCATGAACAGCAGGTCACCAGTTACTTCAGCACTTGAGACTTTTCGTCATTGTTACCAGCATTAGTTGATGTGCTAAATGTTTGCAGATGCATTGGCTGGAGGTGATTCAGTACCTTTAAAAAGAAAATAAATGAATACCTTGAGATTCAGTTCATTTTTTTAGTGTTTTGTCATACTAAAATTTAAAACCAAAATGGCTTTATGGGGACTTAAAAGATGAATTAAAGTGCTTCATTTAGAGATACAATGGATGGTGAAGAATTCAATTTGGGAGCTGAGAGATTTCATTTTATGTATTGAAAAACTGTTACATGTGGCTAGTCACATGTAATAACCGGTGAAGACAGAAAGAAAATTCTTGCACAACCTCAAGGCAAAAAAAAATTCTTGCACAGAAAAATTCCACCCCCCCCCCCCACCCCTTCAAAATTAAAATGGTCCATCCCTTAGCCCAATGTGTACAAGATAATGTTCTTCATGAAAAACACATGGGGAAAACACTTTGGTAGAAATTCTGAAGACATTGCACCACTTCCCCTATACTGTTAAATTCCAACAGAACACTTGTTCCATTTGTAGCAACATTTCCATGACTATCTCGTGAATGGGAATCAAATAATTTGTAATGACCATGGTTGTCAACAATAACAGCAACTGTGTTTATTTCAATGATCAACAGAAAAGCATTATACTGTGTCATCAACATATTGAAAGCATGTTGTAATGGTAAATGACAATCTCTTATGTGTGACATCTGTAAGTCACCAGTACTGCTATCACTGAACCTGATAAAAAATGTTTCATTGTTGACCGATAAAGCAGAAGGAATCTCAGACAGCAACAAATAGTCGTTTCCTGCAAACTTACATAAATGGGAATAAAGTGAATTACCAAGCAACAATATTTCATTTAAAATGTTTCTAATCCAAGCCGATGCATTCGTTCTAAAATTGTAAACAACGGCCGTCAAGCACATAGCATACACACTGTTTAACAGAATTACTTCCAAACAGCGAGACATTGCCCTGATGAAAATCAGCTGTACGTAACTACAATGTATCTTTAAGGTATATCCTACAAAATAGCAAGGACCAGGATTCATTTCTACATCGTTAGCAAGTAGAATCAGAAGTGGAATATAACAACGATACATGCAGATTTGTGTGAACCAAAGCCTAGTGTAGTAACACATTTGCAACGCATAAACAAGATTTCTCAACGTTGGAAGGTATAGCTTCCAGATAAAACAGAAATAACAACATAGACCAGAATTTTCCTTTGACACGATTTAAACATTCTCTGACTTTGAGATAAGCATTATACAACCCCACAGCGGCTCTATATTACATTAAAGATACCATAACTGTATACACAATATGCTGGTAATGATGGCTCACCTTTATTAATAGCTTGAATCCGGGATAAACTGTTTATTATTTTCCTTCTACTTCTTCGATACAATGAAGTTGCTCCGATATTCTGTACACAACTGATCATGAACCACCGCACACTTCGTTTTCAGGTAACAGCTCTCGTAGGATACTCAGTTATAAGTCAAGTTCAGTAAATCAATGCTATTTCGGCGCTATTCTGACAAGTTCTTTCTGAGAGAAGCAAAGATCCGTTCTGAAACAGCGCCCGGACTCCCAGACCTTTTGCCTATCGCGAGTGCGAGTATGTACTGCCAATGTATGTATACCACTTCGTGTCTATTTGTTTGCAAGTGAGCGCAAATATATTCACGATAAATAAAGCACGGCGGTGTAAAATTTGAAACAGAGAAACAAACCTTTTCTCCACACTTCAAAACAAAATGGCGGAGCAATTGCGGCTAAATACAGGAATCGATCCGACTTTTCATTGGACGAGAGAACAATAGAAGGAAACCCTCTCAGCGCCTCGTTTGCGGGCTCAGCTCTCATCGGTACAAATGAATTAATATGATCAGCCACAGTTTAGAGCGAAACTATTCTATTTCCCTCCGTGGCCTAAAGACTATTAGCTGAGTATGCTCGTTTATACGGTTTAATTGATCGTTTGTTAGACCGCCAAGCGCAGAAAAAGAATTGAACATTTAAAGCAAGTAAACCAACAGACCCTAAACGATAGCTTTATATAGCTGGAGTTAAGTTGTAGTAATTCCTTTCATAGCCACACTTGACACACTTCGATTGAACGATAGAAGGAGGAATCGATCCACAATATATAACCTGTAACACACGTCAATAAATTCAGCAATTAGATCGATTCCTGTCTTTAGCTGCAAAGCTGTCACTTAGCTAAATACAGGAATCGATCCGACTTCCGTTGAAAGTCGAGAACGATGGGAATATTTTGCATACCAGGCTTGAAAGCTGCGCGTGGATGATTTATGCGTGGGTGCCTGTCTGGGAAACAGAAGATGTTTTTTTTTGCTGGCGATAGCAAAACAAAAGACTCACAAAAATTCCGAGTACCAGAGTCGTTTGTCAATGTGACAGACAAAAAAGCGATTTAAATAAGTGAACCATTTACTGGTCTATCGTCGCGCATTATTTAAGAAATAGAGCAAGGGTCAAGCCAGGAGAGGATGCTAAGCTGATAGCGGGATCTATTCCTGTATTTAGCCAAGTCGCACCTTCGGAGCTAATGACAGAAATCGATCCGACAGAGATCGATTCCTCTTTTTAGCCTTGATTCAAAACATGGCTAATTACAGGAATCACTCCTACTTACCTTTAGGTTTACTTGCTTCAAATGGTCAATTTTTCCTTCGCGATTGGTTCAACGTCCGATCAACTAAACTTGTAACGCAAGTATACTCAGTTGATAACTCAAACAAAAGAGCAAAAACTTCAATATACGACGAAATACTGCTTTGTAATGAACTATCAAATCCTCATAGCCGAACCGAGCCCGCAAGGGTTTCATTTCATTGTTCTTCCTCCAATGAAAAGTCGGATCGATTCCTGTATTTAGCCAAGTGGCAGCTTTGCTGCTAAAGACAGGAATCGATCTCATTGCCGAATTTATTTTCGTGTAACTGTGTTACCAGGTTACAGTTTATATATTGTGGATGGCGATTCCTCCTTCTAATCGATTTAAACGAGCATACTCAGCTAATAGTCTTTTAAAGACAATTACTCGTAGGGAAATAGAATATATGGCTGATCATATTAATTCATTTGAACCGATGAGCCTGAGCCCGCAAACGAGGCGCTGAGAGGGTTTCCTTCCATTGTTCTCTCGTCCAATGAAAAGTCGGATCGATTCCTGTATTTAGCCGCAAGTGAGCAAACTCTCTTCGACGGGGTGGTCACGTGACCTTATCTTCCAAGGCTAGTTTCCAGTGTTTCTCGGGTGTAATCCGGACAGCCGCCGGACAGACACCACAGCACGACGGCAATAACGCGATGACTTCGTCATCGCTTAAAAACGATTGCCCTTCCTCCACCCCCCCCCCCCCCCCCCCCTCGTTTTTTTTTCTCGCTCCGACATTTTTCGCTCGCCCCCACTGAGAGCCTGGAACAGGCTACGGTCGAGACAGAAATATTAAATCAAATCCACTCCAGTGGAAAAGATACATCAATGACATTTTTTCACTGTAGAGTGTTGAGAAAAAGGAGATAGCAGATTTTATTGTCCTAGCAAACAAACATTAATCTCAGACAAAGAAGTAAACTTTCTGTATACAACCGTTTTCAATGGCGAGAGATTTAACAAACAAAGAATCCTTGATATCCGCACGCAATTAATCCAGTACACCTATTTCTCTTCCTGTCACCTACCAGTGGCCAGCGAAATCGTTCAGCGTGAATACCTTCAGCTCCAAAGCACGCCACCGTGCTAGAGATAAAAATTAAATAGAGATAAAAATTTTCCTCGTTCAAACAAAACTCTAAAGGTCACACTCCACGATAACACGAATTAATAAGTCGTGTCTGGCCTGTCAACACCTCTTTTCAAGACATCCTTGCGCTGAATAAATTTCAACAGCGCTTCTTTCTGAACTGGCTTTAGTTCTCTGATATTTTGAAAATTTGGATACTAAAGAGTAATCCACAGCGTTTCTTAAAGATCGCAAAAAGCCGCAATCTCTATCTGCGTCCGCCATTGTTGTTTGTGTGGCTTCACTTTGGGAAACCGGTTTTTCACGCGCCCGTGGCGAATTGTTTTGGTCCAGCCAATCGAAGTTGCTGTTGCATCATTAACTTCGGGTAGAGTCTGGAAACAAGTAGGAGAAACCAATCAGCGACCTAGATCAGATTCTGAACTAGATCCTCGCATGGAAATGAGGTTGTATATTCGAGTGACCAGAGGTCCGTCTCGCGAGCTTCTTCTAACCGTTTATGCGGTTAATTTCACTCATGATATTCAGAGAACGGGCCTCTGGATCCAGGGTGTCCAAACCACGAAAACACCAAAAATAATCTTTGAAAACAATACTTGGCCACATTTGGTGAAAGCTGTGTTTGGTAAAGCAGTAAAAAGAACGAGAAAGCCCCGTTTACCTTTCCCACGGATCCAAAGCGCGCATGTACAAACAGAACTGCCTTGACAATCGAGTCGTCCAATCCGAAGCTATCAGAACTGTCTCATCGTACAGCAATCGGGTGAACTCGGCACAACTTCGCGCTTCGGGCTTCGGAAAGTCGGACTTACTTACACAGGTGACAACATAGTGGTTACTAGTAACCTAGTAACCACAAAAAGCAATAAAGTCAGAGAGAGAGAGAGAGAGAGAGAGAGAGAGAGAGAGAGAGAGAGAGAGAGAGAGAGAGAGAGAGAGAGAGAGAGAGAGAGAGAGAGAGAGAGAGAGAGAGAGAGAGAGAGAGAGAGAGAGAGAGGGAGGGAGGGAGAGAGAGAGGGAGGGAGAGAGAGAGAGAGCAAAAAAGAACCCATTTAAGTGCAACTGATTGACGCGCGCGCAACGTAGGTGTCCAATTACAGCTATCCAATTACAAAAAGTTGTAATTGGATAGCTGTAATTGGACACCCACGTGACCGCGCGCCAATTACGTAAGTAATAATAATAATGATATATATGATTTATTTCATATATATCACTTCACAATAATAATAATAATAATAATAATAATAATAATAAATTTTACAGGAAGCTCTCATCACATGAAGTAGTTTTCAGAGAGGTCCTGACAAATAAATAAGTAAATTAACCTATATATCGTGTACAATAAGGCGATTATTATTACTGGGTTACCCCCCGCAGGGGGAGACCTCACAAAATTGCAATTATGACACCCCCCTCTACATAAAATCACCATTATGATAGCCCCCCCCCTACCATGTGCTCACTCTCCAAGAAGAACGTAAACATACACTGGAACGTTTCTCCTCAGCTCTCGGTGAGTCCAATGTCTTCAATCTCAATCCTTTTTACGCAGTTAATGAAATGTTCACTCTCGGCACAGCATTTGCGCTTTTGAAGCGGAAAGAAACCGAAACTATAAAATTCAAATACCGTGTTCAAATGAATTTCTCAATTGTTTCGATTGTTTGCCTTTCATGAATTTTTATTTCGCCAGGTTGAAGAGGGATAGAACAGCCATCAGAAACTTCAGCTGCGAAAAATTCACCACCATTATAAGATGTAAACTGCACGTGTCTTGTGATCCATTTCTCGTTGTCAAACAATCGCGTTGCTGAAAAAGACTCGAGAAGATTTGAAGATTTTCCACCGAATGCTGTACTATTTCTGAGAAACCAGTCATTATGAGTTTCGCTTGCGCTAGTGAATGTTTCTCGGGCGAAAATAACCTTAAAGCGATCACTTTTTCATTAAATTTTCTTTTCTGTGTTACAGATATAGAGAAATAAAACTTGAATATTTTCGTTGTGTCTGATTGCGAGATGTTTTATGAAATGGTCACGTTGTGTTACCACAACTGAAAAAGTATAATACTTATTTGATTCAAAGGGCTAAATTTGTTTTTCTCCTCCAGAATTATCAATTCTATCGTTAACTTTGATTAAAAGACAAGTGAATATACGCGCATGCGTAATGAACGGGATATCGGTAACGGAGACTGATGTGCAAATGAGTCACTCACTCGCTCCTCCTTCCATCAGCTGTAAACTTAGTGACGTAATGCTTTGTTACGAATGCGTTTTGTAACAAGAACAGCGTGAATCCAGCGATAACAATAACTAAATTGGTGTAAACGAATATAAACAACAATAAACTTAAAGATGTTTCGCATTTGGAGTCTTTAATGCAACGTTAAAATCGATCTAAAAGGAATTTTCAACTGAGACACGCGTTTTGATGGTTATCTACGTTCAAGTGATAAAATTTATTCCATTTCAAGTCAGTGGTCACGGTGGTCGAGTGGTATAAAGCGCGGACTTACAGCCGAAAGGCCCAGGTTCGAATCTCGCTCGGGCCGTTCATTTTTTTTTTCGTTTTTTTTTTCTTTCTTCTTCGGACTGAACATAATGAAAGTGATGTACTGTATTTTTATTTTTTGCGTTTGTCAAAAATCTTTACGTTTAATTTAAAAAATATATATTGAACCGTGACAGAGTGAAAACATAAGCTTACCGCATTGCGTTACGCGTTACGCATTTCAAATTCACGGGTTGGCTCTAAGGAGACTTAGATTTATTATGATAATGGCGGGAATACGTCAAAACTTTCAATTCGAAAAGTTGTTTTGACCCCGGGTCCGGAGCAGGCAAAATAAACAAAACATTCACGGCTTCAAGTGTCGGAAACACAAACCAGTTACAAAGATAAATTTAGCTAGATACAAGATAACTAAAACTAATAACAACCACCAGGAAATTCAGATATAGGCCTTTTTTTTCATCAAGAGCGGTAAGTATATTAAACTGAATAGGCTTCGATTTGTATAAATACATACGGGTAGCCCAGTTTACGCTCATAAAGCGTCTAGTTATTATTATTATTATTATTATTATTATTATTATTATTATTATTACTATTATTGTTTCTTTATTTATTCATCTTATCAGTTCCAACAAGAGAAAGAGAACATAACAGAAGATACTTTTAATTTTAACTAAGTTTACTTACGACTGCAGCTTTCTAGGAAAGCAACTGACCACAATTGAGATATTCTGTTTTATTAGCATTGTCTTTAGTAAATGAGTAAATTACTATTACCGATAAATGTTAATCAGAATTGATTTGTGAGTGAAAGCCTCAGAATGGGACTGGAAAATATGTACAATCCGGTAAACCAGGGCTTCTGGTCAGCGGTTATTCTTTCTGCGCTTGCTCAGTCACATCGAAAAGTTGGCGTCCATTTTGAAAGTGTGAAGGGTATAGTACACGTACATGTATCTGGAATGGATTTCAAAGGTTTCGCCTTATTCAGGGAGTTTTTCGGTTTTGTTTCTAAGTAGATTGTTAAATGATTATTTGGTTTACGTCTTGCCGAATTATAACCACGGAAATAAGAGCAATAACCGGCGTTGGATTACTGCACACTTTTATGGGACTGCCAAGCCTCGAGATTATACCGGATTCACTCAATGGATGAACGTAAACACAGATAATTAAAGGAGGTAAGCCCTGAGATCTTTATGGATATTACATTATGTTTTACAAATGTACTTTATACTAGCCTCCAATGGAACGTCCGTAGGGCTGGCAACACGCTTCTCTCCCACAAACGTACGTCGGCTAAACAGAGCTGTCAAATACATTTTGATAAGCTGTGCAGTGCCGTTCATTTTGGACATGTACACTGTACACAATCATTGCTGTCTTGTACAATGTACATGTACATGTAATTTAAACTGACTCCCACTGTGACTGTAGCCCTAGATTTTAGATATACATGTACAGTACATGTACATGTATAATAGCATGCAGTCCCAACCTGGCGCCTATGTATTAGAAGAAGTTAATTTTGGGCCCTACTGTATGTGTAAAATTGTATATGTACCTGTATGTCACATGCAAGTTTTAATTGAAACAATGCTCCCGAAGGAATATCATTCTTCTCAACTTCGCATGTGATTCCTAAAATGCATTGTTGGTTTGGTTGGTATGGAAGCTGAAATTGTTATATTTAGAGTTTCTGATACATGTACTTTTGGTGATGGGCACAAACTTCATGAGAAAACAGTGCATGAGATATGTTAATTGCTAGGATTGAATTTTGATGACAACAAGGTGAAATTTCCTTTGAGAAAAACTTGTGATAAAACTTGTAATGAGTGGTGAATGCACTGTATTTGTCAGCTCTGTTAACCAGATGTTTTATGAGAGGAAATTTTGCATGACGAACCCTAAGGACATCTGCATTGAAGGCTACATGTATTTACATGTACTTACCGGCAGGTACAGAAGTCAGACCAGATCAACTCAGATTACTAGTACATCGTAAGGGTCGGAACAGTTTTGGATGGGAATGGAATACACTAGAACTCTGCTAACTCGAACTCCCAGGGGAAACAATAAATATATTGTTGAAGGTACTGTAGCAGGGATTCAAGTTATCCGATAGTAATTGACTGATCAGGGAAATGAGTCAGTGTTCAAGTTAGTGCGGTGTTCCAGTTATCTCACTGTGTGGTTCTACATATACTGTATTTCATTACATGTTTTGTATCAATAGAAAATTAATATCGAAAAAATATATGTACATGTACCTTTTCTCGGCTTTTACAGTGTACAGTGTACAGTGTAGTTACCTAACCATTCCTCAAAGTCAGTGCTGTTTTACTTTGTGATATTGCCATAATTTTTAAGCATTGACAAGTCATCGTGTTATTGCCGTCGTGCCGTGGTGTCTGTCCGGATGTCCGGATTACACCCAAGAAACATTGGGAACTAGCCTTGGAGGATAAGAAAAACACTGGGAACTAGCTTGGAAGATAAGATCACTTAACCGCCTCGGCTTTGCTCCGCCATTTTGTTTTGAAGTGTGGAGAAAGCTAGGTTTGTTTGTCTGTTTCAAATTTTACACCACTGTGCTTTATTTATTGTGAATATATTTGCGCTCACTTGCAAACAAACAGACACAAAGTGATATACATTCATCAGCAGTACATACTCGCACTCGCGATAGACAAAAGGTCTCCACTAAATTATCGAGTCTGGGCGCTGAACTTTCGGAACGGATTTTTGCCTGTGTCAGAAAGAACTTGTCAGAACTGAAGGCCAGAAATAGCACTGAAATAGCATCGATTCACTGAACTTGACTTATAACTGAGTATCTACGAGAGCTGTTACCTGAAAACGAAGTGTGCGGTGGTTCACGATCAGTTGTGTATAGAATATCGGAGCAACTTCATTGTATCGATGGAAGAGAAGGAAATTTTAAAAACAGTTTATCTCGGATTCAAGCTATTAATAAAGGTGAGCCATCATTACCAGCATATTGTGTATACAGTTATGGTATCTTTAATGCAATATAGAGCTTTTTTATTTATTTATTTATTTATTTTTATTTGTTTTATAAGTACAAGCTTTTACAGTTACATTTATAAAAAGAGAGCTGGCAAATTAACAGGGTAACAGAGAAAAAAAAACTGGATAATGTCTATAGACAAAGGCAATAAAGTAAACAAGTAGAATATAGTTACAGAAACATTGAATTTGTGCTAAAAAAACATGATGCTCAAAACACATGGTGCTCAAAATCAAACATAAAAGAGAAAAGTGTCAGGCGTATACCGGTTGTAACTGTTTGAATATGTAAAGGTTGAAGTTCTTTTGATTTGCAGAGCCAGATATAGTGTCTAGCTAGAAGGAGACAAAGATTGATTTGTCTCTGGTGTTTTGAAGAATCTGGTCTCAGCCCAAGTGCAACTGTGTTTTCTATAGAGTAATTCTATGTCTAACATTTTTTGTACAATAGGCAGCATCCCACTGGTAATTGTCATTGTTTCTTACGTTGCAATCTTTAAGCCATTTTTGCTGACTTTTTGCTGGGGTGGAGTTTTTCCTTGTAATAAGTTTGTTATACACAAATCTGCTTGCATTTCATTTCAAAAGAATCTCTAACGGCCTCAATAGACTTACTAAATGATTTCAGCAAAGTTTCTGGTCTCAGACTCAATAACAAGAAAACAGAAGCATTATGGATTGGAGAAAATAGCAGAAAAGATGAAGTTCTACTTCCGGAACGAAATTTTAAATGGCAAACATTTAAAGTTAAAACTTTAGGTGTGTGGCTTTCTATAGATCCTAAAACAACGGTAAACTTAAATTATAAAGGAAAACTAGAAAAAATTCAAAATATATTGAGCTGCTGGAAATTCCGTAGACTCACTCTTATCGGAAAAATAACAGTTTTGAAAAGCTTAGTCGTCTCCCAACTCGTCTACATTCTGACACCTTTGTGTACAAGCGATCATATTATTAAGGAGGTAAACGAACTTTTTTATAAAATGAATGGAAAAGGAGACAAAATCAAACGAAACACACTGATTAACGACTATTCAGACGGGGGTCTCAAAATGATTGACATCCAATCTATTAATAAATCGCTCAAGGCTACGTGGATTAAGAAAATAATACTTGGATTTAGAAAACACAGGGAAATGGAAACTCTTCTTTGACCTAGAACTTGAAAAGTTTGGCAACAGTTTACCTTTCAAAGGCAATCTCAACAAGGAAGACACAGAAAAGATTTTTAAGATATCGGACAGTTTTATAAAAGAAATCCTCTCAATCTGGTCAGAAATCAACTTTGAAGAGTGCGTAACCTCCAAAAGCCAGTTTCAAGAGTCAAGCTTATGGCACAACTCCCTCATCAGAATTGATGGACGCCCTATTTTTTATAAAGAATAGCAGCTGAAAGGTATAAGAAAGGTCAAACACTTAAAAGATTGCAACAATAACTTCCTTACTCTATCTGAAGTCAAGACAAAATACAACCTAAACGTAAGGCCTTTAGCCTACTATGGAATAGTTTCTGCACTAAACACTCTCTGGAAAAAATGCAACCTTAATTCCCAACCCAACAACGACCCTGAACATGAAAGCCTCTTGACAAAGTTACTAAAATCATCTAATGCAATATAGAGCTGCTGTGGGGTTGTATAATACACATCTCAAAGCCAGAGAATGTTTAAATCGTGTCAAAGGAAAATTCTGGTCTATGTTGTTATTTCTGTTTTATCTAGAAGCGACAGTGTATATACCTTTCAATGATGAGAAATGTTGTTTATGCGTGGCAAATGAGTTACTACACTAAGCTTTGGTTCACACGAATCTGCATGTATCATTGTTATATTCCACTTTTGATTCGACCTGCTAACAATGTAGAAATGAATCCTGGTCTTAGCTATTTTGTAGATACCTCAAAGATAGTTACAACTGATTTTCATCAGGGCAATGTCTCGCTGTTTGGAAGTAATTCTGGTAAACAGTGTGTAGCTATGTGCTTGACGGCCGTTGTTTACAATTTTATAATGAATGCATCGACTTGGATTAGAAACAATTTAAATGGAATATTGTTGCTTGGTAATTCACTTTATTCCCATTTATGTTAGTTTGCCAGAAAAGACTATTTGTTGCTGTCTGAGATTCCTTCTGCTTTATCGATCAACAATTATTAGATTCAGTGAGAGCAGTACTGGTGACTTACATATGTCTCATATGTCATTTACCATTACAACTGCCCAACCTCCCCCTCAAAAACAGAATGGTCCATCCCTAAATGTGACTAGCCACATGTAATTCGATGTGATAGGTTTTTCTATACATAAAATGAAATCTCTCAGCTCCCAAATTGAATTCTTCACCATCCATTGTATCTCTAAATGAAGCACTTTAATTCCTCTTTTAAGTACCCATAAAGCCATTTTGATTTTAAACTTTAGTATGACAAAACACTTTAAAAAATGAACTGAATCTCATGGTACTTAATTTATTTTCTTTTTAAAGGTATTCAATCGCCTCCAGTTAATGCATCTGCAAACATTTAGCACATCAACTAATGCTGGTAACAATGACAAAAAGTCTCAAGTGCTGAAGAAACTGGTGACCTGCTGAACGTGCATTAATGAAACCACAAGATGTCAAACTACCAATAATCTCTGAAAACATGTTCAGAACTGAACGAAGTCTTCTCAATTTATTTGTGAAGCAGTTTTAACGATGTGTATTGTACAGTTCGAATTGTGCTTCCTGTATTAACACTTCATTGTAAGGCTGTAAGGAAATTTATCACAAAAACAGCTATCCGGACAACAATGGACTGATTATCATGTAACTTTTAAAATGTACAAATATTGAATTGCACACAAGTAAAACTAACTCAGATGTAATTTGAAAATGAAAATGTTACCTGTGCTTAACGGGTGTGTGACGTATATTAAGCCTGATCAGCATAAAATTATACCAACCAAGTATGTCACAAATATGAAGGAAAAACGATGAATTGTTTTGATTTTGCGCATGCGTTTGTGCAATATGGTTTAAATAAAATGTACAATTACCAATGCAGCAACCACAATTGTGATATATTTTCTCATGAATATCACGAGTATCGGTGTCAGCCAGGACCTTAAAGACCCAGTAATGACCATGTTATTGTTATTTATTTGAACACGGGATTGAGAGTTACATTGTTTTTATCACGCAATGCATAATGGTCACTACTGGGTCTTCAACAGGAGGTTCTGGTATAAAAAGGGCTTAGCCGGGGGCCTGACCTGGCCATTCTCACCTTCAGTTTTCAATCAAATACAAAAAAATCAAAAACTGACAAACATACGTTATTCCTACAACCATTAGTACAAAAATTGAAAATGTTTGGAAAAAACGTTATTGTAGCAATGAAAGTTCTATCACAAGTCCTTTGTTACTTCTGGTATTATTTGCTGGGGCGATGAGCTTTTTTAAGCAAATTTCATTAATAGGACGCTCTGGTCAACAGCATACACCGACTGAAAGATGCCAAAATTTGCATTTCACACCGACCCGTTTCTAGTGGAACTTCGCATTTAAATCGAGTGATTCACTGATTTTATCAGAGCACCCCAGACCTATTGATTCAACGCCAAGTTGAAACTCGTCGTCGCTTCTGTACGCATTGCCTACCTATTTTTTTATGGTTTAAAAGTGCCAGGTCCATGTGCCAAATTGTTGAGGTATAGTGGTTAGCATGTTGGACTTATTGAAGGTCGGTGGCTTGAAGCTTGTCATTGTCATCATGTTGTTTTCTTTGACAAGAAACTTTGCTTTCTATTCTCTGTTATGGGGGGAAAGCACATACAGTACTGTACATGACTTGCATGTACATGACCTGACATGAACCCTGACTGTACACTGTATATGGTTGTTGTCCTTTAGTCATTTTTAATCCGATAATGCGAAGTGTTGAATGACGACAGATATCCAAATTAGTCACTCCTTCGGTAGGTTGGGTGATCACTCAGCTGTAAACCTTTCTTGGTCACGTGATTTAACGCGTACATGTATCTACATTGAAATGTTAAATTTTAACCTTATTTAAGCACTTTTCCGATATGGTCGATTGGCTCTCCGGTATTATTTTCCTTTTTCCTTCTTTTCTTCTTTTTTTTTTATCAAGTGATGCATTTTTTTTTTGCGTTTGAAGTCGTTCAATTAAAAAAATAATGAAATGTGTTTGTCACATGATGTTGGTTTAGTGGCGCAATTATCTTGACACAAACCCTTTAGGCTTTCCAAACGCGTTCCAAACCCGGTTTTGAGGGGTTTGAAACCCGGTTTGACCTAATTGCAATGTCACCATAAGACGTGTTTTCATATGGAGGGTCACATTTAAAGCTATTAAATGCAACAGTGTCCTGGAGTGAAATGTTGGCAAACTTGTTTCATTTGCGTTATAAACATTTTGTTACTCTGCACAAAATAAGAGATCTTTTGGCCTTTTTACGACGATAAGAAGCTTTGACCTATTATTGTGAACAATATAGCGCATTTCGGCGCATTGACTAAACTGGAAAGTCGGTTTTGAGGGGCATGAAATGGAACATGTGTGACGAAGATACATGTAATGTTTAAAACATCATACATATGAATGTCTTGCATAATCTTGCAGTTAACAGAATTCACACAGACCTTTATGCTCAAGGTGCTTTTGGCAGTAAAAAAAAGGGGTGATAATTTTCATTTTCTATTTAAACTGGCCTGAATGCAGAGTAAATTGCTTTTTTCTGCGTAGTTTGTGACACGTGATTGTTGCGCAATTGAAACCAGATATTTAAAACTGTCAAATTTGTCTACATGTACCATGGGATATAATTTTTTAACTGCAACTGAATTTATAGCTCTAAATTATTGAGTTTTTTCCGCTAAAATGATTTTAGAGACGAAATTTCAGTTGCTTATATTAATATATCTCGTCCAAATCAGGTTGCCCCAAACTAAAACTTTACAAACAGCGTAAATTTGTGGCCAGCTTCAAGCTGGTAAAAAACTCGCAGGATTCTGAGATGGTCATGTTAAAGTACATTTACACATGCGATTTTTGTTGCGATTTTTGTCACGCACTCCAATGCAACTTTTGTCGCAAGTGTAAACTATCGGCGATAATTCCTGTACGATTCGGGTGACATTTGCTTTGATTTGCTGTGATTTCCCAAAATCGCCTATGAAAACGGGCCTTTAGCCGCCACAAGCTCCCAGCTCCCAAGACATTTCCAATGTTGTGCCACTCACTGCTAGAAATGCTTGAAAATAAATAGTAAATACCGTAAACACCGGTGTATACATGTAAGCCGCACTCGTAGATGAGCCGCCCCCGAGTTTTGAAGCTCAAATTTTGGAAAAAAAAAACATTTTTGAAAAAAATTGAAGTGACGAGGAAGTTGCTGTAACGTTTCATAAAGCCACGCATTGATCGTTTGATCATTTTTATATTCAAGAAATAAAAGCTACAAATTTTACCTTTAAAATTATGTAGAAAGAAAAGTTTACCTCCTTAAACGTATGATAAATGTTTCTTTGATATTTTTTACAGGTACATTTTCATTCAAGCAGGTTTTTTGATGGAGTTTTGATCGCCAAGATGCAAAAACAACATGCGTATAATCACGAAGCTTAGTAACCGGGCATTCTAATAGAGGGAGGACTGGAGGACACAAGGATTGTCAATATACGTGTACAAAAGATAACAAAGGCGATTTAGCTTAACCCATTCGCTCCCACACCGGCCAAAACCGGCCGTACAACACTCCACTGCTTTAAAAAATTGCAACTTTCTCAATCGTGCGAACATTGCCTTAACTAGCAGTTGTGAGCATTGACTAGAAAGTCTTTCAAATTGAGATACCCAACAAACACAAAAAAGTCAGCGATTTTTGCAGAATATCAGCGTTTGAATTTGGACAATAACAAAAATGACCGTTTTTAACGTCATAGAAAAACAACAAAAATCACGTTTTTGCCTTTAGTTTTTTTATTCAAATCATCGTGGCAAACCCAAAAGTCAACATTAA
Organism: Cladopsammia gracilis; assembly: GCA_022457155.1. Classification (NCBI taxonomy): domain Eukaryota; kingdom Metazoa; phylum Cnidaria; class Anthozoa; order Scleractinia; family Dendrophylliidae; genus Cladopsammia; species Cladopsammia gracilis. The sequence continues at coordinate 1,904,023 of JAJGOT010000059.1, read as the reverse complement.
CAGCAAACTTCAGTCCTAGCCCTAGCTTAACAGTGAATTTTTTTGCTCTTATTCGTTGCTCGGGCCGAATTACAGCTTCTTATTTAGTGCATACTCACCTTGCCTCGATTTTCAACATCACGAGATTTTTCGACAGCGTTCCTTCCGTCCGCCACACATTTCATATTTATACTAAGTCCACAGCCACTCCGACCCACCACCGAAATTTTGCGCTTGTTGTGTTTTCCTGTGGTCGCAACTTCCAAAATATGCCGCAGTAGGTCGAGAAATTCATCCAGAGTCGAGTCCCAAAGCTACTTCGTTTCCTGGCGGCCATTTTTCCAGTTCAGCGAGCCACTAGCCAAATTCGTTCACGAAGTACAACACCTAACTCGGTTCATTGAGAAAGTGGACTCTGAACTACCTTCAAGCTTAATGATGCTCATCAGGCAGCTACTAAAGATGAAAAATGGCTGTGGATGTACCAAAAATCGCAGAAACACCATATTGAAGACTTTATTGGAATTCAACAAAGCAAAATGCCAACGTCAGAATGACCTTTCCAGTAAACTCGAGCCTTCAGTGTTTTAGAACAGCAGCACTTTCAATAGTAACTTCAAATATGGAGTCATGAAAGCCCATGAGGCGTGTGTAATCCAGAAAATCGCACAAAAATACAAAAACCCTTGGAAGTGAAAGGGTTAAAGCAAAAAAGGCTTCTTTTAGGAGCCACCAAACTTGCGAAAGCATGACCAATTCTCGTCGTATTGATGGTTTTTGTTGTATGTAACACTGTGTGTAGCTAAAATGGTCTTTATTTATTCTTCTAAAAGTCTTGAGAATTGCAGTGTTTACGGTACAGCATATCACCCAAAAAAATCGCCCAGTGGCTTAGCCACTTTCTTCTTTTATAATTGCAAAGCTATGAAAATTTTCCAAAAAAAAAATTAATTTAGAGCCTTTCATAAATTATTCACGAGTTTGCTCATACTGTATGATCCTCTCCAGTAGCAGTCTGTAACAAACTGATAAGAAATTGACGTCATAAATACACATAATTTGGCTAACCCTACATGTACACGTGTTTCTAAGTATGCTACTTCTGGAGTGGCCGCAAACACGACGAACGCCGAGAAGCAGGAGTCTATCGAGTCTACCCAGAGGCATTAATGATAGACTCATGGTAATACGCCTTCCACTTGCAAACAGTAAACAAGCAACAATCATCAGTGCCTATGCTCCAACTATGACCAATCCTGATGATGTTAAAGACAAATTCTATGAGGAACTTGATCCCCTTATCCCCAACGTATCCAGAAGTGACAAACATCTCATCCTCGGTGACTTCAATGCCAGAGTTGCATGTGACTATGAAGCATGGGAAGGTATCATCGGCAAACACGGCACCAGGAAATGTAATAGTAATGGTCGTTTACTTCTTTCAACTTGCAGCTAGCACACGACTTAACTTTCACCAACACAATGTTCCGCCTAGCCAACCGCCATTTTTACCCCTAGGAGGTACCAGAAACCGGCTTTGTGAGTGTGGCTCTCATTGATTTTTACCCCTAGGAGGTACCAGAAACCCGCTTTGTGCGTGTGGCTCTCATTGATTTTTACCCCTAGGAGGTACCAGAAACCCGCTTTGTAGGTGTGACTCTCATTGATTTTTACCCCTAGGAGGTACCAGAAACCCGCTTTGTGGGTGTGGCTCTCATTGATTTTTACCCGTAGGAGGTACCAGTAACCCACTTTGTGGGTGTGACTCTCATTGATTTTTACCCCTAGGAGGTACCAGAAACCCGCTTTGTGGGTGTGGCTCTCATTGATTTTTACCCCTAGGAGGTACCAGAAACCCGCTTTGTAGGTGTGGCTCTTATTGATTTTTACCCCTAGGAGGTACCAGAAACCCGCTTTGTGGGTGTGGCTCTCATTGATTTTTACCCCTAGGAGGTACCAGAAACCCGCTTTGTGGGTGTAGCTCTCAATGATTTTTACCCCTAGGAGGTACCAGAAACCCGCTTTGTGGGTGTGGCTCTCATTGATTTTTACCCGTAGGAGGTACCAGTAACCCGCTTTGTGGGTGTGACTCTCATTGATTTTTACCCCTAGGAGGTACCAGAAACCCGCTTTGTGGGTGTGGCTCTCATTGATTTTTACCCCTAGGAGGTACCAGTAACCCGCTTTGTGGGTATGGCTCTCATTGATTTATACCCCTAGGTGGCATCAGTAACCCGCTTTGTGAGTGTGGCTCTCATTGATTTTTACCCCTAGGAGGTACCAGTAACCCGCTTTGTGGGTGTGACTCTCATTGATTTATACCCCTAGAAGGCACCAGTAACCCGCTTTGTGGGTGTGACTCTCATTGATTTTTACCCCTAGGAGGTACCAGAAACCCGCTTTGTGGGTGTAGCTCTCATTGATTTTTACCCCTAGGAGGTACCAGAAACCCGCTTTGTGGGTGTGACTCTCATTGATTTTTACCCCTAGGAGGTACCAGAAACCCGCTTTGTGGGTGTGGCTCTCATTGATTTTTACCCCTAGGAGGTACCAGAAACCCGCTTTGTGGGTGTGACTCTCATTGATTTTTACCCCTAGGAGGTACCAGAAACCCGCTTTGTGGGTGTGGCTCTTATTGATTTTTACCCCTAGGAGGTACCAGAAACCCGCTTTGTGGGTGTGGCTCTCATTGATTTTTACCCCTAGGAGGTACCAGAAACCCGCTTTGTGAGTGTGGCTCTCATTGATTTTTACCCCTAGGAGGTACCAGAAACCCGCTTTGTGGCTGTGGCTCTCATTGATTTTTACCCCTAGGAGGTACCAGAAACCCGCTTTGTAGGTGTGGCTCTTATTGATTTTTACCCCTAGGAGGTACCAGAAACCCGCTTTGTGGGTGTGGCTCACATTGATTTTTACCCCTAGGAGGTACCAGAAACCCGCTTTGTGGGTGTGGCTCACATTGATTTTTACCCCTAGGAGGTACCAGAAACCCGCTTTGTGGGTGTGGCTCACATTGATTTTTACCCCTAGGAGGTACCAGAAACCCGCTTTGTGGGTGTGACTCTCATTGATTTTTTTTTTTTTGATCCGATATGCTGGCTCTTTTTCATCATGGTTTTGTCCATGCGTTTGAATGTTAACATTGGCTTGCCATGTACATTCAGTTTTTGCGAGACACCATTGTGACATCTTGGGATGGTTTGTTCCCCGCAACACGTGATGTGGCACGCGTGATGCGGGTGACAAGTTGGTTCCAAGGTACGGAACTTGATATTGTATACGGGTCATTGTGCAATCTATTTACGACTGCTTTCTTGTAGTTGTTCTTAGTTTGTCACAAGCTACACCGCGCTGACGAGCCCCAATACAAGGGCGAAACAGCTGTCCGCGGTTGCTACCCTGCTTTATCGGTTTCTGTCGCATTGGTGTCTCGCAAAATCTACCTTTTTACGTAGTCGGATCAGCCTTGCAGTTTGTCGTTTATATTTGTTCATTTTTTGGCTGATTAGGTCTTTCGTAGATCCTACGTATCGTTTACAGCATTATCGTTTGCGGTCCTTTGCAGATTTTAGTTCTATTGATTTTTACCCCTAGGAGGTACCAGAAACCCGCTTTGTGGGTGTGACTCTCATTGATTTTTACCCCTAGGAGGTACCAGAAACCCGCTTTGTGGGTGTGACTCTCATTGATTTTTACCCCTAGGAGGTACCAGAAACCCGCTTTGTGGGTGTGGCTCACATTGATTTTTACCCCTAGGAGGTACCAGAAACCCGCTTTGTGGGTGTGGCTCACATTGATTTTTACCCCTAGGAGGTACCAGAAACCCGCTTTGTGGGTGTGGCTCTTATTGATTTTTACCCCTAGGAGGTACCAGAAACCCGCTTTGTGGGTGTGACTCTCATTGATTTTTACCCCTAGGAGGTACCAGAAACCCGCTTTGTGGGTGTGGCTCACATTGATTTTTACCCCTAGGAGGTACCAGAAACCCGCTTTGTGGGTGTGGCTCACATTGATTTTTACCCCTAGGAGGTACCAGAAACCCGCTTTGTGGGTGTGGCTCTTATTGATTTTTACCCCTAGGAGGTACCAGAAACCCGCTTTGTGGGTGTGGCTCTTATTGATTTTTACCCCTAGGAGGTACCAGAAACCCGCTTTGTGGGTGTGGCTCTCATTGATTTTTACCCCTAGGAGGTACCAGAAACCCGCTTTGTGGGTGTGGCTCTCATTGATTTTTAACCCTAGGAGGTACCAGAAACCCGCTTTGTGGGTGTGGCTCTCATTGATTTTTACCCCTAGGAGGTACCAGAAACCCGCTTTGTAGTTGTGACTCATTGATTTTTACCCCTAGGAGGTACCAGAAACCCGCTTTGTGGGTGTGACTCTCATTGATTTTTACCCCTAGGAGGTACCAGAAACCCGCTTTGTAGGTGTGACTCTCATTGATTTTTACCCCTAGGAGGTACCAGAAACCCGCTTTATGGGTGTGGCTCTCATTGATTTTTGCCCCTAGGAGGTACCAATTTTTTCTGAAAAGTACCTGCCAGCGCCCTTGCTGGTACCAAAACACAGATTTTAACTCCGGTACGACGATCACCCCCATGACTTATATCTGGGAGTCCACATCTCATCCCATTGTTGAGCGCTTGTAGCTACTGGTGGCGTTTCATGATATAATATGGCTGCTTCTTTATACAAAAGGAGATTCCAGTTGTGATCACAATTGAATACACAGTGTTGTTGCGGAATAATTGTATAAAGATGAAAATAAATATGTTTGCAATTGTGAAAAGAGATGTTTTAGAATCAATGATACAGCTACCAGTGTACCTGATGATAAAATTATGTGCATGCTCTTAATACGACTTAGTTTGCTCTAATGAATACGGCCCCTGGTAAATTAACAGTTTCATTTATAAAATGTACTAATCATTATACTGTATTTTACCATTTGCCTTTCTGTGTCGACTTTTGCGGATAAATCAGAATGTAAGTGCATTTCGCTTTTAATTAATTCAGCACCTTAACATCTTTATTCGAAGCAAGCACATTTTTATCATTCAGAATCTGTGGTCAGAGTTTTGGGGTATACGCGGTACACAGAGGTTTTTCAAATTAAATAGTAGGTTATATTTAATATCTGAAATATGAATAGGAATTTTAGAAAGAGGAGGGCCGTAAAAATCATGGGTGCGTTAGCGCCCATTTGGCCTGCTTGGGCGCGCCTTTCTAGAGTGGTCCGGGGTATGCTTACCCGGAAATTTTGATAATTTAATTCCTCTGAAATGCAATTTGGTGCATTCTGGGTGCTCAAATTTGGCAAATGCCAGGATCCCATATTGAACAAGAAATGTTGAAATATTTAATAAAATGCAAATGTGGATGTGGTCAAACATGACTTGAATCAACTCGAACTTTTTTTATTTTTTTTATTTTTTTCAAAAGAAATTAAAGTAACCGGAGAGGTATGGGAGCTAATTAAACTAGTAGAGTCATACATCTCAAAATACCATCTGACAGATTTTGTTTAAAAAATAATCCCCGATAAAAGGGAGGGCCGCGGCCCCCTCGGCCCCTCCTCTAAATCCGCCCCTATTGACCAACAGAATCAGGATCATTTAGAAAAATACACTACTTCTCATAATTGGTTTTCTCTTCGTTTTTGCGTTTTGCCGGTGTCTGGAATAAACAAGGCTGTAAGTGTTATACAACACACACATCACTTATCACGACGTTTTAATGATAAAAATGACGACTGTTAGTCTAATTTCGCAGTGCTTAAATTAAATTGCTGTTTGGCACTGTCTGGTTCCAACTTGTCGCTCTTTGTGATAATAGAGCGGTGAGCATAAAGTTGTGGGACGAAATGCACTGAAGAAGGTGCGCGTAATTTGCATCCTTTTCTGGATTTCCCCTTGATCCTGATTTCCTGCTCTTCGCGAGGCAGTGTTTAGCACAAGAAAGTGATTGATCAGTAAAACTATTTACTATGCATTTGATTTTATCCTGTAAACAAATTATTACAGTTCGATAAACTTTTTAACCAATACGACAGCTACATTGAATTAGCCTCCTGGGCTTCCCATAATGACAATTGAATCTAACTGCTAACTGAGTGAAAGAAATACATTAATTTCAATGGTCATTATGGGATGCACAGAGGACAAAATCAATATGGCTTCCCTATCGGTAAAAAGGTCTATTAATTAATATAGCATATTGTTCTTTTTTTCTTTTGGATACGGGCTACTTATCGACAAACCAGGGGGTAAGTGTCTTTCTCTTTTTACACAACGCAAAATTTATTTATCAGATTTCAACTGTGTACGTTCTTGGCTGACCTGATCTGTGTATTTGTGTAATTTACCTACTCTAATTTTGTGTGTAGCATACAAAACCTTAAATGTTAGTGGAAATAATACTTATGACGAGTGGGCTTTTTAAAGGCAACCTCCATTGTGATAACAAGTTGACGTTAAATTGTTGGAAATAAAGTCCGAATTTCGATTTTTTTTTTATAACAAATAGGAAGGAAATTTCAGTGCACCAAAAAAGGATTATGAATATCGCTTTTTTTGCTTTTAAACTTCCCGCGCGCCGCCATTTTGTATTTTTATGACGTCATATGGTTGCCTCTGTTGTTAAGAATCGACGTTCTTTTGTTTGGAACAATTGAGCAACCGTATGAGGTCATAAATACTCAAAATGGAGGCGCGCGGGAAATTTAAAAGCGAAAATAGTTATTATAGTGGAGGTTCTTTTTAAGCATGAATCGCCCTTCTAGTCAAATTATAAACATTTTAATGCTAAGTCATTTGCTCTTTTTTCTTTTCCATATGGACTTTACAAACAATTCAGATGGTAAGTGTCTTCACTTTCATTTATCTCACACGTTGGATTTAATTTATTTCGTTCATAACTGTCGCAGTTGCATAATGGTACATTAAATAACAAGATTGTAAAAACACAAAATAAACTGTTAATGGAATGATGTAACATGCCGTGTAATTTTCTAACTCCTCCCAAAGGCAATGCAAAAAATAAATTAAAGTTAAGCCTAAGTAAAAGGAAAAAGGTGAGCAGAAGTAGAGTTTTCAGTATGGTATTTTGCTTAGTTTTTTAGCAAAAAACATCACTTTTATAATCAAAGTGGTTATTAGCCATATTATTCTTACAAATTTATTTTCTCTTTCTCTTTTCCATGTGGATATAACAGAGAGTAAGTGTCTCTTCACTTTCATTTAATACACTTTCAATAGCACCTCTATTATTGTTGCTTGTCAGATTTTTGTTCATTGAATTACAACCCCCTTCCTGGTTTTCCATTGGGCACTTGATCATGAAGTGCACTTGAAATGCTCTTAATAAGTACATGTGTGTGAACTTGTGCCATTCCACATTTCAGTGGCCGATACGTAGTTACGCAAAAAAATTAACGTGCCGAAGTACGTCCTCGAGTAGAGTTAAAACTAATCTTTCAAAAACATTTCAAGAGAACATAAATAACTTCAAAACACATCTACTTGAAAGAGGTTACCCAGAGAATTTTGTTCAAAGGGTCCTCTCAGAAGTGACTTTTGAAGCGCTCCAACAAAAACAAAAAGAAGATAAGAAAATCCTGCCTTTTGTAACGAAATATCATCCATCGGTTAAAACAGATCCTCATGAAACACTGGTATCTTATAAAACAGCAGCCATTACTAAACGAAATATACGAAGAGCCGCCCCTAATATCATACGGAAGGGAACGTTCTCTAAAGATATACTGGTACGAGCTGACCTTCTTGAAGGCTAAAACACGCGCTTCGGAGTCGCGTAGGCATGCCACTCTTTATTACACTTTAAACTCGAATAAAATACACATTGAACCACAAATTTATTGACAACAGCGGCGTGGATTAACAGTAAAATATCAATAAAAACAACTCAATCGGCAATGTTCACGCTTTCGTCACACTGTCTAGTGGCTGCGCAAATGTTTGTTCTTTGCCATTGTTTTTTCTTTTAACTTCAAAAAATTTGTCTGTAACTGTTATCGAATGTTACCCTAAAAACAAAATATAAGCTCCCTATTGTCGCTGTCGAGCCCACAACATCACAAACCGGCTATTCTTTGAATTGGAATTATGTGGCGCGAAAAAGGGCGCGGATTTTGGTAATTTATCACCCGCTTGTTGATTCCTTTGTCAACAATCAGACCTGGATTGTTTGTCATCTTGTCATAAGATGCCTATGCAACCTCCAATCTGGCTTTGGAAAGTGGGTTGCCAAATAATTAACTTCATAATTAAATCCATTTTGAAATCACTGGTGATCCTTGGAATCTGATTGGTCCAAAATGGTGCAATTTATATTGGTAATTGAACTGAGTGGAGTGCAATTTGGTCTGAAATCATACGCGGGATTTCAAAATCAAACGAGCGCGATAGCGCGAGTTTGATTTGAAATCACAAGTATGATTTCAGACCAAAATTGCACGACACGAAGTTCAATTACCACTTAATTACATCCATTTTGAAATCCCCCAATATTGCACAAAAAAGTGTAATATTGTAATAAGAGGATCACCAGTGATTTCAAATGGTGCAATTTGGAAATAAATTGCACCATTTTAAAATGATGCGATTTAGAGTCCAAAATGGTGCAATTTGGAAATAAATTGCACCATTTTAAAATGATGCGATTTAGAGTCCAAAATGGTGCAATTTGGAAATAAATTGCACCATTTTGGACCAATCAGATTCCAAGGATCACCAGTGATTTCAAAATGGATTTAATTAATTTCCAAATTGCACCATTTTGGACTCTAAATCGCATCATTTTAAAATGGTGCAATTTATTTCCAAATTGCACCATTTTGGACTCTAAATTGCATCATTTTAAAATGGTGCAATTTATTTCCAAATTGCACCATTTGAAATCACTGGTGATCTTATTACAATATTACACTTTTTTGTGCAATATTGGGGATTTCAAAATGGATGTAATTAAGTGGTAATTGAACTTCGTGTCGTGCAATTTTGGTCTGAAATCATACTTGTGATTTCAAATCAAACTCGCGCTATCGCGCTCGTTTGATTTTGAAATCACGCGTATGATTTCAGACCAAATTGCACTCCACTCAGTTCAATTACCAATATAAACAAACTCATATAAAGAATGATTTTACTTAACTAGTGAAGCAAAGTGTGATGATCATTGCCTACATTACACCAACACAGACCAAAGAAAGCAAACTATTTAGAGAATATTACACCATATTCTATTTTACGGGAAGCACTCCACCGATTGCAGACAGTATATTTCACTACAGATTCTCAAAAGTATATTCAAGATTTTTCAGGCTTTTGTGCGCACGGTTACTTGGCCCACTGACTTGTATTACTTCATCATCTCATACGCGTCGGTCTCAGGTTCCAGGCGAAGGTTTTTATTTATTTTTCTTTATTTCATTGTTGAGCAATTTCCCAAAGCTGACAATAAAGTATTTTTATAAAAAAATATATTGAAGAACTACCGTAAAGGCTCTCACCCAATATATTACCGTGCAAAAAGGTTACAAAGGACAGATAAGTTATGCTTGAAAACTCACAAAATGTAAATACTGAACAACCGGCTAATAAAAAGATTTATAAGAACATCAAAGTTGAAACAAAAAAAAAAACATGCGAAATGACACCAAAAATACCAAAAGGGCAAGAACGAAAAACATGAAAAATGCGCAAATTATCTAAAAAGCAAGAAATCGTGCAGTGAGAAAGTATATTTTCCATACATACCGTATTCAGATGAAAATGTAATTTTTAGAACGTACCAGGTCTGGGTGTTCTCGAGGTGACTGAAGACTAGAAAAACATGGCAGCCGATGTCGGCATTAATATATTAATGTATATTAAGATGAAATAGTCGGTGCCTCGTAAATCTGAAAAGTTTGTTTTCACTGCTTTTTGCAAAAAGCGCTATATAATATTGACTTCATTGTTGCCTTATTTTTTTCTTTTCATGTGGATGTTTTGGAATAAAACAGGGAGTAAGTGTCCTTTCACGGACTGTTTTTTCTTTAACCTCATCAGTGTAACTTTGTGCACTGGAATTGTACATGAAATAGCATGATTATAAAAACAAATATAGTAAATTAAACAAAATTTGCCAGAGAGGAGATTTAAATTTGGAAAAACCTAGCACTTAATGTGGCTCAGGTTTCTACATCCTTAACTTCCTTATTTATTTCAGTAAGTTGTAGCCGTATGTGCATGCGTCAGATTTATTCCAATGGACCTAAATAGGTTAATACAAATACATCGTCAACTACATTTAATCGTTACTCTTTTCTTAACTAACGTATTTCCCGGACAATAACATCCGCCATAATACCGATAGGCATACGAAAGGATCCTGCCATGAATTTAGCCTATCGAAGCATGTTGTTTTTTACCAACATACACCAGACAAATGATAATTTAACTTAATGTATGACATAAAAATATTAAAACAATCTTTTGTTATTCTTTTTTCATATGGATTTCTTGGAACTAATTAGATGGTAAGGGTCCTTACACACTGTGCATGCATCGCGCTCTTGTTTTAACCAAGAAATTTAACCCTCGGACTTACAACTGGAGGGGGGATGTTGCCCCCCCCCCCCCCCTGTCAAGAGCATCTATGAAGTTTGCGTGTACGTCCGAGGGTTAAGATGATTCAGTTATCACTGTAGCTTTGTACTCGTCATTTACACCTTTCATTGATTGATTGCAGAGCGAGCACTAGTACGTCAAAACTCTGAAATATATTTTAGATTATGTCAGTTAAGGCTTGTGCCTTCCGGGTGAATCACTCTAATAGTTGAACGTCACTGAGAAGCTGAATCACGGTTACTGCACAAGCAATAGTTGTTGGAGCTGGGTTTATTACAGAAAGTTCCTTTTGCACAGGTGGATAAATAAAATAAGAAGTAAACTAAAAGCAATAGTTATTTCAATGATCGATATTCTTTTTTGTCTTTCATGTGAAATTCTACGGAAAAATTAGAATGTAAGTACCTCTAAAATTTCTGTGAGTAATGTGCGGCGTTTCATTAATCAAGTAACGTAACGTCGTTATTATTGCGTAAGGTGCTTGTGTGTGTACGTCAACTTAAAGGACATCACTGCTTTGTGCTTATGAATGGTCCCACATTGGTTTGCATGTCATTGACCCAATCATAAAAGATCACCTAAAGTCTTGCACAATACTGCAAAGTACTACAACATCATGTTGCGTCAAACTGATTGAAAAAGTGGAACATGTCGAATGAAGGAGAGGTCAAATACTTGCAATAAGGCACGACAATGAAAATATCTCATATTTATTTCAATTAATCAAAATAAAAACCCTTTAAAAAGAAATTGATACAATGCAAGCATAAAAAAAAAAGAGAAAAAGGATTCAACAATAGGGGAAAAGAAAAAATATGGTCACTCAATGATTAGACTGCTGACGTTAAGACTGTTCGCAAATTCTTTTCGTAAAAAACGTGAACGTCAAGTTCAATATGTGTAGTGTAAAGTAGTATTTAAAACAAGGATAGCGTAATAAAAACAATTATACGAGTAAAAATACTCTGCTGTATATTACACAACTTCACGCTGAATAACCGCCATGTATATTCATTTGGTGATATGATTTGGCAGTTTGGTCATATATAAGAGCCGTACATAATGATAAAGAATAAAGAAATGTTTTTGTGGTCCACCAACGCTGAAAAGAGCAGTTAAGCTTAAAATGGCCGGTATCTTACTCATTTTGTTCCCTTTCTCGGCTTTTCACTTTTCGTATTCTTATCTTTTGAATTGTTCATGCTCCTGTCCGCCATGTTTGCCTTCTTGTAGCGAATCAGTATCCCGTATTACATGCGTGCGGAACAGTGTTGCAAGTTTTGTTCTAACGTGCGACCGTACTATATACATACATACTTTATTATCTTTCCCCATAAAATCCCTACAAATGGTGCATATTTTAAGTTGATGCGTGCCGGATAGTTTGAGTAAAATAGGACTTGATACAACATCCACGCAACATCAGTAAACATGTCGCAATATGGCGGTCAGTTTAGTGCTACATTAAAGCTTGAAATCAGTGTCGCGTCTGATTGAATGAAGGCTTTTCTGTAACTTCTTTTCTTAGGGTGCTTACCATTTGTCATAATTTCCGAATTGACTAGTTTGGCCGACCAGTTTTGACAAATAATGGTACAATATTTACAAATTGATCAGTTCGGCCGGCCAGTTTAGACAAAATGGTAAGCGCCCTTAGTTTCACTAGCATGGCCGCCATGCCCAAGGATTGACTGCTAACAATCAATGTACGGCTGACTGCTGAAATGTCTTTTGCTCTCGTAAGGGTGCATTTAAAACAGCAATGCAACAAGTCATTTAGAATTGAATTATTCTTTTGAAACTGCTGTTTATTCTGTGAATTGAACGGAAGAAATATTAAAATTCTATCGTAGTAAGGAGTATGGAGTTGTCTATTAGAAGTCGATCGGTCTCCCAATAAGAGCCGAGTCCTTTCCCCGGTGTCTTACCTAAGGACACGCGGCACTACGTGGTACTTGTGTTCCTGTCAGGTATAATTAACACTGGCGGTCCACGGTGATGGAACAGGCGAGAAAAACAAACCTCCCGCCCAGGCTTGTGATTATGGGCTGGGTTAGCAACTTGACATATAAAAATAAAACCCGTCGCTTAAGAAACAATCAACGGAAACCTGAAGAGATCAAGAAGCCTTAGAAGTCTTAGAAGGGCAACCAGGAGCTAAGACAGCAGTGCCACTAATACCCAATCCGAGCAGCAGCATCATGATATTAAAACCGGACAGAACATTTCTGTTCCGGATTCTGTCACGGCGGATTGCACTACAAACTTGATTAATATTACAACGTAGAATGCACGGAAAATGTGTAAGCCAAGGCGTACTTCGCATGTGGATGAGTAAGGTGATGAGTTACAATTAATATTAATGTACTGGGACAGATAAACCATATCATGCTTTAGACAAACTGATGGACAGCATCGCGAGGAAGTCACTTAATCCAGGGAGAGTTTATTGTAATAATTAATGAAGTGCGAACCTGTCAACTCACGCATCTGAGTAGCGCAAAGTTTTAATCCAAGTTTGCCTTAACCAACATTTCACAGTGAAGGTCTTCCAGAGGGGTCTTTGTTCTCATATATTCTTGAAAATCAAAAATATGTTGCTGTTTTTTGTCCACTTTGTGTAGGTTTTCGTTCCCTGTTTTCCGCATTTGTTCACCCGTAACCCCGCCACCACCACCCTAAAAATGAATAACTTGGTGCTTATTCAAGTCGCCCAATTTAATTTGTCACGGGTAATGGACCTATTTCATCAACCATTTGTTTGTCCATCATATAGTCAGTATTTTTGTTTTAGTTTGGTGGTAGGCTGTATCAGTTTGTAGCATCTAAACACTGTCTAGCGTCCACGCTGTTAAGAAGTCGTCACCTCATTTCACTTCGACTCATTTTGACAAATTCCCATGAAATGATGACTGAAAAATATCTCTTTTTTAATAGAAACAGCTACAACGTTCAAATTTATTTATATTTTTGTTGCAAAATTACGGAGTATATAAGTGATAATCGTCGTAACAAGTTGGAGTTCATATGCTGCATGTATGTATACAGTCAAAACCGGTAGATTGTTAGTGATACGCAATTTGTCACGATCTGTTAGATAATCGCTCGTTCCTTGATCGGAATTCAGAAACTGTGAGAGCAAGAAGCATCTTATAAATTTTCATTATTTTCATTTTCTTTTAATACAGCGGTCCTGTGTACTGCATCCATTTATGTTGGTTTTCTGTTAACTATCAGAGCTTCTCTGCATGAGCATCATGTACTGCACTTTCACACTCGTTCAAACACAACACAAGTAAATGGCAGAAGGTACAAAATGTATCTTTTTGTTTTATCCAATGCTTGATCAAGAGTTCAAACGCAGTTACGTAAAGACAAAACTTGGGTGAGAAATCTGCTGTACAATATTTACCGATAAAGCAAGTCAGGAATTATAATTCATTTTAAGATTGCTACTCCAGCACGCAAATAAGAAAAAAAAAATTAAGAAGGGCAATTGCAAGTGTGCTGTAGTCAGCTGCGCTTTTTGCAATTTTTATTATTGCCGAAGTTTGTACATCGGATTCTTTTTACTGAAGTGTCTCTTTGTTTTTTCAACAAAAGAATACTATCTTCATACGGACTCGCTACACTGCAGTAAGCGGTCATATTTGTTATGAAAATAGAAAAATACGAGGTAAACATCAATTTTACTTAGTCTATTCTAAATTTTCACTAAAGCGGAATCCCTTTACCCACTTCCCCCTGAGCGGTTGAAGTAAACTGACATGTTTCAACTTATTTGAGAATATAGCTGCTGTATACGAGCGGAGCGATTCGGCATTAGCTGGGAAATTATACAGTGCTGGTATCCCGGATGTTGCGAATCCCTAAAACCAAAAGATTATAATTACAATTATTTGAGCTATTTTGAAAAAAATAGCTCCTTAGCAGGCGCAAAGGTTGGTTTGTGATGTTTGTTTGTTAGTATGTTTGTATGTATGTATGTATGTATGTATGTATGTCTTGGGTTATGTCACACCAATCAGATTGTCTCTAGCATGTACACCGTGTACTATGTCAGCCAATCAAATTCTCGCTTCTAAAATGGTATTACTGAAGGTCAAAGAAGGGCACTTGGCATGAATTGAAAATCAGCCATCTTGGATGTTCGTGATTGTTGCCTCAAACACGAAAAGTGTAAAGTTTTGAAGATTTGTTGGTTGGGAATTGTGCAGTAATCCCGACTGGCTTGCTAACATGGCAATAGGCAAGGGCATTTATTCGAAAATACTGCCTAAAATGTGCTCTATGCATGAATTGTACAATGGTCTGCGAGAGATGAGACGTCCAAAAAATGTGGACTGCGGTTACGTTTATAGGTGAGCTTGTACTGAAATAAGAAAGTAAAGGCTTTATTGCAAAATAGGCAAGCGGATTTCAAATAATGTGATGCGGAACATGAATTGTATGTTTCAAACCTGGGTTTCGAGCGATTACTATTTGAAATTGTATCTTTTTTGTCAATCACGTTGTCCGCCCGTGAAAATGTTGAACTTTGTCCTTATAGAAACTTGTTCGGGATGCATGGAGTTCAACAGAGAAAACTTAATGCAATTAATATACAATTTACAGTATTTAAAACGTTTATCTTTCTGTGAATTAATGTGAGCAGATGTGTAGGTTATTAATTGTATGCCCCAAGCGATTACTACAAGCGAGTAGCGACTATATTTTGTATGAGCAGTCACGTTGTGTGCACGTGCAAATGTTGAACTTTGTCCTTATAGAAACTGGTACGTGATGGAATTCAACATGTTTTCGAGAAAACCTTAATTCTTATGGTGCGTTAAAAAACGCCTGTTCAAAAAACTATTAGTTGCAAAATTCATTTTGGATGCGCTAAGTTTCTGATTTAAGACTTTTCTGGTCGACATTACAGGAAAAGATGTTTGGTTCCAAATGTTAACCTCAAGGTTGTGGTTTTGAGTTGAAAACAATTTAATCTAATTAGTTTCTGTTTCTATTTGCACGACTTTTTTGTGGAGAATAAAAACAGTTGTTTGAATACTATTAGTTGCAATTTACAAGGAGACTACCAATATTCATTTTACATGCGTTTAGTTTCTGTTAAAGATTTTTCTGGTTGACATTACAGAAACAGGTGGTTCAAAGAATTTTTGTCACTAATTTCATTATCTTGTGGTTTGGAGTTAAAAACAATTTAATTTAATTAGTTTGCGTCTTCCAGGCCAAAGGGAACCATTTTCACGTTTCTTTTGTGAATAATAAAAGCAACTTTTTAAAAAAAGACTAGAATTTTCACAAAATAATAATCCTTCAATTTGGATGCATCAAATTTCTGTGCAGGACTTTTCTGGTTGATTACAGAGACAAGTTGGTCATTTCACTGGGGCCGTAGTTTCGTCATAAAATAACTCCGAAGATCCCGTGAAAAAGCTAGCCAAAACTTCCCACCTATTTTCATACCCTAACCTTTTAGGCTAGAATACAAAAGCAAACTTTGCATTTCTCCACCTAAATAGAGTTTTGGTCCCAGAGGGCCCGTTTCTCGAAAGTCCCGACAACTTTTCGGGCCCGCAACTCATATTCAAATCAGAATCTATAAAATGGTGATGCATTTTTAGCCCTCAAACCAGCTCGACTTGTTTTGTCAATGTAGAATTTTATTGCTTAGCTTTCAAAACCAACAAAATTTTAATCTTTAATGAATACATTGCGCACATAAGATAGCTTTCCGGGCCGAAACGTTATCGGGACGTTCGAGAAACGGGACGCAGTTCGTGATCTCGGTAGTTTTTGGGGGTAGGGGGCGGGCCGGAGGATTTGAAAAACGTATATCTGCAGCCGTTTTTTGTGCTAGTTTTCTTCCATTGTTTTGTTGCTTTCACCATTTCATATCATTTAAGGAATTTTCAAAATAGCTCATGCACGCAATGCGTGCCTATGTTTTTCTCTTGCTAAAACTTGTAATTGCTTTACTTTTGATTGAAACTGCGGATTTCAATCTGATATGCGCGAACCTCGAAAAGTTTATACGTAAGAAGTAGTGTTTAGTTTTTTGTCAACTGCATTATTTAAAAAGCATTTATTTTTCTTCTCGACAATTAGCGATTACTGTATTAAAATTAGCAAGTTCTTCAATTTTCAGATATTCTCTCGTTATCAACTTTAAATCTGAGCGGGTTTCTAATTATTTTGCTAATACCACAAAACTACTTAGGTTTACTTAGTTGGGCAAATTTGTTTGAATATATATATTTTGTTTTATTCTTTTGTTTACTCCTTCATCACCTTGCCGTTAGGATCAGTTTGCCGTTTTCTGATTTTCTTAGTTTGTAACACCGACAATGGATTAGCCAAACATTAGTCCAATTGAGTCAAATTTTTAAATTAAAGAAAATGCAACAAATGGTTCTGAATTAAGGCATGACATGAATTGGAAGTAAGGCTGGGAGAAGCCCCCCCCCCCCCCCCCCCCCCCCCAATCTCCCCCATCTATGGTACATATCATCGACGGAAAATTCGCGAGCAATGATCTCAAGATTGCCGTAAAAATTTCTTTGGGCAAATGATTTCAGTAGCGACGGGAGAGCATTTCAAAGTTCGTTAAAATTAGAGTTATTTGACCTAAAACCTAAAAGCGAAAAGAAACAGATTCATGTTAAGGACAACAGCTTGCTGATAACTTGCATTTATGTTCCAATGTAAAAAGTTATTTCTTCGGGTTTTCAATGGTGCACGGATACATCCTTAAAAAGGCTGTTTACGTTTGTACATTTAGAAAAACCAAAAGGCAGCATAACAAATTTAAAAAGGCAATAGAAGTTACATTTGCTTTAACTGGATTTTGTGTGAAAAAAAAAACGTTTTTACATTTGTTCAGTTTGGTTAAATTTACTGCAGCTTGCTAAACCGACTTATATTTTATTTTCTCTTTTTTACCGTGCGGTCGTTTTGGAACAAACTAGGTTGTAAGTAATTCTCTACTCTTATTCAATACAAGCACCAATTAAGTTATCACTCCTTAAAACTTTTAGATTAGATCAAATGATTTTGAGGTGTCTGATGGCAACTCTTTAGTAAAAGTTCACACTTCGCAAAAGCTATATGAGTGCGTCACTAATAACTTTTAATTAATTTGTTTTATTTATCAATTTGTTTTATTTATAAATGATAATACATGATTTCACTAAATCCTCTTTTAGAAACAAAATCCTATTTTACAGTTAATTATGCTAATCCTTGTATTTTGTTTTCCTTTTCTTTTCATGTGGAACAAATCAGGGTGTAAGTGTCTTGTCACTGTCATTATGTTTTTATCTGTTGCGACTGATTTAAAAACAATTTATCAACTTATTTTATTTATTTTGTTGAATATTTATTCAGGAGCATCTGATTTAGCATACACAGCTAGTTTAAATAGAGCCCTGACTAAACTAACAATTTTTAAAAACAACTGATACTAGATAATACGGTACTTTCAAATTTACGGAACTAAAATATAAATGAGTAAATATAAAATATACACAAAGCTAGGGTATTAAAATGGAGTTTCGCCAAGATCTTAAATTCCTTGAGGTCAATTGCATTTCGTATTTTAGGGGGCAAGACATTGAATGCCCGCGCGCCATTGAGTCTAAAACTGCCCTGGTATTTGGCAGTTTTAGCTAAAGGCAAGCGCAGTAGGTCACGGTGTCTGGTGTCTACAGTTCAAATAATAAATCCGAATTCTTTCTAATAAATTGATTTTGTTTGTTTTCCTTCCATGTGGACTTTTGGTGGCAAATTAGGGGGTAAGTGCCTTTTTCATTGTATTGACTACTTAAACAAGGCAACTCCGTACGTTTCCGTTCATAACATTAATATACGATTGTGATTATAAGACTTTTTTACTTACGACACGTGTTGATGTGTCCCCTTTCACTATACAGACGCTTACGTAATCGAGGATAAAAAATTGAAAAAGACTGTACAGCTTTTGGCTTACATGATCATAAAATAATTTTTCATTAGCGTTACTGTACAAGTCACTTTTCATGCGAAAGTGTAATCATCTCAGTGGTAGGAAAAATCCAGTTATTTGCATGGATATTGATACGTTTTAATAACGCCAAACAAACATTCAGCTTATTCAATGTCGCAACTGTTTTTCTCACCAAATTATTCTCGTTCTATAGTTGGAGTGATTTCTGGCAAAAAAACCCGTGAAGCAAACTTTGTCAGTCATAGCTAAATAGTCAAAAGAGAACAGAAGAAACCAATGAAATTAGTGTATAATAGTGTCTATTTGTCTAATTTATATTTCACTGATAACATGTGTGAGACCACTCTAAGGTTTTAAAAAGAGCTTCTCATAAATAACTTAATTTGTTGTCTTTTTCACACATGAACGTCTGGGGACAAACAAGGTTGTAAGTTGACTTTTATTTTCATTCAATATTAATACTCTAATACAGTATCAAATACACTAGACCTCACTATCTCAAACTATTAAGTGAAACATAGTTGTACGAAACAGTGGAGGCTCGAGAAACCGAGAGTAGTGTAACATTTTGTAGCAAAACTTGAATGCCGAAGGCACCAACCAATCGCTGTTTGCAATATCTGCTCTATACAAAATATCGGCTAACCATACTTTTCATCGCTTAAAACTATTTCTTTGCTCTCATTTAGCGAAGACGTTTCCCAACATAGGTTACTCTTATAGACAATTTAAGTAGGTTTTCACATCAAAGGGGAATAGCGTGATAACTGTGCAACTCATTGGTCGTGTTTTATTGGGATCAACCGTTTCAACCTCAACCGATTTTATTTGATTTGGTTGAGTTGCCCCGATAAAATACTTTTCCAAGCCGGTTTTCAGTTCAAATACGGTCATACGAATAGTCATACGAGGCTTTCTCTTAAGTAAACGCGCTAAACAAGATGGCGGAAATTCGAGAAACAGCATTTATTCGCTGTTTTATCAGAGTTTTCAGAAGACAAAATTAATTAATCATGTGAATGCGAAGATTTATGAAGATATTCTTTTGTATTTTATTTAGTTGTGCTATCTTGAATAAATACAGCATCTATGAATGTATGTGTCAGTATAAAGGTGTACATGAGAGGTTAGCGGCACTTCCCCTATTGAGAAGTTATTCTCTTAATGAGCGGACACCTGCCGCTAGTAAAACTGGCTCATTCGAGAAAGTTTTTTTTTTTAAGTGACCGAAATTCAGTTTTCGTTTGAGTAGAAATACTTTTTACTGGCTTCTTGATTCTTGAGTATCTCCAAAATATTCTGGAGCCTCTATACCAGATAAAATAGGAAAAGGAGGAAGATTCCTGGCCACTTCCATTGAAGAAAAAGCTATTGCTTCGTTTAGAGCTTCTTGAAAATCAGATTACTTTCAAGTACAAAACAAATTCAAATTCTCTTAAATAAAGCCATGAGCATACTGCTAAGTAAAAATTACGTTGTAAGGTATTATAAATTAAACCTTGCAGTTAATCATTTATTATACAACTACTTGTTTTCACCTCCAAGTAATATTTTTTACGAATCAATTGACTATCCACAGTTTATTTTTAGTATTTATCAAATTAATTATCCTCAAACTGTAAACTGGGCATTGTAAATTGGCGTAGAAATAATGGCAAATTCCCGGGTTGACGTCATCTAATTAGCATTTTGTAAATCAAATCTCTATAACTCACAAACGCGACGTTCAAAACAAGAAATATTTTACCATTCAACTATTCAGTGTACATAGAGTTGATTCTGAAAATAACTTTTTAGGGGTGATAGGCACTTTAAGGTGGCTCGTAACAGTTTTCGGCTTTTTGACTGTATGAACTTTGGAAAATTATAACAAAACATCAGGCCAAGGTCATAATTAAATTATGGTAAAATTAAAATGTACATTTAGTTGTTGACCAAAAGTGACTGTTATTTCGTCATCGATGGTTACCATGGTAACGATATGTGGGGATCATTCAGACCTACTATTTAGCTTTTGAGGCTTATAACTCAAAAAATAACCCGGTGATCCCCATTTTTTTTAACGTGAAAACTTTTGGCACTTAAAGAGGAAAGTGTAAAATTATTTTAAAAAATTTCCTTGGAGCAGATTTTTTAAAAAACGTAAAAAAAGACAATTTGTGAGTGGTGAAAAATTCCCTTCACAGAACTTTTTTAAATTTTGTCTGACTTTTCCTCTTAATAAGGAAAAAATATTGAAACAAAAAATAGGGGTCACTGGGCTTTGTTCACTTGTGAAAGCCTTCGTGAGTTTCACAATATCCACGCGTGAACTCGCGCAATTCAAAATCTGGATTGTACAAGATCGACATTTACTCATGCTCAGTCAGGATTACCGCTGACCTTTGCGTGTACACGCGCGGACACCTACAGACCACGTTGTGCGATCGAGCAAACGTTTTCGCTTCCTTGCCGTGGATTTAGTAAGCTTTTACGCTTTTTACTTTTTTATGGAACTTCAGAACTTGCCATTAGGTTTCCTCATAATGTATTGTTAGAAGGCGGAATGATGAGCTTTATTATGTTGAATTTTTGCATCAGATTCGCTCTTTAATATTATTCACGGTTGTTTTCTTCTTAGTGCTCTTTCAAATTGACAGTGGATTAATCACAATGCAGACTTTTTTTTTCCAAAAGTTGAGTAAGTTTTACAAATATCATCGTAATTGAAATCGCTGCCAGGGACGTTTTGAGCCATGGATTTTTAATCGGGCCGTTTTTTTGTTGCTGAACACGAGGAAAAAAAAGACACATGGCGATATAATTAGCTCATTTGCTCGCGATCGATAGCTTGATGTTTTGTTGACAGTTCTACAATTCACTTTCAAGTCTAGTCCTAGGTTTGATTTGTTCTCAAAGTGACAGTAATTAAGTTTTTTTGTCCATAATCACGAATATTTCGTTCTTCTTGGCGTCTGAATTGAGCAGGCATACGTTGGAGACTTGCTGCATGGGAATAGCTGTAAGTATTCTCAAATCTTTTCCCAACTAAGGAAAATATGATTCTACAAACCTTGGTTCATCATAGCAAAATGTTGAGTTTACAGTTTGTCTTGATGGCTGCATTTCTCAGCTGTAGTTTCATTATACCCGATATTTATTCCGTTTATTTTCCTTTTTATTACACGTAACTTCGCTTTGTATTTCATTCGTTTCTACTTCGTGCTTGTTTATATTTTTGTAGCCTTGTTGTTATTTTGGTAAAAACTTAGTCTGATGAACTCTTATAAATCTAACTAGTTCGATGCATGATATATTATTTTAACTGGTTGGAAATAAAGTTTATTTTTGAAGCTTAATAATGATAATTATTTTA
This sequence comes from Cladopsammia gracilis, assembly GCA_022457155.1. NCBI lineage: Eukaryota > Metazoa > Cnidaria > Anthozoa > Scleractinia > Dendrophylliidae > Cladopsammia > Cladopsammia gracilis. The sequence goes on along the minus strand of JAJGOT010000059.1, from coordinate 1,882,071 downwards.
GTTGTCAATTATACATGCATGGCGCGCGCCGCGCTGTCGATCGTGTTTATCGGTGTTTGTTCGCTAAGATCTCTGTGGTTCGCGCTATGATCAGCCAAACCAGAAGCCGGCTCGAAGATCACAGAAAAGGCAGCTTTTTTTGGAGCTCGGTAAAATAAACAGCCTGCCAAGTGAACGAAAACTTGAAAATGAGAAAATACTATTCGGTCGCCATTTTTTTATTGCTGTCAAGTTGTATTTTTATCGTGTGTGCCGCGCGTGTTTAGAACCCAGTCGGCGCGCGCCAAAAAACTGTTACGAGCCACCTTAAGTCAAACGAGAACTCCCCATTTTTATTGTTTTAAGCGAGCAGAACAGAACAGCTTCACAACAATAAATCCCGCAAAAACGACAGTGCAGCGGTTGCTTCCAGTATTTTTCAACCGTTTCAACCAAGGTCATGGCCGATTGAAAACGTTGATCAACCAAACGACCAAAAACGTTTTCAAGAGAACACGACAAAAAAAAAAAAACGAAAACGGTTAATTCCAATTGAACACGACCTTCGTTTCCTGTTATCATCGGATAAACCACAGGTACACCATCCTCTGTTTGAGTGGTGTGTTACTACATGGATCTTAAGACGAACTACAGGCTTATTGTGGCGGTTGAGATTTGTTCCACTAGCGCAGATGTTTTAGAGCCATCTTGATCTGATCATAATTGAGAAAACTGATCATCTTGATCATAATTGAGTCATGTAAGGTAGTTTTTGTCATTCCGGGCTGTGTAAGGCGTCTTTCTGAGAGATCGCTCCACGGTCTCCGGCCGAAGAGAGAAGAATAGAACGAGGCAGGCAACATGACCGACGGCAGCCAAGTTAAACTTATCATCAGACGGGTTGCGGCTTCTGATCTGAGCTTCTGATATTTTGCCATGTCATTACCGAGTTTGAGTTTGATCCCTTCAATTTCTACCGAGCGATGCTGAAGTGCTCTTAGTAGCTTCCTCGACATGATAAGTGCTAAGCTCGAGGGAAAAAGGAATTCAAAGTATAGGGGTGGCGAATGGTACCTTCAAAATCGTGGGTCTCGGAAAATTTTGGTCCGGTCTCGAAATCTCGGCAGTTTTTGTTTTAAGTCACAAAGTCTCGTTTGGCTGGTGCTTTTTCTGTCTCGGAGTCTCGGATTTTTTCCCTCGAGGCCTCGGAGTCTTGGATACTTTTGTCAAGCATTCTCATTCTTCATCCTTGTTTGTTGTTTGATAGGTGAATCGGATATTTTTGGCACTGAGTCTCGGGCTCGGTTGGGTCTCGGGCTCGGATTTTATAGCGTCTCGGCGAGTCTCGGATTTACCATTCGCCACCCCTAAAGTATGTTTAAAATCAGCCAATCGTGGCTGTCAGCAGTTCAAAAGCCCACCCTTCCACGCAAGGAAATTTTTTGATCTTCTGCTCCTAACTAAGCGGAAGTCACTTTTAGCCAATTGTGTTTTGATCTGTCGATCGCGGGTCACTTTCATTTGCACTCATTTGCTTTCCTTCTCTTTTCGGCCGGAGGCCGTAAAGTGAACTCGCAAAAAGACGCCTTACACAGCGAGGACTCTTTATGAGTCATCTCGATCCGGTATGGTTCAATAAAGTTCCAATATTGTAGATTTGTTTTTTTAATAAAAAGGCACTTGTGAAACAAATCTCAAACGCCACAATAAGCCTGTAGTTCGTCGCAATATCACAATAGTAACACACCACTCAAGGAGGATAATAATTATGGTATGCCTGTGGGTTTACATCAGTCGCATTTACTCATATTGTTTGCCTCCTGCCAGTTGGGATTTTTAAAATGTTATGTTCTATTTGAATATTTGTTTCTTTATTTAGTGTCCCCAATTAGTGCTCGCGCGCTAAATACCTTGACACTTAAATAAAGTGATTATTATTATTATTATTATTATTATTATTATTATTATTATTATTATTATTATTATATCCAGTTCAAGATAAAAGGTGCTGAGTTACGCCACGCGTAACACTTTGCTTGAGATAGCTACAAAAAGAGCTAATCGGGGACACTATAACCGTAACACTATAATTATATAACACTATAACACACTGACTATAACATAAATCCTACAAAGTCAAACAAATATATATATATCTAATTTTATCTAGAATTTAGTAGTAAAAAACTACTAAAGAAATAGTAGGCAAATCCAAGTAAAAAGAGTTGCCAGGATTCGTAGTTTACCAAGTATCAACGAAGGTTCATCCACTTGAGTGGTTTGCGTGATATGTTATTAATTATTTGTAGTTCACAAAAGCTATTAAAGCTATTAGCATAAACATAAAAGTGTAAAAACAAGTAGGTGTAATATTACTACTAGCCATGATCTTTTATGCGAGGTTAAACAAGCATTTTAAAGAAATCAGTAAATGGCATTGCACCCAGTTACTGACTTTCTCTTTTTCCCTTCTATTTCATCTTTTTGGGACAAACCAGGCCGTAAGTGTGTCTTTACTTTTACTTTTACTTTTAGTGCACCGATGCATGACTTTTATTTGAACCAAGTTACTTTTGTGTCATAACTGTTTAACGCTCTTTCTTTCAATTCAATTAAATGATCCTTTCTAGCTAGTGGTTCTTTGTAATTGCTCATATTCCGTACTTATTCGAATAAGCGCCCAGAGCGTTTATTTAATTTTGGAACCTTTGAGGGTGGGTGCTTATTCGAGGGTGTGCACTTATTAGAGGGTGGGTGCTTATTAGAGGGTGGGCGCTTATTCGAGGGTGGGTGCTTATTCGAGGGTAGGGCGCTTATTAGAGGGTGTGTGCTTATTCGAGGGTGGGTGCTTATTAGAGGGTGGGTGCTTATTCGAGGGTGGGTGCTTATTCGAGGGTGGGTGCTTATTCGAGGGTGGGTGCTTATTCAAGGTGGGAGCTTATTCTAGGGTGGGTGCTTATTCTAGGGTGGGTGCTTATTCTAGGGTGGGTGCTTATTCGAGGGTGGGTGCTTATTCGAGGGTGGGTGCTTATTTGAGGTGGGTGCTTATTCGAGGGTGGGTGCTCATTCGAGGGTGGGTGCTTATTCGAGGGTGGGTGCTTATTCGAGGGTGGGTGCTTATTCGAGGGTGGGTGCTTATTCGAGGGTGGGTGCTTATTTGAGGTGGGTGCTTATTCGAGGGTGGGTGCTCATTCGAGGGTGGGTGCTTATTCGAGGGTGGGTGCTTATTCGAGGGTGGGTGCTTATTTGAGGGTGGGTGCTTATTCGAGGGTGGGTGCTTATTCGAGGGTGGGTGCTTATTCGAGGGTGGGTGCTCATTCGAGGGTGGGTGCTCATTCGAGGGTGGGTGCTCATTAGAGGGTGGGTGCTTATTCGAGGGTGGGTGCTTATTTGAGGGTGGGTGATTATTCGAGGGTGGGTGATTATTCTAGGGTGGGTGCTTATTCTAGGGTGGGTGCTTATTCGAGGGTGGGTGCTTATTCGAGGGTGGGTGCTTATTAGAGGGTGGGTGCTTATTAGAGGGTGGGTGCTTATTAGAGGGTGGGTGCTTATTCTAGGGTGGGTGCTTATTGGAGGGTGGGTGCTTATTGGAGGGTGGGCGCTTATTCGAGGGTAGGCGTTTATTTTGTTTTCAATATTTTCAGCAAGTAAGAACATTTTTAGGGAATAACAAAACAAAGGATAACAAGTTTATTTTGCTTCAACGAAACAAGCAAATTGCATGCAAAAGCGAACATGAACAAAGCATAAACAGTATGAACAATTCATTGACTGTCTTAAAAACTGTGCAACTGTCAGTCAGCTCTGCATTTCTCACTCGGAACATAATTGATGCTCCTCTTACACTTTACGCTGAGCTGGTACAAGTTTTTTATTATGGGGGAGGGTGAGGGGTTTAGGGAGTGGGCACTAATTCGAGGTGGGCGCTTATTAATTTTTTGGGTTTCAGGGTGAGCGCTTATTCGAGGTGGGCGTTTATTCGAAGTTGGGCGCCATTTCGAATAAGTACGGTAGCTTCTTGGCGATTATATAGCTTCCTGATCCGGTTAGTTTCAAATCAATTTCCAAGATTAAAATATATTCCTTTCCAGGATCAAAAATTGTTTAAAGCTAACGAGCTTTCGATTTCATTGCGGAATGTTTCCCTAGTGATAAATGGTGTTTTATTGTCAGGTGACTTAAATTGGTCCAAGTCACGTGACAAGATGCCCCGATTGATCGCAGATGTTTAGGGTGGGGGCCTGAACCTGTACTTACTGAACAAATTTCATTTTTCTCTGGGTGCCGCTTGTCTTTTTTACACCTCGCACAGCTTTTTTAAATTGTCTATTTTATTGAAAAATTCAAATAGCTGCAGTGTGTGAGATGTAAAATAGACAAAGCGGCACCGAGAGCAGAATGAAATTAACTACGCATATCTTTAGAACGTAAATAGTCCAGTTTCGCAATTTAGGCTTTGAATTATAAAATTTGTTTAGCTTTCACATGGTTTCCTTTAAAGTCACTAAAATAATATGGGAAAACAATACAACGCCATTCCAAGTATTTTTCGTAAATGTTCCTCGCTTGGTGTCCCTGTGTGTAGTATGTTTTCCTCGTGTACCATTACACTAACCATCGGTACCTTTCGAGTGTTTTTTTTAATTCAAGCCAAGCCGTGGCTCTCGTGGAAACCGCTGCTCAGTAAATTAATGTAGTTCATCTACTATTCTGGAAAATTTGATCCGAGTTTTGACAAAAACATTTATCATTTTAGTTTGCTGTATAAAAGCATCTGAAGTAAAAGTTCATTTTTAGAAAGTTGAAAAACAAAAAGAAGACCAAAGGCGCCAGATGTTGTTTTAATGTTGTGTAAAAACAGATTTTGTGATTGACTTAGGTGTAATGAGAATGTGTATGTTCATATCTGAAAGTAAACATTTGCTTTCCTCTATCCTTCTTTTCTTGGGGTTTATTCTATACAAGCAATATAAAATGTTCTATCCGTGTCTCCATATAGTTATGGTTACACTCGTGAAAGTTTGGGAGAACACAGATATTTCGAACAAACCTCCACTCGTGTTACCAAAACTTTGTGGAAACACGAAAATCGTTTTCTATTTCCTGAGACGAAGTCCTTTCAGGTTCTTGCCTCTCGCATTTGAAAAATCGATGAAAAGATATTAATTTTTGTGTGTTTTTTTTTCTTCAGTAATTCATTTTGTTTGTTCCTATTGAATGTTCAAAGAGAATTCTGTGCATGAGTGAAAGTAACTTAGCAATAATGTTAGCGCGGTTAAAAAAAGCAATGACTTCGCGGCATAGCCCCTTTTGAAAAAGTAAAATTTACGTAATGCTACTAACAAATGTTTTACCTTTTTTTTCTTTTCTTGTGAAAATCTTTGGACAATGCAGCGTGTAAGTTTTTTTTACTTTTATTAATAAACACATTGCTTATAACTGAACCTAATAACGCTCTCTCCCGTTCAATAAAGTTTTGTAAACTATGATTTCCCTGTTTTGGGGCGAGGCGTCACTCGGTCAAACACACGATAATGTTATAAAGTATTCCATGATATTTCATACTAACCATCTAATAATAAATGTATTATTTACATTTATGCTCTTCCTTGGTCAATTTATGGACAATGTTGCACGCATGATCGTTCTCCAATACTAAAGTCCAACTTACGCCGCACCCGATGACGAGTTCAAAGGTCGTTACTTAACCATGCTATGTTTGTCTGACAATAATTTGTCAATAGGTGTTTATTAGACATCGTGCAAGCAACTCTCCTTTCGTCTAAATGTCGCGAAACCTGGGAGGTCAAAAACGATCAGAGAAGGCTGCATTCGCACGCTAAGATAATGAAAAGATTAAGCCCTTTTTAAACCGGGGTCGAGGCCAGTTCATTAAATGCAATTTTTTTTTTCGCCAAAACCTCCAATTTTCTCTTTTTCACGCGGCAAATAGCATTCGGTTGACTTTTGGTCACGAGCAACAATGTGAAGAAAACAACGTTACAGAAGTGAACATCACCATCAACCCATGTTACGTAATATATCAAACATGAGACACAGTGTTTCATCAGATTTCCAAACACCGCGAGGTGGGTTGAAAAACGAGGCGCAGGCGAGGCGTTTTTTTTTTTTTAACCCACTTCAAGGTATTTGGAAATCTGATGAAATACTGTGTCGAATGTTTGATATTACTTCTCAAACAAAATGATTTTAGAAGGAGAAATTAAGGATGCAAAAATGAGGAGTGTTTCATCTGATTTCCAAACACTCATTAAACATTAATTTCTTTGTATTTTCTTCATGAATTATTTAATGAGTTTAAGAAACCCATGTCACAAAGGAAGCGCTTATTTCGTTGTGGTAGCATTCTTTTTAAAACAACCAAAAGTACAATAAATACACGCATGCGGACTGAGTGTAAGGAACAGTCCTTGGCAACATCGAGCTTTTTTCTTCTTGTTTGTCCTCTCATGTTCAGATGGCGGATGGTCAGATTGGAACGCATGGGGAAGCTGCAGTGTGACATGTGGCGGTGGATCACAAACACGTTACCGCACCTGTACCAATCCTCCAAGATCGCACCTCCTTTATTGCCAAGGAAGCCGCTTACCGCAGTCACGATTATGCAATACAAACAACTGCCCAAGTAAGGAGACATGTTTTAATCTTTCATTTTAAAGTGGTAAATGAACTTTTCTTATCTGATACTCACGCCAAAACTGAGACTGAGAAAAAAAAAACATTTTCTAAACTAAAGTGTCCATAAAAAACACAAAAAACGTCAGCGCATTAAACAATGCTGAGCTTATATTATAATTGGAATGGTCACACTTTGGGAATAATCACCTCTTGCGTAGCATGTTTATTATTTTCTTGTCTTTATTTATAAGTTCATGGTGGTTGGCGTGACTGGAGGGAATGGAGCCTGTGTACAAAGGCAATCGGTGGCATACAAATCAGTACAAGAGAATGCGTGAATCCTGAACCAAGATATGGCGGTAAACCTTGCAGTGGAAACAGAGTAGTTGTGAGGGAGTGTGGAAACACTTCAAGTTGCCATGAAGGTATATTTTCTGTTATGTCTGTTGTCAAATTGTGAAACATTATTTGGGGATTCCATAAGTGAAAAACAACTGTCAGTGAAGATAACAGAATTTCGCTTTAATAAAAGACAATTCATTATGCTTAGATCATTTACGAAGTTGTTAACCTTCCCAGGCTCTATAATTAATAGACAATTAGCAAATTAACCCTCGGTCGTACGGGGGGGAGGGGGGGGGCTTAAGGTTTTTCTTCAATATTTTCAAGACCATTTAAGATTAGCCCATGCCGTTTTTCGTAGCTGTTCGTTTATTCTTGAGACACATTTTGGTAAAGCTTGTCGACAACCGGTTGCTACGGAAACGAGATATGACGTCGAGTAACATGTGGTCAAGCTATTTTTGAATAAAAATGCGTGTTTTTTACCTTTTTACGGTGAAAAAACATACAAAATGCTATTAAAAGCATCAAAATGTTCAATTGTATGCTATTTTGCAACTCTAGCAAACAATATTTGCAATTTTCGCATTTTCCCCAAAATTTTGAATTTTTAGTAAAATCCAAGATGGCGGCCGTCTTGGCGGCCATTTTGGATGACGTCACGGAACGCAACGCCAAAACCCATAATATTTACCTTAACTTGTAGAACACATCGCGGGCTATCTATTAGATGGAAAATGTTTCCGAAATATTGCAAGTATAAGTTTGCGTGTACGTCCAAGGGTTAAAATAATGCAATTATCGTTCTGCACATATGATACTTTTAAAATCACTTAAAAACACACATACAACAAAATTATTTTTGATAGAGGAGTGTTTTAACCCTCGGTTGTACACGCAAACTTATACCCCCACCGTGATACAAGGGTGGGGGGTTGCAGTGTTTGTATTTCTGATATATTTGACCTCTAAGGTAGATAATGTAAATATTATGGGTTATGGTGCTGCTGGGGATCTTTGACGTCATCCAAAATGGCCCTCAAGTTGGCCGCCATCTTGGATTTTACTAAAAGATTAAATTTATTGGGAAAATGAGGAAATTACAAATATTTTTTCCAGAGTTTTGAAACATGAATGGGGTTAGTTTCTAGAGAAACTGTGGTGGTGCGTCGGTCGGGGTGAAGCACAAGAATTTGGTTTTATCGACTGAGTCGATAAGGTAAATTAGCCACCGTAAAAAGATTCGAGAAAGCTGACGTTTCGAGCGCTAGCCCTTCGTCGGAGCGAATCAAGGGATTGTGGATAGTGTGTGGTTTTATATAGTAGGTGGAGCTACGCTATTGGTGGAAATTTGGTGACGTGAAAAACAAATGTAAATTAGTTGAATGAAAAGCGTTCGTTGATTCCATTCGTTGATTCCGTGGGGTTTGAGAGTGCCGATTTTAAGTTTTTACGGCTTTCTGTGTTACCCTGGTGTAGGGAAAGACCGCAGATTGTCATGTGTTGTTTAGAATGGTTAGTAAGATTGAAATGACGCGCGACTGGTTTGGATGCGTCTTTGTCATTTTTTTCAACGTCTCGGAGATGTTCACGAAAACGGTCGCCTAGTCTCCTCCCAGTTTCGCCAATGTATATCTTTTTGCAAAAAGTACATGTTATGCAGTAGATAACATTTATGGAGGTGCATGTGAAACGATCAGTGATTTTAAGTTTGAGCATTAACTACGACGCCATTAACAATGCTATGAACAAATGGTCACCACAGCTGTAATAGATAAAGATGAAAGTATGTTAAGACCAGTGTGAAATTAACATCGGAGTTGCCATAGCAACGTAATGACGCCATGACGTTTTTTCTTTCCGTCATTTCTCGGCACCAGGAGGTTTTTTCGGCAATGGCTTAAGGGAGCTTGTACCTCCCATAGCTGCCTCGAATATGGCAAAGATTGAACAAATTCTATGAGAGCGTTTTTGAAATTTTTGGGGATGTAGTTTTGGCGATTACAAATACAGTGAAAACATACTATCGACATAATTGGCTAATATCTAAAGAAAACGATGCGCTTTGGGAATGTAGTTTCATCTCATAGTAGTTTGATTCCATTTAAATCGTGTTTGAAAAAGTAAGGGGGATTGCTTTGGCCGATTGCGAGAAAGAAGGATTTGATTAACATACGTTCAGCCGCTCTTTTTGCCATTTTTGTATGTATTGGTCTATGCCTACAGATGTGATGATAATTTGGAAACCGCTTGATAAATGTTTTTTAAAATTTGACAATCTCGAGATTAATCGTCACTTTATATGGCCTGCAAGTTTCAAGGACATTGAAAACATACAAGGCAATTAAATAAGGCCTCAGATGTACCAATTTTTAGTAAGATTGAAATGACGCGCGACTGGTTTGGATGCGTCTTTGTCATTTCTAGTTACGAGCACACTGAAATCTGACGACGAACCGGGAACTTTTAAATGCGCACGCACACGATGCAACACTTGTCCTTTTATTCACAACGCGGACAAAATAACGGGACCCAAACGATCTATTTAGGTGGCTCGACTGGATTTTTTTTGGGCGATACCCCCCAAGTTTGAGCATCAACTACGACTCCATTAACAATGTTATGGATAAACGGTCACCACAGCTATAATAGATAAAGGTGAAAATTTGTTAAGACCAGTGTGAAATTAACATCCGAGTTGCCATAGCAACGTTATGACGCCATGACGTTTTTTACTTGCCGTCTTACTTCTCGGCACCAGGAGGTTTTTTCGGCAATCGCTTAATTTTACGAAATATGCTAATAACTGGCTTGAGAGTTGTTACAACATTACGCACTCGACGTCATGCTATTACGCTCACTTGTAAACACGAAATCCGCGGGAAAAATTGGTACATTGGAGGCCCTATTTTATTACCTTACATGTTTTCAATGCCCTTGAAACTTGCAGGCCATATAAATTGATGATTAATCTCGAGATTGTCAAATTTAAAAAAAAATTATCAAGCGGTTTCCAAATTATTTGAGCTATTTTGAAAAAAATAGCTCATTAGCAGGCGCAAAGGTTGGTTTGTGATGTTTGTTTGTTAGTATGTATGTATGTATGTATGTATGTATGTATGTATGTATGTATGTATGTATGTATGTATGTATGTATGTATGTATGTATGTCTTGGGTTATGTCACACCAATCAGATTGTCTCTAGTATGTACACCGTGTACTATGTCAGCCAATCAAATTCTCACTTCTAAAATGGTATTACTGAAGGTCAAAGAAGGGCACTTGGCATGAATTGAAAATCAGCCATCTTGGATGTTCGCGATTGTTGCCTCGAACACCAAAAGTGTAAAGTTTTGAAGATTTGTTGGTTGGGAATTGTGCAGTAATCCCGACTGGCTTGCTAACATGGCAATAGGCAAGGGCATTTATTCGGAAATACTGCCCAAAATGTGCTCTATGCATGAACTGTACAATGGTCTGCGAGGGATGAGACGTCCAAAAAATGTGGACTGCGGTTACGTTTATAGGTGAGCTTGTACTGAAATAAGAAAGTATAGCTTTATTGCAAAAACGGCAAGCGGATTTCAAATAATGTGTTGCGGAACATCAATTGTATGTTTCAAACCTGGGTTTCAAGCGATTACTATTTGAAATTGTATCTTTTTTGTCAGTCACGTTGAATGCCCGTGAAAATGTTGAACTTTGTCCTTATAGAAACTTGTCCGGGATGCATGGAGTTCAACAGGGAAAACTTAATGCAACAAGAGGCTAGCTGGTAGCCTGTACTCATGCGCTTGCATAATAACGTTTTATGGTTTATTTTAACTGGGTCACGCACCCCTTCCCTCTCAACGAATTTTGCGTGACATGTAAGTCTTGTTTTGTTCACATAATATCAGATATGATTTTTTACGACTGAATTTACAACTGAATTTAAACACGTTTTATAAGCATTTCTCCCAAACTAGCGACAACACAAACAAAATATATGAATTAAATCACAAATTGATATCCACATAAATTCTCATCGAAAAATGTAATTTCGTTTCTGGTGAAGTCCAAATGCTAGTGGCTTGACTCGGCTACGTGATTACGGGCACGCCGAAATCACGAGGTCGCGTGTCAACCAATCAGACCAGTGAAAGTCGTCCCGCGGATACGGGAAACTTTAAAAAAACAAGGCAATTTGTGGCCACATAAAGCGGGACGAAAAGAAACCTTACCGAAACCTTGACTCATGCCGCTATGCGCATGAGTAATTAATATACAATTTACAGTATTTAAAACGTTTATCTTTCTGTGAATTAATGTGAGCAGATGTGTAGGTTATTAATTGTATGCCCCAAGGGATTACTACGAGCGAGTAGCGACTGTATTTTGTATGAGCAGTCACGTTGTGTGCACGTGCAAATGTTGAACTTTGTCCTTATAGAAACTGGTACGTGATGGAATTCAACATGTTTTCGAGAAAACGTTAATTCTTATGGTGCGTTAAAAAACGCCTGTTCAAAAAACTGTTAGTTGCAAAATTCATTTTGGATGCGCTAAGTTTCTGATTTAAGAATTTTCTGGTCGACATTACAGGAAAAGATGTTTGGTTCCAAATGTTAACCTAAAGGTTGTGGTTTTGAGTTGAAAACAATTTAATCTTATTAGTTTCTGTTTCTATTTGCACGACCTTTTTGTGGAGAATAAAAACAGTTGTTTGAATACTATTAGTTGCAATTTACAAGGAGACTACCAATATTCATTTTACATGCGTTTAGTTTCTGTTAAAGACTTTTCTGGTTGACATTACAGAAACAGGTGGTTCAAAGAATTTTTGTCACTAATTTAACTAGCTTGTAGTTTGGAGTTAAAAACAATTTAATTTAATTAGTTTGCGTCTTCCAGGCCAAAGGGAACCATTTCCACGTTTCTTTTGTGAATAATAAAAGAAACTTTTTAAAAAAAGACTAGAATTTTCAGAAAATAATAATCCTTGAATTTGGATGCATCAAATTTCTGTGCAGGACTTTTCTGGTTGATTACAGAGACAAGTTGGTCATTTCACATTTCACATTTCACATTTTCAAAATAGCTCATGCACGCAATGCGTGCCTATGTTCATCACATTTGTAGGCGTAGACCAAATTACATACAAAAATGGCAACAAGAGCATCTGAACGCACACCAATCAAATATTTCTTTCTCGCAATCGGCCAAAGCAATCCCCCTCACTTTTCCACTCACGATCTCAGATGGAATCAAAATACTATGAGAAGAAACTGTATTCCCAAAGCGCATCGTTTTCTTTAGATATTAGCCAATTATGTCGATAGTATGTTTTTCACTGTATTTATAATCCCCAAAACTTCATCCCAAAAAATTTCAAAAACGCTCTCATAGAATTTGTTCAATCTTTGCCATATTCGAGGCAGCTATGGGAAGTACAAGCTCCCTTAAGCTATTGCCGAAAAAACCTCCTGGTGCCGAGAAATACGACGGAAAGAAAAAACGTCATGGCGTCATTACGTTGCTATGGCAACTCCGATGTTAATTTCACACTGGTCTTAACAAACTTTCATCTTTATCTATTACAGCTGTGGTGACCATTTGTTCATAGTATCCATATCGCCCCCAAAAAATCCAGTCGAGCCACCTTAAAATCACTGATCGTTTCACATGCACCTCCGTATATGTTATCTACTGCATAACATGTACTTTTTGCAAAAAGATATACATTGGCGAAACAGGGAGGAGACTAGGCGACCGTTTTCGTGAACATCTCCTAGTCGTTGAAAAAAATGACAAAGACGAATCCAAATTAAACCAGTCGCGCGTCATTTCAATCTTACTAACCATTCTAAACAACACATGGCAATCTGCGGCCCTTCCCTACACCAGGGTAACACAGAAAGCCGTAAAAACTTAGAACAAAAAATCGTCTTTCAAATCGGCACTCTTAAACCCCACGGAATCAACGAACACTTTTGATTCAACTAATTTACATTTGTTTTTACGTCACCGAATTTCCACCAATAGCGTAGCTCCACCTACTGTATAAAACCACACACTACCCACAAGCCCTTGATTCGCTCCGACGAAGGGCTAGCGCTCGAAACGTCAGCTTTCTCGAACCTTTTTACGGTGGCTAATTTACCTTATCGACTCAATCGATAAAACCAAATTCTTGTTTTAAAATATTATACAATTAAACATTTACTTGCTTTTGGTAACGTTTCATGTTTTTTCACCGCAAAAAGGTAAAAAACTCATTTTTATTCTAAAATGGCTTGACCTCATGCTACTTATGACGTCATATCTCGTTACCATAGCAACCGATTGTCGCCAAACTTTATCTAAAGGTGTCTCAAGGATAAACGGACAGCTACTGAAGACGACATGAGCTAACAAGAAATGCTCTTGAAAAAATTGGAAAAAACCTCACCCCCCCTTGTTCCTTCGAAGGTTAAATATGAATTCAAAAAGATAGTCGAAAGGTCAGCTGTAAACAAACTTCGTTATACTGATATGTATCCCATTGTATTTCTTTAATTAGATTTTCCAATGCGCTTTCGTACAGAGGAGATCCCATCCCTTGGAACTATGGAAATTTTCAAGAACAAAACCTGGGAGAAACTTTGCACGGCAAGTTGGGATGATGCTGAAGATAATTTGACATGTAGGGCAATGGGATACTTTAACAATGGTCCTAATGGGAATAGCACTGGGCAGGACGGCAGAAATGGTTCAAACGCAACCGTTCACCGTAGCTGTAGATCAATGATTGATGACTGTGTCAATAACATCAAAAATGATCTTCAGAAGTGTAAAGGTATCTAGAATATCATGCTTAAATAATGCGATAAACGTTTGTGACGTATTTCTTGGTGTTGCCAACGTTTAATCAACCATTGCTGTAGTTAGCTACTGTGTTCTGGTGTAGATATTGACTGTATTGTTTTAATTATCTTTGGAATCGTTTGTTATCATCCATGTGAAAAAAAAAATCCATGTGGCCGCAACATGACTTTACAAAATGTGAACTGCCACATTTTGTGAGCTACGGATCGAAAATACTAGCAAAAGCAAGATGCTATTGCTTTAACATTTGGAACTTACTAATTAAGTGGCCTTTTATTTTTTAGGCGATTTGCTGTGGTATCGGATTTCACTGTTGGCGAGCTGGAAAATTGTGGGAAAAATCAAAACTGTTCAATTTTGAAGTTCAGTCATTGCTGATTTTTAGCGAAAACCATGGTGTTTTGTGCTGCAATAAACTAAAAAGAATGGCTAAAAAGAATGAAAAGAGAATCATTTCAACCGACAACACATTCACGCGTTGTTGAGGGCAACTTTCAAGCACTGGATAGTCTTTTTAACAGACTAACTTACCACTTTTAACGCCGGTTTTCATGTACTGGCGGGAACTACGTTTACTGACATCATACTAAACCCACTTTGTGAAGTAATATATATATATAGAGAGAGAGCCTAACAGCGTCGCTCTCTGAACAAGCTTAACTGAGGTGAAACTTGACTAAGGTGAAAGGTCGGAAGCACAAGAATTAAGATTGACGACCGGGCTATTTTTCAATTTTAGCAATTCTCAAAAACAGTATTACGCGACCGTCTGCATAGTACATTTAAACCGTACAAAAGTTCACAAAAACAACTTTTTGTTCGTTTACAATAACTAGTACGACTACTTTCCGAATAAAATACAGTTGTTGCTTGTCAAAAATTGCCCGAGAAACTGATATGGAAATCAAAATTGCAAAAATACACAAACATATTTGCATAAGGCGACGCGAGTGAAGATAGAAGTATAAAATCGCTTTTCAATCTATGTAATGAATGAACAAACACAACAATGGACAACACAATCTTCTTTCGAAAAATTTTTATTCAAATCTCCATTAGTTTACGTTTAAAAGCAAAACGCGTATCATTTATAGCGCATCGAGTTCGAGCTGCCTTCGATGAAATTCAAGAAATCGATACAACTGAATTTAAGCACGTTTTAAAAACAATTCTACAAAACTACACAAAAACACAAAGAAAAAGTCAATCACAGATTGATATCAACATAAAATGTAATCTGTTTTACCTTTAAGTCCCTCGCTTGCTTGGAAATTCTTTAAATCTCCGCTTCTTTGGTTCTGAAATCCGAACTCCCCGCATTGATAAAAACGTATTAAGTTCCTCGAAGCAAGATTTTATCCCTGAAAGCTCTTCTTTTTCCACCAAAGCGGCTTCTGAGTATCCCTTAATTAGTATCCCTGACTTGAGTAGCAAACCGCGAAAAATTCAGGGAAATAACGACTTTAATTTAAACGGTTTTCTCCGCTTAGTAAACACAGCTCCAACCGTGTTTACCGAGCTGACGTGACATTCACCATGTAGC
Source organism: Cladopsammia gracilis (assembly GCA_022457155.1). NCBI lineage: Eukaryota > Metazoa > Cnidaria > Anthozoa > Scleractinia > Dendrophylliidae > Cladopsammia > Cladopsammia gracilis. Next base: position 1,866,721 of record JAJGOT010000059.1, on the reverse strand, counting down.
CGCGCGAAAAACAAAGCCTCGGTTTGGTTTCAAAATTGTTAAGATCCCGGATGTTGTGTGGCGTCATAATACGCGCATGTTTTGGACGTCATACGCGTCCGCTATCTAGCCCTGCCCAACGCGGGCGGCGGCCGGCGGCCGGCGGCCATCGGCACACGGAGCCCGCGAAACATTCCGCTAGCCATGACCATGAAAAATGACGGGCATAGGTTTAGTTCTGTTCTATGAGTATGGGGCTCTGCGCCGCTAAAACTGCTTTCTGGCACTCTCAAAATAGTATGCGGGATTGTCATGCCAAAATATTGACCCCTCAGACGAGACATTTGCTTCGGGCGTGTGCGCTATTGTTTTGCTTTTGGATTTCCATTGTTTTGGCTTTTTGATGTATGGGGTTATACGGAAACCTTTCCGATATCAATACTCTCTCACTTGTTTATGTAACCTTGAAGCGCGGGGTTTCCTTGATAGCCGTGAAGTCTGCTTTCCTTCTGATTTCCCTCGTTCTCACCGCTAGGCCATGCACTGACAGACAAGCAAGCGAACATAAACACGATACGATGCCGACCAAAGGAAGCCAAAATGCACTCAGTCGAAGCATGGTGCGGCTGAAAAGTGCAAAATGACGGAGGTTTCTAAAAAATACACAGACATCTTTGCATAAGGCGACGCAAGTGAAGTTAGAACTATAAAATCCAAGTCTTGTTTTGTTTACATGAAATAGCTTTTCAACCTATGTAATGAATGAACAAACACATAAAAATGGGCAACAAAATCCTCTTTTGAAAAATTTTATTCAAATATCCATTAGTTTATGTTTAAAAGCAAAACGCGTACCATTAGCGCATCGAGGAGACTCAAGCTATCAATGCGACTGAATTTGAGCACGTTTTATAAACATTTCACCAAAACAAACGAGAACACAACATAAATTCCCATCGAAGAAGAAATATCGCTCCGCATTGATAAAAATGGATGAAGTTCCTCGAAGCAAGATTTTATCCATTAAAGCTCTTCTTTTTACACTAAAGCGGCTTCTGAGTTACCCTGCGAGCAGTGGATTCTCCTACGCCGAGCTACGCCGAACGAGAGAGAAACCACTGCAAGCATCCGTTAGCTTTTCCATCGAGCATGCGCAGCCACGTGACGCCCACGTGATGCATTTGACGTCAGTTCCTCTCGTTTTGCGGGAAAAATATTTCCCGTGGCAATTTAATGGTTCCTTGCGTAGAAAACAATTATCTTCAAAGGAAGGGCAAAAATTTTGATTACTTTGTCAAGTTTGGCACATTAAACAACACTGTATTCAGTGCAACGTCGATCCATTCTATCGAAAGTTAACGATAAGATGGGTTTAAAATCTGTTTTTGTTTGTTTGAACGGTTTGTTTACATCGAGCTTTGCTATGCGCGCGCTAATCACGCCATCATAATTTGAAAAACCTTTTGGGCTAAAAACTCGGCAAGTTTGCGTTATTTACTCATTTTTTCGACGTTTGTAACTTGGAAAAACTTTAAAAAGATGTTCTATCGAATTTGTTTTGTTTCAACGAGCAATTTATAGCGTGAAAAGTCGGCGTTTTCAAAACTTGTTTAAATTTATACTCGCTTTAACGCAGCAGTTACGTGGATGAGTGCATGCGTGAGAGGCTAAACAAGTTTGCAAACTTGTTTTACCGGTTCAAAGTTTATTTTTTCGTCCATGGCGCTGGACGGCGGCTCGATCAAAGGAACTAACGGATGCTCGCAGTGGTTTCTCTCTCGTTCGGCGTAGCTCGGCGTAGGAGAATCCACTGCTCGCAGGGTACTTCTGAGTATTCTTTAAAGCTTTCTCTTTCCATTTTGAATATTTTAAATGTGTGTTATTCTCCGATAAAACCTGATAAGACTAAACTACGGTTTTGAAACCAAGCACTTGCGCGACGTCGTACGCGCATGCTGGGCGACGTCACACGCGCACGCAATCTAACCCTGCACGACGTCGCGCCCACGAAACATTCCGCTAGCCATGACCATGAAAAATGACGGCCATGGTTCTATGAGTAAGGAGCTCCGCGAGAGCTTCGCTATTAAACGCCGTCCAATGCTTGCATCATGCAAACACTTACCTTTATTACTCTATTAATCAGGATCCGGACGTAATAAATAAGATATAAATTATTATATTATTGAAATCTAAAAGATATTTGCAAATTAAATGTTGCTTGACGAATTATCGCAATCAGACAAAGAAACCCTCAAGGAATCGTCGGAAACCGGTACAGATGCAACCCCAGCTCTCAAGAATGCTTGCCCGTTGCGATTTGTGGAAACTTGCGACCCAAGACACCAAAAACTAAATCAACTGTACAGATTTTAGCCTGTTCCAGGCTTTCAGATAGTGGAGGCGAGCGAAAAATGTTGATAGCGAAGAAAGAAATGAGTGGGGACTGGGGAGAGGGAGAAGGAAGGAGAGCCTGTGAGACTTTCTTTACCGAGCCTCTTCCGCCCACTTTTGTCACTTAGTTGGATAATTGGATTTCTGCTGTCAAGATGTCCATCTGTCAATTTACCGAAATCATTCTCAGATTTCTCGCGCGAGTAGATCGCTAAATGTTGTCGTTTCTTTGATCTTAGGAAAAAATCTCCAGCTGTGATACTGACAGGAGGAATTTACGCTTTCCAGAGCCGTTTAGAATTATTTAGTTATGCGTCGTTTCTTTGCTTGCTCTTGGCATAACAGTGGAGTTTTTTGGCTCACTTTGAAAGAATTGCAAGATCAGTTGTAGATTGCCGATTACGTAGGAATTATTCGTTGCTTAGGATCAGTTCATTTCTCATTCCGTGATTTAATGTGAGCGCAAGTATGCGGTTAGCATAACTTGTGAGATAGTGTTTCTTCTGGACCCTTCTGATCACGGCTAAAAGAGTCTACGATCCAAGTGTTATGCGATAGTCACGGTCAATATTGAAATAGTGGCATCTTACAATTTTTTTAGCTCCTCAGAGTTTATTTTTTTTTAAGTTGATGTGTTTCTCGGAGCTAGGCAGAATCTCCATTGTCAGAAGTATGGCGTCATTACATCCGGTTTGAAATATTTGAATCTCCAGTCAGTCGCGTAAAGAGCTGAAATGTTAAACTCTTCCCAAAACGGGTCAGCAGAACCGCACATCTTTTCCACGAGCCAGGTTTACAAGACACGTTTTTTGCTCCTTCCTCAGCGACCTTACTTCTGGGAAATCTAGGAGACATTCTTTCAAAATAGCACATAACTCGGATTCCGCGAAATCGCGTGCGTGAACCGTGTTCACCATAATGCTGATTGACATGAGTGATTCAGATTACGCGTTTTGCGGGTGTTGACGCTATCTGTCAAAATTGACCAATCAGAGGGTATACCAGGAGCTGGTATACCAGAAGCGATCCGTTAAAGAAAGTCTTACAGGCTCTCCTTCCGCCCCTTCCGCCCCTTCCCCCACCCCCCCCCCCCCCCCCCTCGTTTTTTTCTTCGCTTGCTCCGACATTTTTCGTTCGCCACCACTATCTGAGAGCCTGGAACAGGCTATACAGATTTCAGCTTCTCGGCAATTTTCAATGTGAAAAAAATTGTTGAAAACAGAGAAATCTCCACAATTTGCCAAGTATTCGCCACTGTACTTTTGCTAAAGTTCAGCAATGTGCAAACCAACGATGACGTCACAAATCAGAGCTTATTTCCATTCCTTCCATTTAAGCACGCGGTCATTTCAGAAACATTTTCGTGAAGCGATCGGTTATCTTCGTATTTTTAGCTGTTTTCGCTCTCTTTAAGCTCGGAAAGGAAAATTTCTGTAGTTTAGTGTTTGGTCGTGTTTAAAAGACTAATTAAAAAAGGATCGGAATTTTGATTCATTTGACCTTTAACCTTTTCGAAATTACTGGGCGATCAAAGCCTTTTAGACAAAAGAATGGACTTATGACAGCCATGCTCGATCCCACTTGGAGCTCTGTTATGCGATAAGACGCGAGGATAGCTTACCATCTAGTCGGCCGTTGCTAAGTGGTATCCAAACACGTGATCAAGGCAATAGGTGACTAAACACTAATGTTTGTTAATTCCCTTATTTTAGTTCCTGTTCGCCTCAATGGGGCAAATATTGAGTATGGTGGAAGAGTAGAAGTTTTTTATCGCGGAAAGTGGGGTAAGATCTGTCGAAAGGAATGGGGTCTTGACGATGCAAATGTCGTTTGCAATCAACTGGGTTTCAAAGGCGCACTGGCTGAATTCATTGCTTCGGAAGTCAAGGAAGAGAACATTCCTTACTTGATGTCTAAAGTTTCTTGCAGTGGACATGAATCTGACCTGGCATCTTGCAAGCGCACTGATGGAGACTATGACTGTCCAGGTGACAAGGGAGCTCAGGCATTGTGTGAACCAAGTAAGTTTTTATGAGGCGAGTGGCACAAAACTGCCGCGGGATGATTAAATGCCTTTCCCACGCCTCGACTAGAAGTATGATTTGTCATTTTTTCAATTAATAAAGGAATAATTGAAAACCAGTTATTCCTTTTTTACTGCAAAATGACAGCAAAGAAAACATTCTACTTGATTACGATAGCTTTATTTAACATTGTTCTTTGTAAAATAAAAATCTACCAAAACATTTCAACTGTAGATGTAATTTCAAATAAGTATTGCAAGGAAAACAAAAAGTTGGCTTTATTTTGTGGTTTTATTATTTTTTGCTATTTTCACATTAATATTGCTCCTACTAACAAAACCTGAGCAGTTATTTCTTGTTGGTCAGTGTACTTTCTAAAACAAATTGTGAAAACAATTATTGTACTCGTATTGGTATCATGAAATCCATTTATTCTGCCTCGCTAATATCAATTTATCATTTGTATTGCTGTTGTTAACTTGTTTTAAGATGAGGCATTTAAAACCAGCTTATTGAGTATCAGTGGCTTACACTATGCTACAGAAACAGCAACTGTCATAGTCAATAGTTCAATTTTCTTATGCTTAATTTGTGGTATTGTTGATCAATGAGATTTTTGCCTTTTTTGCCTTAATAGAAAACCGTGAAGTGTTGGAAAAGAAGTCTTTTGTATCGGATATTGGTAGCATTGAAACATTTCAATGTTCCCTACCAAACGATACTTCTGTGACCAAATGGTATGATGTCAAGGGCGCAGATATCTCCCTGTCTGGAAGGATTGAGGCGTCCCGTGGCACACTAATCATAAACAATGTCCAGCTGTCTGATGGAGGGACATATGAATGTCGTGGATTAAAATACACTCGGTTCTATACCATCTATGTGAACGGTATGCTGATTTTTTATAGCATGATTGTTCAAGTCCCTCCAGCAAGTCGCCATCATGCATCATAATCATCATCATTACCATCGTCATCATTTTCACTATCGTCATCATCGTAGTCATCATCAGCATCATCTTAAGTTGTGTAGTAAACGTAAGATTTTATTGCTTAGCTTTCAAAATCAACAAAAACCGAAACTTTATTGGTAAAGATTCTAAACGAAATACGGCTAGTTTTCGGGACTTTCGAGAAACGCACGCCAAAACAACTTTTCCAATTGAAAGTTTTGCTGGAAGTATTCCCGCCCTTATTATAATAAAATTTGAATAAAACTTATAAATTTAATCAAAGTTAACGACAGAAGTGATAATTTAGGAGGAGAGAAACAAATTTAGCCCTTTGAAATATGAAATATATTTTTTCAGTTGAGGTAAACATGTTGCAATTTGCATAATGTGAAAGTAATTTGAAACCTTTCCAGTAACGCATAACGCAGCTGTTTCATAAAACATCTCGCAATCAGACACACGAAAATATATCCAGTTTTTATTCCTCTGTATCCGAAACACAGAAAAGAAAATTAAATGAAAAAGTGATCGCTTTAAGGTTATTTTCGCCCGAGAAACATTCACTAGCGGAAGCGAAACTCACAAGAAACGTATCGCAAGACACCGCGTGCATTGTTTACAATCTTCTCCGGGCGGTGAATTTTTGCACCCAAAGTTTCAGTTGGCTGTTCTGTTCCTTCAACTTCACGAAATAAAAATTAATGAAAGGCAAACAACCGAAAGAAGTGACATTAATTGGGATTCCTACCACGCTTATATTTCTTCCTTCGCTGTCCACTGTTCACTTTTTGCGTCGACGAAGGAGACGCTTCCTAATCTTGTCGGCTAGGCGGAAAGTCGAAAAAAGTGTCGGTACCAAATCTGCGCCATCTTGAAATGTCACAATAGTATCCAGCATTCCCAGCACGTGGAAATCAGGCATTATCCTGGGGAGCTGGGGTTCCGAAATGTCACATGTGAATAATCTATTTGTCTTGATTTAGTTTCGGATATTTTCCCGATTTTGAAATCGTACGGCTCAATATTTCAATGCCTACTAATTAAAAAGTACGCAGTGGAAAAATTGGACGAAGGGTCTTCTCCGGACCAAGTAAGTTGTTGGGTCTCTTTGGAATCAAGCAACAAGTTATCGGATTTTCCTCACTTCCCTTCTGGTATGTTTTGAATGTTCTATCTTCGATTTTGCTGTTGTTCTCTGCCTGATTTGGGAAGCTTTCACCTAAATACCGACGTCGTTCTTCGCGATGTTCTACGGTACGGTGCAATTCGCTGTATGTCTTGTACCAATAACTCACTGACCGGCCGCGCCAGGCGAACGCAGATTAACTTTACAGTGCTCGAAATTTCAGAATCGGAGAAATAACCGAAATGAAATCAAGACAAATATACTATTTATATGTCGGAAAAATCTGAGACCTTTCGGAGTACACAGCACGGCAGGATTTTGCCCGATCCCACGGCGATAGCGTGAATTTGTTTGATGTCGGCCCGACGTTTTTGCCTGCGTGACATATCTCGAAACAAGAGGCTACCAGTAGCCTTTACTCATGCGCAAGAAAGTTTTATGGTTTATTTTGAACTTGTCACGCACCGCTACCACCTCAACGAATTTTGCGTGACACACATTGCACCATCAGTCAAGACACGGGGAAGTCACGTTGATTAAAGCTACCATTTTTTCTTACTCGTTTTGAATATTTAATTTATTGATTCCCGTTCAAACCCGCATTATAGTCTAATACTTCCCAAACCGTGAATTATTAACTGGCTCGTCGCTCTGCGACGAGTCAGTTCTTAAAATACCTTTTTTTTTTTCTGTCGTGTCACCTGCCCCGGGAATCGATTTTGCTGCGGCCAACACCGTACCTAGTTTACTTCCGGTTTTCAAAATCAGTGATGTCATCGAAACGACAATTTACAATTGAAATATTTACCGTTCTAATTTCGGCGGAATTGTTAAACATTAAATCGCTGTGGTTTCAGGATGTGTTCTATTTCTGGTAAAAGGAAAGCGGGTTGAACTTTTCTAACCAAATCAATTGTCAAACAGTTGAGTTTAGATCGAATAAATCATTGAACAAACACGTCCCGGCAAGTCACTGCTGAGTAAACAATTCTCAAGCATTACGTCATGGAGTCACGTTCAAATTCCACACATCTCGTATTTCTGTCACGCTATCGTCGGCTGTTGATGATTATTTGATCTATCATGTTGATATTGTTTATTTATTCGAAATCCTATCACCGATTCTCCAGAATGCCTGTGTTTAAACAATCCTGATTCCTTGTAGTAGGTGGTTTCAAGGATTTTAAAGCGAAAAAAAAAACAATACAAAGTTCAGAGAAAAAGATATAGACCTGAAATTGTAGCCTCAGTGTGGAATGTAAAGCGGACTGTGGAATGTAAATGTGGACTGGACTGTGCATATTAATAGACTCTAGATTGTATATTGTGGATTGCTAATATAAAACTCTAAAATGAAAACCGGGTGAAAACTGAGACAAAACGAGCCAGTTTCGAAGCCCATCGGGCTACTTGTTTCTATTACATTGGGCATTGGGTTATTCCAGAAAGAACCCCCCACCCCCCTCCCCCCCACCCCACCGACGGATGGCAAGATTGTTTCGTTTCATGCAAATTTCGTGTGGAATGTAATTTGATCGCGCGCTCCACAATATTTATTCTAAAGGTCAAAACATATTTCCTTGAATGAAAATGTCATTCCCTTGAATAAAAGAGTCAAACGCACATCAGAATTCATTGATTTTCTGTTTCCGGAAGGCTTGGAGCGCTAGGGTCTGCTAATTATATTAGTCTCAAGAGCAAAACGCGTTAAATTATCGCATCGAGGAAGCTCTCGGCAGCGCAAGCAAATCAAAGAATTTCTCGTGCGGCCGATATTTCGCAAAAATTCTCACTGATAACGGAAATAAACAGTCCATGAAATGTTTCTTACAAAGTAAATGGACATTCAAAAATGTTATTTTCTTCACCGTAGTTTTCCAGGAATGCTTGAAAATTCTTAGTAAAGTCTGCCGCTTCGAGCTTCGAGTATGAATTCTGTAGGAACACATGTCTCGCTTTGTGCCGGGCTTTGTGTCTCGCTTTGTGATCCTCACAGGACGATTCCATCGCTTCCAGCTCTCTAACCGCCACTTCAAAGGCATACAAATCGTCTTAAGGACTCTTTCTTTCCATTTCGAAGTCTTCAAAGGCATGTTTACATTTTGGTAATGGAAAATGAACGTCTGAAAAATTGAAGTGTAGAGCACAGAAGAGGCCATATTTGTTTGAATCTGAAAGTCTTCTCTGAGTGACAAACCGATTCTCTCTAGTCCCCCCTAAAACCCAGACATGTGCTCGGTAGACGGTTTCTGATTGGTTGAACCTTCCTGAAGCCTTTTATAACAATAGGGGGCAAAAATAACTTTCTAGGGGAGGCAGGGGCGAGTTCGCGTACACTAAACGTGATTACGGGCACGCCACTCGGCACGCCGAAATCACGAGGTCGCGTGTCAACCAATCAGACCAGTGAAAGTCGTCCCGCGGGATACGGGAAACTTTAAAAAATCAAGGCAATTTGTGACCACAAAAAGCGGGACAAAAGCTAAAAATGGAAACAAAAACCTTACCGAAACCTTGACTCATGCCGCTATGCGCATGAGTAATTAGTTACCACACAAGAGAAAGCGAGAGATGTTTGGGGCAAAACAATCTTTATTGATGACAGGCGAAAGAAGAAAATTACCCCCTGGGAGAGGAGGGAGGGTAAAACAATCAAGTGGAGACCGCAAATGACCTTTGAGACGAAAACACATGTATAGAACGCAGAAGAAACCTGACACTGACGAAAACCATGCGAGGGGGTGTGTCCCTAATTACGTGCTTTGACAAGCCAAAGCCAGCAAATTAGTTACCACACAAGAGAAAGCGAGAGATGTTTGGGGCAAAACAATCTTTATTGATGACAGGCGAAAGAAGAAAATTACCCCAAACCCATATAAATGAAAAGAAAAAAAAATATAGGGGAAAAAAAATTATATAAAAACTGTAACTCACAACCGAATGTGAGATAGCCGAGAAGAGATGGAGCGAAGAATGTCAAGTTTCTTTTGCGTGGATAATTTGAGATAGATTAAATAAGCGTCGCTCTGCCAATCACCTTGTGCTTTGATGAATTCAGTAGGCGCGCCGCAATTGAAAACAAAGGTTGCGCCACCTTGACGGAAACTGCGTGAGGAAAAATGATTGGGATCAAACCCCGTTGCGGACGCACAAGCTTTGAGAAACCTATTAAAATGAGCAGCAAGAAGAGGTTTGGCACTATTTGCCACGGGCACCATAAATAAAGGCGCGCTAAGTGGTGCTGGGACTAACGACAAATAAGCTTTTAGCGCAGCAACCGGGCACAAAATAGAATTAGGAATGACAGGCAACGGAATTTGTAACACGCGCTGACGAAACTGGATGGTCTTGGTCTTGAAAATGCGCAAAACCGCACCGTGAGCGGAGAAAGAGACATCTTCGCGCTTCAAAAAATATGTATTAACAGCAGCCATATCGGTTGCTTTGTAAGGCACTAAATTAGAAATTCTGAGAAAGGAGAAAAAAGCCACTAAAAAGGCAGCGTGCATACAAACATGCAAAGGATTAGACCAATCAAAAATATGGAAAATATTGAGAAGCATATCAACAGTTACTGGGTGAGTGATACGCACAGAGTCGCCCATGACGCGACGAAGGGCCCGTAATGTGAGGAATGCATCATAATCGTGCATAAAAGAAAAATCCTCCCCCAGCGACCTATTGATATACTTAAGAATATTGATGTAATTAACAACTGAACGATAACAAGATAACGATTTTGATAGAAAGGCTAAATAAGCTAGAAAGGACTGCTTTGACACCGGAAATGGAGAGTAGTTAAAATGTTCACAAAACAAAATGTAAGCGTTCAATTGAGTTCTCATGTTCCTTTTAGTAGACTCTTGGAAGGCACGAGACTGAATCTGGAAGGCATAATCCAGTAAGGGCTCTGAATGCTCTGCAAAAAGCAAAAGCAGAGATAAAAGAAACTGTCTCAGTAGAGAAAAAAAAAATTAGACAACGGCGAATTCAAACAGGCTATCATCAATGTAACGCTGTGACAATTGAGGATTGGAACACCGGGAATGAAACTTTGTGCTAACTTCTCCGATATGAAATCTGCTTAGAGAATCGGCAAGCCAATTGTCCGAACCACGAATCGAACGGAACGAACATCCAGCTGGATGTTGAATAAGGCAAGATGCAACCAGAGTTCCCGCAAACAACGCTGCATGAAAACACTGGTGGAGTACTGTGAATTGATAACCGCGACGCAAGTGGTGTTGTCTGACAGGAGTTCTACTCTGAGGCCCTCAAGCTTGAGAGACCAGAGTTTGATAGCAATAACGACAGTTAGAAGTTCCAGTTCGTTGATATGCAGGCCCTTAGCCAAAATAAACTCCGGGAATTCGCGGTGGAAGTATTCTCCAAAACACACCGCTCCGCAACCGGTGAGACAAGCGTCTGTAGCGAACAACTCCGGATTGGAAATAACAATTTCGGAAGGAATAACCGAAACGCCATTGAAATGCGAGAGGAAAAACAACCACCAATCGATGTCGGAGTGCAACTCATCAGTAACTGGAAATGAAGCGCTCTTGGGATGAGAATGACAAGAACGGAGAGCGTTCAGGAGGCGACACATGAAAGCTCGGCCGGGGCGAACGCATGCAGACACGAATGAAAGTGTATCGAGCAACTGCTGAATATCTCGTCGTGAAAAAGAAGTTTGACACAGCCACTTTTGGAGTTCTTGTTGCAATTCTGAGACGCGAAAGGCTGGAACAGATAAAGTCATGTCTAAGGTATCGATCCAGATACCAAGGCAAAGCATTTGATGACAGGGTGGGACGTCCTTTTCTGGTGAAGCCAGTAGACCAAGTTCGGTAAACAGGGAATTCATACGCTGGAAAGCTTGGTTGGAACAATTTGGAGACTCTGCGCCGTAGAAGTCGTCGATATAAACATCGACCGCAAAACCTTCATTGTTCAAAATATGCACGACGCTTTTAGTGGTACGCTGGCAGATCAGAGTTGCTGAGCGTAATCCAAACGGCAAGGAAGTGTGGAAATAAATAGAACCATCGATGCACATGCCCAACAAACGATAATCCGCAGGATCGATTGGGATCTGCCTGTAAGCTCGCCGGAGATCTTTCTTGAAAATATGACACCCGCGGCCTTTCGCATTGATAAATTCCACGAGTCTATCAATTCCAGGCAGACGCAGCTTAAAACTTTGATCCAAATAAGAGTCTTTACTAATACCGTCATTAACGGAAAAGCCCTCTGGAAAGCTCAAGTCGTGGACGATGCGCAGTTCATCAGAGTCACGCTTGGGCACGCACATAAGAGGTGAAACGACACAATCGGAATTAAACGGATTACAGCGAAAAGGACCCATCACCGACTGATGGTCAAGTTCTTTTGCTATGTACAAATTTAAACAGTTATCATTTGCAGCGGCAGAAGGATGATTACGGAGAGTGGAAATTGGTAATACATCAGCGCGACAATTAATAGGCCATCCATAACGCAAGAAATCAACTACGATTCTGTCTTCATAATGTTCAAGATATTGAAACCAATAATCAATGTTAAAACCGGATTTAACTGGGCGTTTAGCGGCGAAAGCATTGGGAGCGCCACACGCCCGAACCTCGTCGGATAAACAAACCAAGGATGATAGTCAGGATGTTTGCTCTGTCGCCGAAGAAAAGGACGAAGACTGAGCAGTAGGAATTGGATATTTTCGTTTTGCACAAGTGAGCATCGCATGATCTGTGGAGTCGCAAACACGGCAACGATGAACCAGCTTGTATGACGTGTCACTCAGGTTGCAGCTGCACTTTCCGGAATAATTCCAGTCGCGGCAATAACTTTCCTTAGCACGATTGCGGGTTTGAGAAGAAGGGTTTGAACGGGAGGTTGCTGCCGTGTTGGATCTAAGATCTTGATGAGTAAAAAACGTTTGAGCCCGCTCGCGAATTGCATCGGAAGCGTTCCAGGCTAGGCGGCCCTGATCAACGGCATTGTGGACTGAAAGATGAAAATTACGAACGCTGGACCAGGAATATGTAATGGCTCGGTCCATAAGCAGCTGCAAGTGGCGAAAAAGACATTGCTGGCGGGACTCTGGTTGCTCCTTGCAAAATTCGAGAAAGCCACTGACGAATTCCGCGAGGTCAAGTTTGTCATATTCGACCGTACCTTTGGCTGAGAAAAGATAACAGTTGGGAAGAGAGGTGCTGGCCTTCTTCTTGGCACGTAGTTGCTCTAAGGTTGCAAGGTGCTCTACCGGAGAAACTGGCGAGGACGAAGGCGCAATAATCTTCTCCAACTGCACGGGCGAAACCGGCGGCGGCGTGGCCGAGGACGAACTCGTGGACAGCTTGGCTAGTTCCAATTTAGCTTCAGTGAGTTTTAACTCAGCTGCTAAATTTTCTTTCCGAAGCGTCTCCAGAGCGATAAGATCATTTACGCTGTGAGAAGCGGACTGATCCAAGCTGGCAGCAGAATTTACCTTCGTTGAAGACTTGGAGGACTTGGATTTCGATTTCTTAGGCTTGGCTCCGGTGAGCTTGTGGTAGTTTTCAGCTTCTTGATCCTCTAAGAGAGCCGATAAATTGGCGATCTCCTCAGGAAGCAAGAAATCAGACGAGGTTTTCGATTTAGACTGGCGAGTAGATTTAGCTGCCATCGTAGAAGGAAAAAAAAATTGGCGCGGTGGAGAGGATCGTCAGCGGACAAAGATAGGAGATGCTAAAACAATCAAGTGGAGACCGCAAATGACCTTTGAGACGAAAACACATGTATAGAACGCAGAAGAAACCTGACACTGACGAAAACCATGCGAGGGGTGTGTCGCTAATTACGTGCTTTGACAAGCCAAAGCCAGCACATAGACCTTTTAAACAGTGGCTGAATTAATTCATGAAACTGAGGTACTAGGTCAAGACGAGGTGCCACGGGATAAGGAGACGCACTATTATCTATGATTACTACTAGTTATTAAATAAGCACTATGTATGTATTCGTCTAAATTATCCCATGTTCGTTTAAACATGTTTTAGCGGGTTTCCGTCATGAAGGTATCGTAGAATTAATCGCGAGTGTCAAATACTTTCGCAGTGTCTTCTTGAGTAATTTCCTTACGTATATTGAATATGAAACTGTTAGATGCAACAGAGAAAACACAACTCGCACTTTGTGACGTTCGCCTCGCATCAACAAACAACAGGTCATTGTACTATGTACTCCACCGCGGTCAAACGAGAGAAATTTGCAAAAGTTAACCAAAGTACGTCAAAGTTAAGGTTGTCATTTTCACTGTTAATTAAAAGTTTCATATATTAACAATACACTGCCAACTCACTAAACGTTTTGAAAGTTTACTAAAAAAAGTTCTAAGCGTTTGAAAAGTATGAACCGCAGAACTGTCGGCGCCATTTGCCAACACAATTTTGCTCAGGCACGAAGCGTTTTGATCAGTTTCAACGATCGAAAAGAAGCTCATTATTTTGAGCCGGAAAGATGAAAAGATAGTTACATAAACTAATTATTTTATACATCCTTGCCCACGTTTTCACTTAATACTAAATGAATCCCACCAAATAAAACGAAAAACGCCTCGGACGTGTGACCGCGGTGAAGGTTTGGGGATGCACAATCTGCGAGCCAGCGAGCCAGCGAGCCAGCGAGTCATGCGAGGCATTCGTGCGAGGCACGCGAAAACACAAATACTCGTTCCCAGTCCTGTTGTTCCCCTTCTTCACTGTGTTCAATGTTCGCACGAGAAAGCGTGCTTTCAGTGTATTGCAACTTGGAAACTCTTGCCAGTTTGTTTAAAGTTCTCATATGGCGGTTGATCATGGTTTGTTGTCCCTTCAAGGAATCATATTATGTTTTCTTCTGGGTGTTCCAAGAGCATTTCATAAAAAAGCGACAGACATTTCATTTCTGAATGATTTCATATCATTCGGGGCATTCGACGAGACCTTAAGGTGGCTCGACTGGGTTTTTGAGGGACGATACAGTTTAGCTTTGAGAAACTTGTGTACCACCACAAACGAGCCAACGGAAAATCGATTGCCACAGCTGTACTAGAGAAAGATTAAAGTTTCAGATGAGATTAGTTTTATGGAAATCGGAGTTGCCAAAGCAACGTTATGACGTCACTTCCGGTTTTACATAATACCGAATTACTTGTCATCAAGAGATAATTTTGGAAAACGCTCTCTGGATCTTCGACCTGACGTACTTGTCCTTAGGTCTACAAAATTTTACAAATTTCTATGGAAGCGTTTTCGAAAAAATTTCGAGTGAAGTTTTAAGGTGTTAAAATACAAGAAAAACAAAACAATTTTGAAATGTTATTAAAACTTATGTCTACAAGGCTTGATGAAATAATGTTTTGGTCTAACATGAATTTTATACCATCCAAATACCTTAGGTGAAAATCCCAAGGAAATCGCTGCGTTTGGATTTCAGAAATATTACCTTGACTATGAACTGGCCTGGAGTGTTATTTCGCTTTTACATCAAAAATTGACCCTACACTTATTAAAACTGTCATGAATTAAAAAGTGAATGATGAATTTTTTTAAAACTTAGTCCTCATAAAGATTAATTAATATTCAATACAACTGCCAAGTTTCAAATTCATTGAAACGTTCTAAGGCTGTCAAGTTACAGCCTCAACGTAGGAAAATATTGAGCTGATTTTCATGAAAGTGATTTGTTGATCTCATTATGCGTCTCCATTGTCTCGAAACGCCATGCAATTGTAAATTTCAGTACATAATGAATTCATAAACACTTCATTGCTTTGTTTTAAGTGTTACATGAATTCATGATGTACTGAAAGCTACAATTCCACGGCGATTTGATACAATGGAGATGCATAATGAAACAACAAGCCACAAGCGCGAAAATCAGCTCAATATTTTCCTGAGTTGGCGCTAAAAATTGACAGCCTTAGAATGTTTCAATGAATTTGAAACTTGGAGATTGTATTAAACATTAATTAATCTTCATGAGGACTAAGTTTTAAAAAAATTCATCATTCGCTTTTTAATTCATGACAATTTTAATAAGTGTAGGGTCAACTTTTGATGTAAAAGCGAAATAACACTCCAGGCCAGTTCATATTCAAAGTAATATTTCTGAGGTACGTCAGGTCGAAGATCCAGAGAGCGTTTTCCAAAATTATCTCTTGATGACAAGTAATTCGGTATTATGTAAAACAGGAAGTGACGTCACAACGTTGCTTTGGCAACTCCGATTCCCATAAAACTTACCTCATCTGAAACTTTAATCTTTCTCTAGTACAGCTGTGGCAATCGATTTTCCGTTGGATCGTTTGTGATGGTACACAAGTTTCTCAAAGCTAAACGGTATCGTCGCTCAAAAACCCAGTCGAGCCACCTTAACATGGTAGCAACTGACGAGGTTCGCCATAGAACCGAAACTTAAAGACATTAAATTGTGTTCATTCCTTGCTTAAGGAAAGGACTAAAGAATTAACTAGCATCCGTGAGATTTACAAAACAGCACTAACTATGCTGCAGATTATCTGTTGGATGCCAAATCAAACGCTATTACAAAGCAACGGAGGTTTATCCTAGCTCCACCGAGACACACTACTCAACTACAGAACTAACTTAGGAGTTTAAAATTATTGCAAGAATTCATGATTTCACCGCAGTGGAATTATAAACTACGGCTTTTTGAGAGTCGGATAAAAGACGCCTATATATCCGTGATGCCGGAAACACTTTCTCACAAGTCTTGCACGCCGCAGACTTTAGACATTAAATCACGGCCTGAGAAATTAAACGATCCTGGCACTTTCAAAGCGATAACAAACTTTAGCCGATAAGTATTTATCTTGCAACAAAAGTGAGCCAAAGAAACCACAATGTATGCCAATAGAGCTGTAGCACCGAATAACGGCATAAAGAAATAAAATAATTCTAACGGCTCTGGACAGCATAAATCCTCCTATCAATCTGAGAGATAATCCGCCGAGATCAAAAGGTTTTTATCATCGAAGAGAACAAATTCTTAACTGTGATCTAAAGGCGAATCCCCTCTGAAGTCTTACTGGGAAAGCTTTATACTTTAGACTTTTAAAACACTTTTGCGACGAGTGGGAGTCGTGACAGCCTGTCCTTTTGTATACCACTATCATGAAACTATTAATTCACTAATGCCACAATTTTTCCAAAGCAACAGTTTTTCAAGCTTTTCTGTGTACGTGTATTGTGTATTGCTTGCCGCTTTGCTTTTGTTTTGTTTTTCGCAACCTCCAAGGCGTTATGTGGCTCACATGGCTCGCAACCATGGTTCGCTGGCTCGCAGCATGACTCGCTGGCTCGCATATTGGTGATACTCTGAAGGTTTGAACAAGCCCGCAATCCCCAGAGCTGCACATTTGTGAACGACCAAACTGCATTTTTATACTTGGTCGCTACGCCCAAGTAAAAATGCGACCAAAAGCAGCAAAATGTTTAATTGCATCATTTTTCAATTCTAGCAAAAAATATTTTTAATTTCCACATTTTTTCGAAAAATTTGAAACTTGAGTAAAATCGGCCATCTTGACCGACATTTTGGATGACGTCACAGATCACCAGCAGCGCCATAAACCATAATATTTACATTATATTGGAAAGCACATAACAGGCTATCTATTAAAGACAACATATGTTTGAAATATTGTAACACCGCAAAATCCAAGGGGAGAGGCGGTTGCAGCCACCTCCCCCCCGCTTGTGTCACGGTTGGAGTATAATTATTTTGCGTGTACGTCCGAGGGTAAATATTGTGCCCAAAAAATGTAACATGCACAGTAAGGGTGTCAGCTCGAACTATCAGCCTGTGTGTTTAGTGCCGTACCTTGTGTAGCGTCTTTCGTGTGCTTCATACCAACAAGGCGTTTTTACATTCTCTGTGACTGCCACTTACAGTTAAGCTCTGCTGAATTTTAATACAAATCCTGTAGGACTGACAAACAGCATTTGATTTTATACACGGGAGACCAAGGGAATCCTTGCAGTGCATATGGAAGCTTCATGGAACCTTAACTTTACGCAACACATTAGTGAAATATGCACTAAAGCCAGCCAGAAAGTAGGAGTCCTCATGCGCTTGCGCAACCTTATACCATGCCAAGCTAAGCTCACACTGTATAAAACGGCTGTTATGCCACACTTAACATATTGTCATTTAGTGTGGAACTTTTGTAAATCTTCAGATGGGCGAAAAATCGAACGCATTCAAGAGCGAGCCCTGCGTGCAGTCTATAACACAACAACAGAGACATATGAAGAACTTCTCAAGCGCGCTAAGCCCGGGGGGGGGGGGGGGGTACTCCCTATAATGGGCTATACGGGGATGCTCCGCCCGAAAGGGGTACCTTTTTGAGGCTGGAGGTATATGAAAGGGTCGTGATTTCACGAGTTGAAGTATATGAAAGGGTAGAGGTTTCACGAAGAATAGGAAAGGGAACCGAAAACACGCCGTTGAGGCGTAAAAAAAGGTAGGGAAAACTGCCATTTAAGTCTTATAAAAAGGGCCTTTCAAAATATATCAAACAGACGCAAGTAAAGGTTATATGAAAGGGGTACCATTTTCATTGAAAGGTATATGAAAGGGGTACCATTTTCAATGAAAGGTATATGAAAGGGGTACTTTTTCTGTCAAAGACGGTATATGAATGGGTAAGGGTTTGGACCTCGGGGCGGAGCATCCCCGTACAAAACATTGTTGAGTACCCCCCCGGGGCGCTAAGTTATCTACGCTTCACAATAGACGCCTATAGGACATTGCAATACTAATGTATAAAGTAAAGAACAATCTAATACCTAGCTACATATCTGACATATTTACTCGTAAGGGCACTCGTTATAACCTTAGAAAAAGTGACTTTGAAATACCACGATTTAATACCGTACGTTATGGTAAACACACACTTAGGTATCAAGGACCATATATCTGGTCCCAATTAGGAAACAGTATGCGTGAATTACCAAGCCTTAGCTCGTTTAAAGCTAATATCCGTAGCGTTGACCTGGCCAGCCTAGTGGAAGACAGCAGCGACTGCTGCAACCTTTGTAGCACGTGATTATTCACAATTATGTACATTTTAATAAGCTTTCATATATGTCATTTAAATATTTTTAAATCTAATGTATAGTTTATTCAGTTAAATTATTACTTAATGTGATATTGTACATAGTCTTTTTAGAATCAAAATTATTCTTTTTATTTTGTAATAGTAGGTGTCCCCAATTAGCTCTATGAGCTAAATACGTAGACACGGTAATAAAGATTTTATTATTTATTTATTATTATGGGACTGCGTTGCTTATAGCACTAAGTGTCCTGTTATGTTTCTTGCTATCAAAAACAATTGCAACAAAGCAATTCAAAACAATATGATCAAAGACTACCATTATACAAAAAAAACATACATATAGTTTGGTCATTGCTCTCATCCCTCGAATTCGTAGTTACCACACTTTAAGTCTAGGTGCATTTCATTCAACAGCAATCTTTAAGGACACACCATTAAGGCAAACCCTTATAAGTGGGACGTCAGCCATCTTAAAATGTAGTGCCGTGGGAACACCGATACCACAGTTTGACGAGTGGAAGAAGGATGGTAACAAAACTCTTGATGAAGGTAGATTCACACAGATGTCTAATGGAAACTTGCGTGTCTATCCCGTTCGGCCGGAAGATCAGGGAAACTACATGTGTGCCATGAAACAGAATAAAGGAAAGGAAAGGATCACCACCAAATATCGAACCATTCACGTTTCTGTAGTAGGTAAGTAAAGAGCAGAGAAGAAGAGGTAGCTATCTAAATGTACTTACAAACTTAACAATTTACAGTCCCTGTTCTAGGTCCTATGATAACTACCACTAGAACTACAGTGCACAAGGTACTGTATTGGTGATAAATAAAGAAAGATGGGGAATGTTTAAAAGTTCGGTAATGAAATGATAAAAATGTGATGTTCATCATGTCACGAGCGTGCAACAAAGAAAAAAATCTGAGTCGCCGACAGGATGATGAACGTGTGATCTTCCACGCACCGGCCGGATGCTCTAACCACTGAGTTAAGAGAAACTCGTGAAGGTCTTGGCTTGCTAGGTTAATGTATGACATGCGTCCTGCGTACTGCTAGGATCAGCCATGTCGAAAGCGTCATGTGAGGTGATAAATAAAAAAAAGATGGTAAATATTAAGCTTGTTAATGAAATGAGAAGGATGTGATTGTTCTTAAATACACTGGATTAAGGGTTTATCTCTGATCAGTGATCTTTGATTTTCAGTTGATGGTTGATCCTATTCTCAATGTTTTACTTGTTATCTTGCCATTTCTAGTTCCCCCGAATATCCAGATGTCAGAACCAAAACTAACCGTACGAGAGGGAGAAAACGTAAACCTGACTTGCATCATTAACGAGGGTACAACTCCAAAAATACGCTGGTATAAGGCTGAGTCCCCCATAGTTGGGAAGACAGTATTGCACCTCACAGAGGTTACAGCTGAAGACGAGGGATGGTACACCTGTAAAGCAGAGAATGAAGGAGGTTCTTCTAATGACAGCACATTTGTTACTGTTGACGGTAAGTTTTAGCCTTTTGAGTGAATCTGATCTAAACCAAAGATATAACATACCTTTGTGAACACCGAAGTGATAAGCATAATGATGATGGCGAACGGAAAAAAGTCTATCTGTGCTTTTGTAAAGTGATTACTATATGATTGACATTATCATGTGACGGAATGTATCAACTGGATTGATAAGTAAATGTTCGTAACCAGAATCACTGTTAATCCTCGGACGTACACGTAGAAAAAGAAAGAGAAGTAAAATCCCTTTCTAAATTCTGTCAACCGCCAGCCAAGTGGTGCCAAAAGATGTTTATAATTTTTCTGTTTAGTGATCCTTATTGGCATCTTTTTTGACCCTTGAAATCAGTTATATGTGAGGTATGGACTCCTTTCTTGAACATACACTTTTCTAGTTTCCCTCTCTATAGGCTCTTACCTAAAGAAGAAAAAGCAATAAACAGGGGCCGCTGTGATTTGCAAAGTTTCGCAACTCTCGATTTTCATAGTAGCTTTGAAATTAACAGACGTGAAATCGACATTGCACACTTCGGAAAAACTATCTGAGAAAGAAAACGTTTGCTCAGATTACGTTTGTTTCTAAAATGTGCTAAATTTTCCACTATATTTTTTAGGATGACTTTTCTAAAATAATTTGGATTATGCGAAAGTCGAGACCTTGTATTAGTTTTATACTATCAGTATCGCCTCGAGTAACTCATGCGCTTTCCCTGTGCTCTCCAACCTTTTAGCGTGCATCCATAACTCGCTATATACGCACGCTTAGCATGCCAAACAGCAGATTTAGTTTTTCCTTTTCTTTAGTTCCACCTAAAGTGAACCCGAAAATGATGAACAAATCAGTTCCGTTGAGCTCTGCATTTGCAATGGAATGCATTGTGGGCGGTAATCCTTCACCAAAGGTCAACTGGACCAAGAATGGAAGACATCTTGCTAACAACAGCCCTACACTACGCATCAGTCATGTGACTTTTGACGATGCAGGCCAATATGGATGTAGTGCAGAAAACAGGGCAGGGAAAATCCACAAGAGTTTCTGGATGGATGTAACAGGTGAAGTTTAAAGACATGTATTTCTGCCTTTATTCTCTTTAAAGCACTGATGGCACCTATTATGGCTGTCGCGTATAGAAGTCCAAGCTTGAATTTAAGTGTTGGGTCGAGGTCTGAGCCACTCAGACTTTTGACTTTTGATATTTGCGGTCCGAATTAATAAATAAATCAATAAAATAATATAAACATAGTTATATTTATTTATTTATAAATAAAAATGATTGGATCAAAATTTTGTAAATAAATAAGACTTGAAGTGTTGTTTCCTTTCAGAAAATGTCCGCCTCTTCTCTCTCCTCCCAGATACAATCAAAAGCTTCGATGAGTCAACTCATGAATACGAAACGCTCTAAATTAAATATTCTTCAACAAAAAAATTATGGTATATAGAGGTATACACTTGAGGGACCGATCCATAGTAAAGTCACCCTCGGTAAATGACTTTAATGACAAAAAATCGCCACAGATTTTTAGTGTCGAATTTCATAAATACTGCCGATAGCCAAGATGGGAATGGAATGCACCTGTTTTTATAGCTCTTAATTATCGAGTTTTTCCCGCTAAAATGATCTTAGAGACGAAAATTCAGTCGTTTATATCTCGCCCAAACCACCTTGCACCAACTTCGAAAACGGCCAGCTTCAAGCTGGTTAGACTCTCTCAAAGTCGTTCGCTTCTCGCTTCCGGTTCCGGTTCCGGTCTGGAAGTAGATGCGAACCACTTTTATGACTGGCAGCGCGTAAAATAAACAGAATGAAGTTTTTTCCAGTAATATTATCGATATTTTCAGTAACCGAAACACGAAAAAAAGATTCAGTAGGGCTATTTACATCCTCCGTTCACACATCGAGCGACATTTGCCTCCAAAAGCCATTACAAAACGCGCAAAAGTAATTTCGATAGTTTGACAGAGCTCCCTTAAAAATTTCGCGCAAAATGACGTCAGTTGATTTGATTTCCAGCAAAGCAACAAGTCGAGCTCTCACGCACTTGCGCTACGCCATCGCTCGCTCTCTCGATCGATTTGTGAGCGTTCATTTTGCCTATTCTTTTCGCCCCAAAAAGTAAAGAAACAGAGAAACAAACTTAAAGTTTGGATGTTGCTAAGCTTGTTATTCACCTGTAATTGATTACAACGGAACACTCATTTTCTGTTATCACTCATTGGTTATTTGTGACGCATTAAATTGTAACCTAACCGAGGTTGAGAAATTGCCAAAAAGGCCGTTGTCAGATTAAAAAAAAAATAAGTAGCCCGTTCGGCTTCGCAACTGGGACGTTTGGTCCCAGTTCACACCCGGCCGCTCCTAGCTTTGCTGTTCACATTTCATGTAATATTCATTATCCCACGTGATGACGCTATAGCATTATAAAGACACAATTATTAATACAAGACATCATGGAAGCTGGTCGGTCTGAAGACCAAGCGGCAGCACGCCTGGTACAAGTGACTTTTCAAGAAGTACGGACAGCGGTACAGGCACTGCTACGGCTAATTCAGTGGAGGTATAGTTTCATTTCCTTTACCGTCTGGTAATTGATAATAGAACTAAAATCTGCAAAGGACCGCAAACGATAATGCTGTAAACGATACGTAGGATCTACGAAATGATATCCGATATGCTGGTTCTTTTTCAGCATGGTTTTGTCCATGCGTTTGAATGTTAACATTGGCTTGCCATGTACATTCAGTTTTACGGCTTGTTCCCCGCAACACGTGATGTGGCACGCGTGATGCGGGTGACAAGTTGGTTCCAAGGTACGGAACTTGATATTGTGTACGGGTCATTGTGCAATCTATTTACGACTGCTTTCTTGTAGTTGTTCTTAGTTTGTTACAAGCTACAGCTGTCCGCGGTTGCTACCCTGCTTTATCGGTTTCTGTCGCATTGGTGTCTCGCAAAATCTACCTTTTTACGTAGTCATATCAGCCTTGCAGTTTGTCGTTTGTGGTAATTGATACCTTGTTCAGTCTCTTCAAGATTATTTCTCATTCGGTTTCGAGACTTGTTGTTAAAGATTTTGCCAGTTTTTTTAGTACACGTGTTTTGCGTGTGTTCAGGGGGTGTTTATTCCACTGGGACCACAATCGATAGTGTCATGTTTTGCCAACACGTGTGTTTTAATAGGTGTTTACGAGTGTTTATCCCTTTGGGACGTTAGTCTAGTCTCGTTATCATTCCGTTAGGTTCTTTCATTTGTTGTTTCTATTCTTGCTCGTCACAAGGGCGCTTGGTTTTTCTGTGAGCCCAGGGACATCTGTGTGAATTCCAAGATGAGGAGCTCGGGTTTCTGTATGAGCCCAGGGATATCTGTGTGAATCCCAAGGAGGGGAGCTCGGGTTTCTGTACGAGCCCAGGGATATCTGTGTGAATCCCAAGGAGGGGAGCTCGGGTTTCTGTGTGCAGCACTTTATGACACTGTAGGCCATTAGTGGACAGCCCAGCTCTCCAGTCAGCTCTGATAAAACTAGTGGCCTAATCGTCAGATTTTCCAGGCGTCCCAGTATCAGACCACGAGCGAATGTCAAGTGTTATGTTTGTGGGAGATTTAAGCATTATGTCCGACAGTGTACCTCGCCCTTTAAAAATCATTAGATTTATAGGCATGTGTAACTGAAAGTCGTATAGTCAAGGTTACCTGCTCTATGGCAGAATCATGAATTAACGCTCTTTCTCGTGTATTGTCATCTAGTGTCCGATCTTTATATTAGACTTTATCCGTTGTTTTAAGTGGCAGGGGTTTTCACATATGTCCTTTTTATTTATTTTTTTATTTTTGGCCAAGAGGGATGACACCGCATGCGTTTGCCGATAACAGGCAGCCCTTGTGCACCGACTTGTCGTACAATGGTTGTCATCTTCTCGAGGTCCGGGTGTTTCCGGGGGGGGGGGGGGGGGGGGGATATAAGAGATCTAGCTTTTATCTCCATTTCCCGTTTGTTTCAGATGGATTTACCCTCACATTGTGCCGGCTAGTGTGGTTTTACGTGCCCATTAGATATGGGAGGAGTCTATCGTTAAAACCTTTGTTTAAGAAATAATAGCATGTTTGTACTCGACGCCGGATTAGAATTGGGAAATATAATAACTTTAATAAAGAGTGAAGTGTCAGTTCTCAAGCATGTTAAAGCATGGCTCGTCCCTCGGTGTAGACCCCCTGCAAAGTAAATTATTTTTTCCTTTGAAAGTAATCTATTTTAGCCCCAAGAGTCACCAAAAGTATACAACAAACTGGATTTAGCGTCCTTAAATAACTTAAGGTTTGATTATTGTGGTCACGTGTCTGATGACGTCATAATTTGGACATTCCATGACGCAATGCTTGAGAATTGTTTACTCAGCAGTGTTTTGACTTGCCGGTTGGTGTTTGTTCAGTAATTTATGTATAGTTTAAAAAACGAGCAGTAGTGTATTATCAGGTTTAAAAACTTGAGACGAAGCCGAGAGTTTTTACACCTGATAATACACGTGCTGCGATTTTTTTGAACGGCTTCAAAAACATTCTTTCAAAAGCGTCTCCCTTCGGAATTAAAACAATTGCGCTTTTTTGCAAAGAGGAAATTAGCATACGAGAAAAACAAGTAGACTAGACTGATTAGCATACAACACATGTGCCAGGTCTTCGACGAAGTGACCATTGCTTCCCGGCTCCTGTCGAAAGTTTTGGGATTTTATAGTTCTGAGGGAAAACATCTACTGAAAAAAAAAAATGCTCTATTAAAGTTGTCAGGTACGGTAGATAAAACGGCTGAAATTTTTTTTTCAGAGATAGAGAACGAGAAGAAATAAGCAGCTTGCATCTGCGAACCAGTCGCTTACCTGGCAATTTACACGACAGCGCTAGTGTCATTCAAATAACGGCTCACTTGTTAAACTGTTGGTTGTTTATTTTGTTGAGAAGATTCCAAATAGAATGGCGAAAGACCAGATTTCGTAAAACAGTACTGCACAAAAATATTAAAGTAACCATTTGTTGCCCTAAGAATCCTGAACAATTACTACCCATATCAGTAATCTTTATATGAAGATTACGTGTGATCTTAATATAAATATCACGGTCATTTTAAAATCATTCCCATTAAAAATTCAGCGATAATTGCATTGTTTGCCCATTCAGCCCCGAACTCCCCTGTGACTGAAATCAAAGCCGCCACCAGGCTTTTCATAATGACCGTAGATTACCAGGTATAAAGGCTCATACACTTGATCGATTTGCGTCGTGTGATTGGCTGATATGCTCATGAATTATTAATGAGTTTGAGAATCTTATTTATTAAACTCAACCATTTGACAACCTTTTGCCAGAAATAGAACGCATCCGAAAATCATAGAGATTTAACTTTTAACAATTCCGTCGAATTTAGAACGGTAAATAGTTAAATTGTAGTTGCTTTATTATTTATTATTATTATTATTATTATTTATTTGCAAGTTTACAACAAAATGTTATACTTTTCGTACAATAAAGAAGCTACTTACACTGGGTGGCACGGTGGTCTAGTGGTTAGCGCGTCGGACTTTCAACCTGAAGGTCGGTGGTTCGAGCCTGGTCTCTGCTGTCGTGTTGTTTCCTTAGACAAGAAACTTTACTCCACACTGTCCCTCTCCACCCAGGTGTATAAATGGGTACCGGCGATAAAATGCTGGGAGTAACCCTGCGATGGACTAGCATCCCATCCAGGGGGGAGTAGCAATATTCCTAGTTGCTTCATGCTACAGAAACCGGGTTAAGCTCCGGCTGTGTGGGCCATCGTGGCTCGAGTGCGACTTTACCTTTACCTTTTTTTACACTACTTTACTTACACTAGTTGTTTTATTATTGGTTACAGTTGACTGTACTACTTCTGAAATCATCACACACGGTAGCGATATACAAAGGATATAAATCGCAAAGCAAAGCCATTTGTTAGCAGCAGAAACCCATAAGTGGGTTGAAACGTGTAACTGTCTCTTGTACGCTTCAAAACAAGCTTCCAATTATTCAATTTGCTAAGAAGTTGTTACAGCCATATTTGGAAAATCAAGATAAAAATATTAACCAATCAATTCGCTAGAACAAGTTGCTTCCAATCTCGAGGGACCGAGGGGTTTCCAAATATGGCAGTAAGCAAAAAATTAATATCTGGAAGCTGTGAATGCGCGCTACACGTTTCAACCCACTAATGGGTTTCTGTTAGCAGTCAATATTAATAACTTTTATAAACAGAATCGTACTTTTCCACCCTGCGCAGTCTGGGCCGAATTATGATTTGTTCTATGCTTGGCATTGGTAGTCAAGTTTCAATCAGTCAATCTTTTCCCTCATGAAACTGACGTTATCCGCTCACGTCTAGGAGCGTCTGCACCTTCTAGTGGTAAAATAAAATAGGGAGTACACTTTTTTAAGGGTTATTTTCAAAATTTCCGACGAGCATCGCCGTCACTTTTATATGGAGTCCACCACATGCGGAACAGCAGTGGACTACTCCGTGATAACTGTTACATCCTGGTAGTATTTTACAAAACTAGCAAAAAAAACATATTTTCAATTTCCACATTTTTTTTGAATTGATAAATTTGAATTTTGATTAAAATCCAAGATGGCGGCCATTTTGGATAACGTTACAGATTAAGCCATATAAATACACGTTATTTGGTGGTTTGATAGATAATACACGCAGATATTATACGATTTGCGTGGTATTTTTCCGAATCCCGTAAGAGTGAGGAAAAATGCGAGCATTGAGTAACATATTCGCGCGTATTATCTGACAACCATCAAATAAGAGATCTATTATTCGACAGCTTAATGTTCTAATTTTTAAGAACATTTTCCTTAGTAACTTCTCAATTTATCCATCGCTTTTCGTTCAGTGTTTCACTCTCGCCCGCGAAGTGCGCGCACTTACAATTTAATTTTGCTCTGTTCCTAACCAGTGGAGGCGTGGTGGTGTAGTGGTTAGCGCGTCGGACTTTCAACCTGAATGTCGGTGGTTCAAGTCCTGGTCTCTGCCAAGAAACTTTGCTCCACGTTGTCTCTCTTCACCCAGGTGTATAAATAGTTACCGGCGACATAATGCTGGGGAGTAACCTTGCGATGGACTAGCATCCCATCCAGGGGGGAGTAGTAATACTCTCAGTCGCTTCATGCTACAGAAACCGGGTTAAGCTCCAGCAGTTGTGAGCCATTAGGCTTATGAAGACTTTCTTTACCTGTTCCTAACCTGTCAAACCGGTATACTATAATGTAATACGCTTGCTTATTTTCGCGTTCTCTTGCCCCTATATATAAATGACGTCATAGTCGAATAATAGGTATTTACCTTCCTATTGTAGATCACATCACAGGCTTTCTATTTGTAATAACATATTTTCGAAACATTATGTAATTCAAAGGGGACAGACCTCAAATAAATGTGGCTACTAAACATATCTGAATTTTGTAACTGTTCATCAGTAGGATGCCTAAAATGTGTACAATTCCACAATTGGTTTCGGCTCCATTAAATCCTATACCAATCGCAGAACATTTTAGGAGGGGCCACCCAAAACTCAAAGGGGATTGAAACCATCCCCTTCCCTCTTGTACCACGGTTGGAGTATAAGTTTGAGCGTGACGTCCGACGGTTAAACAAAAATGTACATTCCGTGGATTGGATTTTCAACGTGTTGGCTTTATCGACAACAACTTTAACCGCTTGCAGATCGATTAGAAAATTGATGTGCATTGACGACGACTGATATTATTTTAAAGATATCTTTTCTTTCTTACAAAAGCGACATTTCACACTTTACTACTTCTTCCTTGCCACAAATTCCTGTTATCTCCCATATTTTGGGAGACTATATACAGCCTAAGCCAGGGTTTTCATTCCAGTCCTCGCTCAGACATTTTGGGTTGGGGAGATGAAAGATCCCGGTAATGAGTTTGCCATTCTGGTGTTTGTTTAACGACCTGTGCTGTGAAATTTCCACCTTAAAGATAATGTTGTGGAAAACAAGGACAACTGTTTTTGGAGGACGTTGGTGCCATCCCGTGGTCATGATTGAATTATGTGCAATAAACTGTATCAAATTACATATTCATAGTAACTTAGGTTTTATTGCGTATTGACTACGCCAGACTTGGCATTATGTAATTGACACTCTCTAGAATGTTATCACCAGACTCACTCTAAAAACAGCATCACAGATAATCGCATCTTAAGAGCGTTTAATTGAATGATGATACTAGAACTTCCTTCACAGATTCAAACATTGCAACCAAGCTCTACAGTGAATAAAAACAACAAAAACGCAAGTTATTTTCAGCTCAGTAGCTATTATTTTTATGACTACTTTGGAATTCTAATCACAGAGTTGAAGATTAAATTGAACTTTCTTGTAGAACATTGTAACCAGCACCAAAGTAAGAGCACCAAAGTAAGAGCACCAAACATAAAGGCATTGAATAACTCAGTTTATTTGAATACTCTGAATTCATCTACATGCAGGCTCAGTGGTAAGAGTTAGGTAAAGATTTCAAATAGCATAATTACTTTCACTAAAAATTTAATTTGCAGCTTTCGCTACAACCGCTCATCCCGCCAGTGGGTCGGCTCCTTCTAGTGGGTCTGCTCCTTCCAGTGGGTCGACGTTGGAGTACTTGTATTACATTATTGCAGCGCTAGCTGTTATAGTTGTTGTCGGTGTTTTCCTATTAATCATCTGGTACATTCGCAAACGAAGACTGGTGGCAGGTATGAATAACCACCCCATCAGAAATGTCTGTTTAGCTTAATTCCAAAATAGATTTATTTTAAAATCGATGATTTCACTGACAAACAAAACCCAACAAACAAGGTTGACAAATACATTTCTACTGGTGTAAAAATTCATCACACAGAGTTCCATCATACATAGAACAGGTCCTAGTTGTGAATAAATGCAAAAACGTTCTCTGGCTAAAGAGTTTTAAAAATCCGAGCTTTCGGCAGCCTGTGCTGCAGTCTTCGAAGGGTAAAAAGGTCCTAGTTGTGTTAATCATTAACTATCACATAACTGATTATAATGCGCCTCTACCTTAACCAAGATGTATTCCAACTTCCCCTCTTCGACAAATTTCTCTTGAAAGAGTTCATCTGGACTTCCCAGGAATAAAGGGCTGATTCCGAATTCTCCATTATACCCTCCCACCAGTTTGCATGCCGAGCCACAAAATGAAACACTGCTGTTGTAACTAAATCGCTGTTCATGTCAGTACAATGCCAAGTCTAAGTGCACCTGACCAAGGGGTTGTCTTTCTTTTTTTCATTTATTGTTTCAAACGCCTTTTCATTGGGAGCACAGCCAGGGCAAAGTAAGTCCATTAATTATCTTGTTAACTATTAAATTATTACGTATGTGGTGTATAAACCTACTGGCACTTCTCAGAACTTTAGCACTTCAATGTTCTTTATAACATGGTTTTTACTCGTTTTTGACGAGTGAACAGCTTACTCTGGAGCATTAACACGTATTCGTGCATGTCCATTTCATATGCATCTAATAGCAAACATAATTTTTAAATATTGCCATAGGCTCTCAATTCTGACAATTCTGACAATTCTTTAAGTGACTTTTACAGTGTTCCTTCTAATCCTGATGGAGAGACTGTTGAAGCGATTGAGATGGAGGTCTTGGAGATGGAGGTCTTGAATCAAGATGTGGATAAATGGGAGATCAAGCCAAGCCGTATAAAACTTCAAGAGGTCATTGGCATAGGGTCATTCGGAGCAGTTTGGAAAGCAAATTTTAATGCACCAGATGGAAGAGCAAGACGAATGCCTGTTGCCGCGAAATGCTTCACACGTGAGCTAAATGTATTGAATTCATTAAATATAACAAGAAGCTGTACAGCCTGAGAGCTTGAACTCGTGGCGTCTTTAACCAATTGCAGCATTGTTTCTCGAGTGTTTTGAGTGCTTTTACGGAAAAACCTAAAATTATATCTAAAAAGTAAGATTACACTACATTCACTGCATTCAGTAGCCGATACTTGAAAACTCGATCGCTAAACAAATGGCAAGTTACATAAAACAAAACTTACCGGAACAAAAATCCCACAGCAATAAGCGGCGAACAAATATCAAATGGTCCTATCCATCCATGAACACCTTGCATTGTCTTGAAAGCTTGTACGCCACGAGTAATAACTAGACGACTCGTAGTGTCAAATTACTCACATCAGTGATGCTTGAAAAGTACTTCAAATACATTGCGGTTGGCTATTGAAATAAATGGTGTTGTAAAGACAGGGGGAAATCTACGCGAACCTTATGTTTATGTGGGCAATTTGGGTACGGGATGAATCGTGTGAGAAGCTAAGCGCTTGTACAATTGATCAAAAGAACTGGCACACCATATTTAGTGCCCGGCTAAAAAAGGTGCAGTAGATATTTGCTGTTTTTATTCAACATAGCAATTTAGAGTGCATATACCCACCCAAACGATTCCAATATGACACGTTATTACAATCTCCTGAGACTCACCAATTCGTTCCCAAGGTACCCTAACTTCGGGATTTACAGAATTAACTGATTTTCGAAAGAAAACTCGCCAGTTTGATGTTTTAAATGAAAATTGCAAAGCACTTTCCCGATAGAGCGGTTTTCAATTGAGTGTCGAAAGTAAGTATGCGATTGCTTTCGTTTTGCATTGCTACGCATTGTGATTGGCTACAAAATCTCGCGCCACTTTCTTAACCAATCAGAAGTAAAACCAAAACCAATCGTGACTTGCTCGCACGTGTTTTCCCGCGCTTGGCGCAGGCTACATGTATTTGCTTCGAGCTCTGATTGGTTCATTGGATTGTCTGCGTCTGTTCTGATTGGTTCATTGGATCGTCTGCTTCTGTCGTGATTGGCCACGGTGATTACTTTGGTTTTGGTTTTATACTACGACTCTCAATTGAAAACTGTTGTATATCTCGAATCATAGATCTGATTTTACCACTCGCGACGACAACGGCAGCGAGAACGGCATTAAAGAATAGTTTTAATGCGCGAAAACAGTGCCTCTGCACGTGCGTTTTACATATAGGTTTTGTGGAGAACGTAAACAGAGGAGTCTCTGACGTCACATTCGCTAGCTATCTTTTTCTAAACTTCAGGAACATGCACATTTAATGGCGGCTGTGCATTAGGGTAAAGTACGGACGAATAAAAACCGTTTTCACACGTGACCGGATTGAAAAACGGTTTAGACAGGTTACTATTAAAACACATTATTTCCTTGCATCAAGGCCTGGCTAAACTAGGAAACATTGTTGCAGAGGCAAATGTTTCCCAGTTTAGCCGCGCGGGAAACATATGTTGCGGAAACAAATTTTGCTGCTCGGAAACAACAAAATGTTTTTGCGTCAGGTCAAAAACATTTTTGCTTCCCGGACACAAATTTTGCTTCCGAAACATATGTTTCCCAGTTTAGCCACCATGAAAAGCAATGTTGACTAGTTTCCAGTGCTGCTCACTAAAAATGTTTCCTAGTAACGGCGAGCGGACCCGCGAGGGTACCACAATGCGCATATGTGACCCTTTGTTTCCGACACAATGTTTCCTCGTTTAGCCACCGGGGCAGCAAAACATTTTGTTTGCTTCCCGCTAATTTAGCCACCCCGGAAACATTACAGGAAACAATGTTTCCGCAACAATGTTTCCTAGTTTAGCCAGGCCTTAACGATGTTTTTGTCTGTTAAAACACTTTGTTTACATCGAGCTGTTGTATGCGCGCGCTAATCACGCAATAATAATTTTGGAAAACGTTTTGGCTAAAAACTACGTAAGTTTGCGTTATTTACCCATTTTGTCGACGATTTTAACTTTGTGAAAGTTCATAAATATGTCCTATGGGTTTTCTTTTGTTTCAATGAGCAATTTATAGCGTGAAAAGTTTTCGAAACATTTTTTTGCAAAACAAAAATGTAATTACGCGAAAAAAACGTCGTATACGACAGCTCGTGGCTAGTAAGAATTTTAGTTTTAACCAGCAGAAGTTATCTTTAGTTTTGCTACATTTTTTTGCTTGAACAACTGTTGAAACGTGATAAAAAAGTAATTGTGATTAGAATTCCGCCCCTCCCGCTCTGAGGAAAACAACAAAAAAATCTCCTTATTTGCCACTCTCACGCTGCCAGAATACCAACAGACCTCTTATATACATAAGATATTTTAGCATTGACGGTATTTTACCTAATAATATCTAAAAACTCCAAAGCGTTCCTTTTTATTACTTTAACCTTCCGACCTACACGCAAACTTATACCCCACCGTGGTACAATTGGGGGGGGGGGGGTGACAACCTCTCCCTTGGGTTTTTGCGGTGTTACAACATTTCGGAAATATTTTACTATTTATTGATAGCCTCTGATGTGTTCTACAAAATAATGCAAATATTACAGATTATGGCGCTGCTGGGGGTCCGTGACGTCATCCAAAATGGACTACGGATTTAACTAAAAATTCAACTTTATCGGAAAAATGCGGAAAGTGCAAATCTTTTTTATGGAGTTCTAAAATATGATATAATAAAACATTTTGCTGCTTTTGGTAACATTTTACATGTCTTTTTTTACCGGAAAGGGTGAAAAACACGATTTTTTTATTAAAAAAATGGCTTGACCTCATACTACTTATGACGTCATGTCTCGTTATCATAGAAACGGATTGTCGTAAAACTTTACCAAAATTTGTCTCAAGGATAAACGAACACCTACTGAAAACGGCTTGAGCTAACAATAAAGGCTTTTAAAAAATCCGAGAAAAACCTTAATGGGAGAGCAGAAGGCATCCACCCTCCCCTCCCCTCCCCCTTGTACGTCCGAGGGTTAAAATGTTACTGACATTAATTTCCTGAAGATATATGACTTCTAAAGCGATCCTTTTTATTAGTTTTAATAATTTGCCTGTAAATGCTAGTGTTTGCCTTTTTGTTTTGCACTTGTCATTTTTTTGGTAGTTAATAATAATGTGCAATCTGTTGAATCACTTCATTGATTTGTACATCATATTTACCACTGATACATTCATTTCCACGCGCTATATATATGTTAAATCCTCTTTTTTATATATAAACGATGTACGTGTGGTGTTAATACGAATACGAAACTTTAACCCTATTTAGACCTGGCATTTCTATTTTATTCCTCGACTGGGACGGGGGAGGGAAAATTCCCTGCCCCCGCCCTTGCGGTCTAAATAGGGTTAAATTGGTTAAGTTTTTTCCATCAAAAGAATCATTAAAATTAGAGTGCTCGCATAGACAACCGTGTTATATATCCAATGTTGTGTTGTATGTACGTATTAGAAATTGTAGCTATCAGAATGTAATCTCATTTCTTAAATTGCAGCCCTTGCTGGTGAAAATGGAAGAACTGCGCTGATGAGAGAGATCGAGTTGGGAAAACGTCTTGCAGAAGATGCTGCGCCAAACATTGTCAAGTTTATTGGTTGTGTTACTACCACACGTAAACGATTGCTATTTGCTTTGTTATTTTCCCATTTCTTCCCTCAGCTTTTCATACTGCAAGCAATTACGTTTCTTTTAAGACCCAAAGCTGAAAAGCTACACATACAAAAAAGATTCATGATCATCGGTTAATGTTAATTGTGAAAGTAAAATCTAAATAGCGTTCCGCCCAGATGACGTCATATTTGGCAGCATTGCATTGTGGGATCGAAATACGGACAAATATTTCAAAATGGCTGCCTCGGAAACACCAGTTTTTGCGATTCCTGTACATGTTGTGGATAATTGTCGAGTTGTACCCAAGAACAGTGCTTCGTAGCACCTGTTTTTTCGTAGCTACCTACATAGTTCTTGAATGTTTGTACGCATTTCAATCCCATGATGCTGCGCGCCAATTCTACTTTTAGAATCTGGGCGGAACGCTATTTAAATTGTTTATGGTTATGGCACAGATGGCGCTTTTGCTTATTAGTGTTTGATTGGTTTCGTATTTAGGGTTAACCCTCGGACCTACACCCAAACTTATACCCCCACCGCGGATTTTGGAGTTGTAATATTTTGAAAATATGTTACATCTAATAGATAGCCTGTCATGTGCTGTCAAGGTGAGGTAAATATTATATGAGTTATGATACTGCTGGTGATCCGTGACATCATCCAAAATGGCGGCCAAGATGACCGCCATCTTGGATTTTACTAAAAATTAAAATTTATCAAAACAATGCGGAAATTAAAAATATCGTTTGCTAGAGTTGTAAACTATGATACAATTAAACATTGTACTACATTTGGTAGCGGTTTTCTTCGTTTTCTACGTTTTTGAAAAAAAGTGAAAAACACGCATTTCTATTCAAAAATGGCCTGACCGCATGCTACTTATGACGTCATCTCTTGATACCATAGCAACCGTGTCTCAAGGATAAACGAACAGCTACCGAAGACGGCATGTGCTAAGAATAAATGCTTTGCAACAAGTCCGAGAAAAACCTTAAGGAAATCCACCCCATTCCCTTCCCACCCCCTCCCCACCCGCCTCCGTGTATGTCCGAGAGGGTAAAGCATTTGGCATGCACTGAATTTAATGTTTGACTTTACGTCTCCGAGGAGTTAGCGGACCTGTAGTATCGTACTTGTATATGCACGTATACTTATATATGCATATGTATATGCATGTATACAGCTATTTCAATTAACGTTGTCGGATGAAAAAGGCGAAAAAAGCCAAGACCGCAAGGTGGTATGGGATTTTTATACAGTGACCTTTAATTCTAACCCATACTACCTTGCGGTCTTGGCTTTAAGCTTTCATCCGACAACGTTAATTGAAATAGCTGTATACATATGCATATACATGTATAGTATACATGTATACTTGATACAAGTATACATATATTTAACTATTATAGCGCGAAAGCGCGCGTGATATCGCGTAATACTTAGCCGACGAGGCCGTAGGCCGAGTCGGCTAAAATTAGGCGATATCACGCAAGCTTGAGCGCTATAATAGTTTTATAATTCAACACATTGATAACAAAGCACATTTTGAAGAAAAAATATCGCCGACAAGCCTTTTATTTTAATGTTTTACCGCGCGAAACTTGCAACATCACACAGTCCATGAATGAAAGTGGCGCCTTTGTCAATATTTGCAAGCTTGAATCACACTATAACTGTTTTATAATTCAACACATTGATAACAAATCACAGTTTCGAGAAAAAATTCATTGAGATATACAACCTTTTATTAAGTAAAAGGCTTACAACAATATTTTACCTCACGCCATTTCTTACACAACAAGCAGCGAATGCTAAAACGTTTGCGGAGCTAAAATTAATTTCAAAGTTTCTACGAAGAGCTTTCGTCTACGTAAAGAACGAGACAGTAGTGATTACACAAATAAAAACACAGTAAAATGGCATAGAATTTCTTAGTTACAAGTGTTCCGTGTCTTAAAAACTTCAATTCAGAATCAAAACAAATTGAACAAACACACGGCTACCTAAACATAGCGGCGAAAAGTCTGAAAGAACTGCACCGTGGACAGTCTTACAAAAATTCACAGCTAAAGGATACAAGAAACGGTTAAAACATCGTTACCTGTAGTTGATGTGGCTTTTAGTCCTTTCAATCAGCGCACTAAATTTTCAAACATCGAAGTATGAGCTGAGTCGATCGCTGTTTACAAACTTGCTCGTTTTAGTTCCTACAGCCGTAGTGGCGTCAATTCGCTTGAAAACTTTACTCAGAAACTTCACTGAGGAAGTATCAAGTCTAATCATATTCCAGAAGTGATTACTAAAGGCATTTTCCGAAAATTGTCCTCCTTCATTCACTTCTTGTCGAGCGATTGACTTTGAACCAGCTTTCATTCAGCTTCGCCAAGAAACACTGCACTGCGACCGCGACAACGCGAAAATTTCGCGCATTTTTTGTCCAATCATGTGATCAATAATTTTTCTCTTTTCTTTTCTTCTCTTCTCTTTTTATCGTTCCTTTCCCTTTTCAGTCTAATAGTTCACGCATTTTTCTCCCAAAAACACGAAAGTGCAGGCAGCGGTCATTTTCATTTTCCTTCAAAATGCGAAATTTACCGCCATCGTTGGATATACGTCATGTAGAGATAGCGTATATCGATAACTTTTTTACCAAATTTGGGCAGTGTATCAATGTGTTGAATTATAAACTTGTATATGCATGTATACTATACTTGTATATGCTTGTATACTTGTATAAACTTCGGTCCAATCACAAGGCACATTCTCAGAAGTAAACTATTGTTCTCGTTTGGTAACCATCCAATAATAAACAAAACAAAATTCCAGTCTTCGACTAAATATACATCCAAATGCATTTAAAATCATTTATCGGTGCTTGCAGTTCAACCAATTCTCGTGATGGAGTACATGGCTTATGGAGATTTGCTGGGATACTTGAGAAAAAGCCGGGGAATTGATGATCGGTATCATGTGGGAGAGGACGCGACCGTGCAGCTGCAGACATATGACCTGGTCTTATTTGCCAAGCAAATTGCTACCGGAATGGTGTACCTTGGATCCAGAGGGGTAGGTGAACTACTGACAAAACAAAACATAATATAACAAAATTTATATTAAGCATTAAGTCCCTGAGTTCGAATCATGGTGGGAACATCGAATAACGTTTCTTTCTCTTTCTTTTTTAACGGACATTTGATGAAATTGGCAACTCTTATCGAAAGTCTTAATTAATTATATTAAGTACTTTATCCTAAAATTGCCACCCAAAAACAACATTAAGCTCAGTCTAAATTAAAACCTGTGCGATTTTTGTCATTAAATTATTTATCGCGGTGACGCCGCTATATGCGCTAAAGGTCAACTTTCATATGTCGTCAATGGATCTGTTC
Organism: Cladopsammia gracilis; assembly: GCA_022457155.1. Taxonomy (NCBI): domain Eukaryota; kingdom Metazoa; phylum Cnidaria; class Anthozoa; order Scleractinia; family Dendrophylliidae; genus Cladopsammia; species Cladopsammia gracilis. The sequence continues at coordinate 1,829,733 of JAJGOT010000059.1, read as the reverse complement.
CTCACTGAATTGAAAATATATCCTTGAGTTTTTCCACCGAACTGTAAACCTTTAATATCACATATATCATATCGAGGATTACGGTATTTTAAAATATTTGGAACCGTGTTTACAATTAAAATATACCGTAACATTGCGTTACGCGTTGTATATATAGATGAAGTTGGCAATCTTATCGAAAGTGTTAATTTATTTATACAATAGAGGTTCCACGAACTATACGTATACTCGAGTGTCTCCTCAACTAAATCGGCTTAGTACATGTACTGTCAAAATTTCTAACTGATTACATTTCGACGCCCTTTTGTAAGGGAATATCGATTAAATATGAGCCGAGGCAGATATGTGGAGCATTTCATTTTTAGGAGTTGGCTCACAGGAGTCATTGCAGTTATTTACAGTTGAAATGATTTGGACATCTGAACCCAAGTGAATGTGCAAAGTCTGGTGAGGAAATGTGCAAAAGAACCAAAATTACCCTAAATGATCCTTGTAAGGGCGTTTAGCTCCGCCGTGTTTACAGCAACTGTTCCACCATCGAATATACACAAGGCTTGTCGCTAAGTAATGGCTAACTGTTCCACCCTTTCACAACTTAACAGCTGCCACCTGTTCTTTAGCCTCGTCCAACAGCTTGCCGATTAAACGACAGTCTCGAAGGGTCAGTGTCTGCCCGAGACCTTCCCAAATTTACTTCCTTTTAACCTTCTCTCTTCTGTTAAAATTAGTCTCGCGGTCTTATTAAAGCTGGTTGCCAGCCTTTAATTCATGAAGCTATATCAAATTACGCGCTGTTGGCATTCTAAGGCGTACTTTCATCGCACGTCGGGGGCATCTGAATGGGCTTCATCTCTCCTACAAAAGTCATTCCCATTCAGCAAGGCCACTCAAGGTTTCCTTCTAAAACTCCTTCTCCAAATCACCCAAACGCCCACACAAATCTCCTAGCTTTTTAAGAAAATGAGTACCCTTGGTAGTACTCACTTCATTCAAAGTTATCGCTCTTTCCTACAGTGACTCTAGACGCTAGTTAAAACAAAAAAGTTAATAGTTTGTATTAATTTTAATGGGTCAACGAACGTATCCTTTACAAAAGACAGATGCAGACCCAGCGATAACAAGAGTTTAAACATCCAGTGCGCTAACGGGTTTTCCACAAATTACAAATTCAGTGGAATTTGACTCTTTAAACTTTAGTTTGACGTCAATCGTCGATGATCTGGCCAATTTCTATCAATCCCTTCTTAGCCAGACAAGTGCAGTATAAATCTTGTAGATGTTGCCAATAACTTTGTAAGTAAAAAGAATAAAACAACAGTAACAACAACAGAAATTTCTTTTTGGGCAACGTTTCTGCAAAAGGATATCGGAAAAACTGCGTCTTTCGTGACCGTGAGGTGGACGCAAAATATGTACCGTTAGAATAGTTAGCTGATTATTGCTTCAAACGTGTATTATTTGACACCAACATACCCTATGACAATGTACACAAAACGTGCGATCATAAACAGTATTTGTCCATGGTTTTATCAGTCTGTTGATGCTGTTGAACAAAAAATGTTCAAAAGTGAGTATACTTTTATTTTTCCTTGTTTGGTTTTCAGATAATTCATCGCGATTTAGCAGCAAGAAACGTCCTTCTGGATAGAAATTATGTTTGCAAGGTGACTGATTTTGGGTTAGCATATCAAAACTTCAAATATGGCCACGGAAGAGCCAAAAAGGTAATGGATGAGAATTCAAAGAGTGTCTTTTTTGGACTACGTTAGTCTTTCGTTTAATTTGTTTTCACATGTATGAGCATTGACATCTCCTATTTGCTGTACTTCATGCGGAAGTAAAGCAAATAGAAGATATCTGCGTGCTGATGTCAGGCGTTTCAATCCTTTCGTATGGCATTCTCCCGATGTACCCCCCATATTTATCAAAGCTTATTAATTTTATAGAATGATTGTTGCATTAACCTCGTTTTGATTTCTCGCCACAACATTATGTTCACAACAGCTATATTCGAGCTGGTTTCTTTTCCAAGGCTTCATCCCAGTTAAAACAATTACATCCAGTTTTTAAATACACTTTCAATGCTGGTTGCCTACCCAAGGTGGCAGCTAAGTTGGATGAGTGATCTCATTTAGTCCACTTTTAACGTATTTTCTCATTGCGGTTGGTTGCTTTTCAGGGTTGTATGCCAATTAAATGGACGGCACCCGAGATACTCTACGGAGATCCTGCAGATCTCTCCGTCAAGAGCGATGTGTATGTAAATTATAAATGAGCCAATCACAAAGCACCAACTTAACGGGAGATTAACAGCCAATCCATCTAGACAGTCCCTCAGCTGAGCATAAATAATCAAGTCTATAACATATTAACTGTAACGTATATCTCACATGATGAAAACGCTAGGTAGGCTATTGTCGAGGTCACGCCGGATGATATGTACAATAGATAATAGACAAAACCAATGAAACCTACGGCTAAACAACTTTCATTTGAATGGATACACTTTAAGAATCTATCCATGGACTCAAATAAAAAGTTAGCACATCACACCACTTTTCACATTATAACAAACAGCACTACAGGAAAGTGCTGTCATTATTTTATTGTTCATACTTCACATTTTCTAATCAACAGCATAATAAAAAGCACCACACTATAATATCGGTCTGCTTTACACTCACTGTACACTGTATGATTTATCTTATAGTTACAAAAAGAAGAGCCACAGCTTGCGTCATAACACACAGAATTACAAAAAAATAAATAAATAAAAACTGGTCAATAGTTTCATCTAGGAATCACAATATAGTTCAACTTCGGGTCCTCATTTACCACTGTTTTTTATACAAGACGACAGAACTACGACCTTGCTTGTACATCCAAGGGCTAAATCGCGATTTATAGGAAAATAAACGGAAACAGACGGTAGGAAATAATTGATAAGAAAATTTCATTTTTTTTTTTTTTTTAAATTTATTTTTTAATTTAGAAACTTATAATACTTACAATGCAATTACTTACGCTACTTACAATAAAGTGCGACTACTTACAATACAGTACAGCTAATTACATACTACACAATACTAATATGACTACATACAATACAGTACAGCTAATTACATACTCAAGATACTTACACTATTTACAATAATAATCACGACAGATACTTACAATACTAAAGCTACTTACACTATTTACAATACTAATAAAACTACTTACAATACTAACCCAGTTACTTGCTATTAGTTTCGATACTTAAAATAAAATAAAGATTGCATCCACACCATTCAAACTCATTACTAGGATCTATTTACACGGGTGCAAAGCCCATGCACGAAGCCCACTTTTTATTGAATTTATCCATGCTATTAGTTTTAACACATATAAACTTTTCTGTTTCATACTTAGTTTTAACCTTTAGTTTAAAGGCAGTTATGCTAGGAAGTGTCTGATTTCTTCTGCAATCCCATATATACAATTTAGCATTCAGTAACAGATAGTTTAGTAAAGGGCACTTTGCGTATATTATTCCAATTATAACGTCTTGCAGGGTGAGATGGAAGAATTCTCTTGTCAAAAAGTAGAAATAGTATTCAAAATCTTTCCAAAAGCGTTGTACCTGGCGACAATCAAAAAGAACGTGGTGGAGGGTTTCCAGTTCCGATTTACAGAATGAACATTTATCATCTAAGATGTATCCTATCTTACACAACTTTGTATTGGTAAATAATATTGAATTAAGGACTTTGTATTGAAATGCTTTTAAGTATGGTTCAAAGGACACCTTATGAGGCAACCAAAAAACACTTTTCCAGTCGTCTTCTGATAAATTAAAAGTTTGTCTCAAATGTTGAAAATAATTTGGGAACCGGGCTTTTGTCCTTTTGATTAATATATAGTAATCCTTAGATTTCTTTTTTAACACGTCAAAGTCTTTGGTATCTATCGTCAAAGATAGTGAAATTTCCGAGGGGGCACTGGCCCCATTGTTTGTTTTTAAGTGTGGTGGTACAGAATGACGAAGTCCTGCCCAAATTAAAAAATTAATTTTACTGATTTTACTCGAAATAATCTTAAGCGAGGTTGAAGTATCTGTGTCAAATAAAAGATCCTTTACATAAATAATGCCGTTTTCAAAAAAATTCCGATAAAAGATAGGCCTGTTGTTTATACGTATTTCTTTGTTGTTCCACACTACCAGTTGCCATTCTTTTCCAGTGTCAAAACCGTCACGGAATTCTGACCACCACTGAAGGAGCCCGGAATAAAATTGGGAAGGAATAGCGAAAATTTCATTTGCATGGCCACACTTCAATACTTTATCCATACAATCATAAGTCAAAACCATCTTACGAAAGATAGCAAACAACAAATTATGCGATTTGTTTATAATAATGTGAATACAAATTTAGTTTTGCCGTTTTTTTACAGGTGGTCATATGGAGTCGTTCTCTACGAGATATTCACCATTGGTAAGTAATATAAGAAATGCACCCTGGAATCAGTCAACAAGGGATTTGTTTTCCAAAACTTAATTCGTAATTTTAAATTTCTTATTGGTGGGTTGCATTAATACAATTTTACTGTGAACGTTTAAAAAATGCTGTAATTTAACAAACGCCGGCCACCCTAATAACATATTAATGACAACTTCATGCTTTATGCTTTTCTTTAACAAATTTAACCCTCGGACGTACGTACAACGGGGGGGGGGGGGGGGGGGACAGGAGGGAGCGGTGGGGAGGGGGTGCTGGCCGCCACCCTCCCTTTATAGTTTTTCACCGATATTTTGAAGAGCATTTGTTGTTAACACATGCCGTCTTCAGTATCTGTTCCTTTATCACAATTGAGAAACATTTTGTTACGTTTGGTGACAATTAGTTGCTATGGTAACGATATATGGTGTCATAAATTACATGATGTCAAGCCATTTTTGAATAAAATGCGTGTTTCTTTTTTTAAGAAAAAAACGCTACCAAAAGCAACAAAATGTTTAATTACATCATATTTTACAACTCTAGCCGCTATTTTGGATGACGTCATAGATCCACAGCGACGCCACAGCTCATAATTTTTACCTTATTTTGTAGAGAACATCACAGGCTATCTATAACAGGTTAAATTTGTTACTGTAGCAAAACTAAGTTAGGCCGCGGACGCTATAACACTGATTCTGAAGGAAGCAAGCTTCAAGTTAAACTTAATTTTATACAATATTTAAGATAATATATAAATGCAACAGCAAAAGGTTGGGGTAAGGACTGAGCCGCGGGGTCGTACATGTTGTAGCTGTCCAACCGATGTCTGATTGGCGAACGATACAATTGATATATCACTTGAACAACGCCCCTATCCCTAATCCCTATCCCAGCGGGACAAATCTATTGTTTTCTTAGCGAATCACAGACATCGTTTGGACAAGTGCAGGACTACCCTAAGGACTGACATTAGTTTTGACTCAAGTAGCTTTTAATTAATGATTAAACAAAAATACATGACTTCCACAATTAACAGGGGGCATTCCATATCCGGAATGGGACGAGCTCAAAACAATTACGGAAATACAACATGGCTACCGCATGCCGAAACCCGAACACATCGATGATTCCCTGTAAGTTTTTCTTAACATTTTTGACCTGCCTAGCACCCATGTTCGAGCTAGTACCTGAACTACCAGTTAGTAATTCGAGATAATACGTAAACGATATTATTCGCTATTTGACATTTTTGTAATATCTATACTGTGGTGTCTTCGCTCAAAAATTTTGCTGTGACTTAATTGTCTCGATGTAGAGTGCAGACTATTGTCGAATTGTCTCGTTTGCATAGTCGACAAAATACATAATACGGAAACAACCTGTAGTGAATAATATATATAGATAGGCTGAGCCTAACAGCGTCGCTCTCTGAACAGAAAGCCGATGATAAGCTTAGCCGAACTAAGGTGAAAGGTCGGAAGCACAAGAATTAAGATTGACGACCGGGCTATTTTTCAATTTTAGCAATTCTCAATAACAGTATTACGCGACCATCCGCACAGTACATTTAGACCGTACAAAAGTTTACAAAACAACTTTTTCTCAGTCTAGAATAACTAGTTTGACTAATTTCCGAATAAAATACACCTGTTACGTATCAAAAATTGCCCGAGAAACTGATTTGGAAATCAATACTGCAAAACATGCATACACAACATATTTGCATAAGGCGACGCAGGTGAAGATAGAACTATAAAATCGAAGGCTTGTTTCGTTTACATAAAATCGCTTTTCAACCTATGTAATAAATGAACAAACACATAAAAATGGACAACACAATCTTATTTCATAACATTTTATTCAAATCCCCATAAGTTTATGTTCAAAAGCAAAACGCGTACCATTTATAGCGCATCGAGTTCGAGCTGCCGTCGATGAAATTCAATAAATCAATACAACTGAATTTAATAAACAATTCTCCAAAACTAACAAGAACACAAAGAAAAAGTCAATCACAGATTGATATCAACATAAATTCCCAACGAAAAATGTAATCTGTTTTACCTTTAAGTCCCTCTACTGCTTGGAAATTCTTTAAATCTCCGCTTCTTTGGTTCTGAAATCCGTAAAACAAACATCTCCCGCATTGCTCACGCATTGATAAAAACGTATGAAGTTCCTCGAAGCAAGATTTTATCCCTGAAAGCTCTTCTTTTTCCACTAAAGCGGCTTCTGAGTATCCCTTAATTAGTATCCCTGTCTTGAGTTGCAAACCGCGAAAAAAAGCAGGGAAATAACGACTTTACTTCTCCGCTAAACACAGCGAAAGATCCAAACTAATATATATAGATAGGCTGAGCCTAACAGCGTCGCTTTCTGAACGTAAAGCCGATGATAAGCGTAGCTTAACTAAGGTTAACTAACTAAGGTCGGAAGCACAAGAATTAAGATTGACGACCGGGCTATTTTTCAATTTAGCAATTCTCAAAAACAGTATTACGCGACCGTCTGCACAGTACATTTAGACCGTACAAAAGTTCACAAAACAACTTTTTCTCGGTCTAGAATAACTAGTTTGACTAATTTCCGAATAAAATACACCTGTTACGTATCAAAAATTGCCCGAGAAACTGATTTGGAAATCAAAATTGAAAAAATGCACAAACATACTTGCATAAGGCGACGCGAGTGAAGATAGAACTATAAAATCCAAGTCTTGTTTTGTTTGCATAAAATCGCTTTTCAACCTATGTAATGAATGACCAAACACATAAAAATGGACAACACAATCTTCTTTCGAAATTTTTTGTTCAAATCTCCATAAGTTTATGTTTAAAAGCAAAACGCGTACCATTTATAGCGCATTGATTTCTAGCTGTCTTCGATGAAATTCAAGAAATCATTACAACTGAATTTAAGCTCCAAAACTAACAAGAACACAAAGAAAAAGTCAATCACAGATTGATATCAACATAAATTCCCATCGAAAAATGTAATCTGTTTTACCTTTAAGTCCCTCTACTGCTTGGAAATTCTTTAAATCTCCGCTTCTTTGGTTCTGAAATCCGTAATAAAAACAAACATCTCCCCGCATTGCTCCTGCATTGATAAAAACGTATGAAGTTTCTCGAAGCAAGATTTTATCCCTGAAAGCTTTTCTTTTTCCACTAAAGCGGCTTCTGAGTATCCCTTAATTAGTGTCCCTGTCTCGAGTAGCAAACCGCGAAAAAAATTCAGGGAAATAACGACTTATACTTCTTCGCTAAACACAGCGAAAGATCCAAACTATAAAAGTGTTTACCGAGCTGACGGCTGTGTAGCCGCGCGAAAAAAAAAGCCTCGCTTTACTTTCAAAATTGCTAAGATCCCGGATGTTGTGTGGCGTCATACGCGCATGTTTTGCGACGTCATATGCTCCCGCGAATTGGCCTTGCGCGACACACATGTCACGGAGGCACGCCCGCGAAACATTCCGCTAGCCATGACCATGAATAATGACGGGCATAGGTTCTATGAGTATGGGGCTTCGCAGCGGGCCTTCGTCCCGCGAGTGTTCCGCTAATATATATAGATAGCCAAAGGCTAACAGCGTCGCACTTTGAACAAGCTTAACTAAGGTGAAACTTAACTAAGGTGAAAGGTTGGAAGCACAAGAATTAAGATTGACGAACGGGCTATTTTCAATTTTAGCAATTCTCAAAAACAGTATTGCACGACCGTCTGCACAGTACATTTTTATAGACTGTACAAAAGTTCACAAAAACAACTTTTCTCTGTCTAGAATAACTAGTACCACTAGTTTCCGAATAAAATACAGTTTTTGTTTGTCAAAAATTGCCCGAGAAACTGATTTGAAAATCAAAAATTGCAAAAATACACAAACATATTTGCATAAGGCGATGCGAGTGAAGATAGAACTGTACTATAAAATCAAAGTCTTGTTTTGTTTACATAAAATCGCTTTTCAAACTATCTAATGAATGAACAAACACATAAAAATGGACAACACAATCTTCTTTCGAAAAAATTTATTCAAATCTCCATTAGTTTACGTTTAAAAGCGAAACGCGCACCATTTAATTATAGCTCATCGAGTTCAAGCTTTCTCCGATAATATTCAAGAGATCGATACAACTGAATTTAAGCACGTTTTAAAATCAGTTCTCCAAAACTAACAATAACACCAATAAAAAGTCACTCACAGATTGATATCAACATAAATTCTCATCGAAAACTGTAATCTGTTTTACCTTTATGTTTCTCGCTTGCTTGGAAATTCAAATCTCCGCTTCTGGTTCTCAAATCCGTAGGAAACAAACATCTCCCGCATTTGATAAAAACGTAATACATGAAGTTCCTCGAAGCAAGATTTTATCCATGAAAGCTCGTCTTTTTCCACTAAAGCGGCTTCTAAGTATCTCTTACTTAGTATCCTTGTCTTGAATAGCAAACGGCGAAATATTCAGGGAAATAACGCCTTTAATTTAAACGGTTTTCTCCGCTTAGTAAATTCACATCAAAACATCAAAGTGTCAGTTTTCTAGCTGACGTGACATTTGGCCGTGTAACCGCGTGAAAAACAAAGCCTCGCTTTGGTTTCAACATGACGTTGTATGCGCATGTTTTGCGATGTCATACGCGCCCGCGAGCTAGTCCTGCGCGATAGTCCGGTCCTGTGCGACAGCAGATTGAGGGCACACGCGGACGGAGGGCACACGCGCGCTGGCGAAACATTCCGCTAGCCATGACCATGAAAAATGAAGGGCATAGGTTCTGGTTCTATGAGTATGGGGCTGCGCAGCCAGGCCTTCGGCCTGGCAAGTGCTCCGCTATCAATTCCTTAGTAATAGCATTCTGGTATCGTGTTATTGATTACTTTGGTTTCAGTGACAGGGCAATATGCGACACGCTTACTGTAGGCGGGATTAACTATAAATTATACATGTAATTATTTTATTATTTTGTATTTCTCTTTATCTGGAAAAAAAGGAATAAATTACAGCGTTCTCTCTCTCTAACTGCTTATCCTGATGGACGTCGCATCTTCGACCGCACAGCGGAAACGACTTCTGTCAGCTTCAGCCCATCGTCCAGCTTCTGTTATTGACCTGTCGAAGGCGTCCCGTATGTCCCTTTCCCACTGCCTTCTTACAGCGTTGACAGAATAAAATAAATACAGCTTCTTGACAAGATTAAGAAGGACATTTATCTTGAAGTTGCGAGAGTAAATTTTGCAAATTTGGTTTCTCAAGCATGTTAAGGCATGGCTCGTAATTTGTCTAATGTCGCAAGTTTAGTTTCGTTATCTTTGGCTATATGTTACCGATAACTTTATTTCCTGACGAAGACATTTTTCCAACTCTTTTAACTTAAGGAGGGTGATTTTCACCGTACAATTATACGATAAAAAAGATAGGTCACCATGCTTGTTTAGGAGAAAACAACCACTTATTCATTTGGTCAACTTATCCTCAAAGGAAACCCTCTTGGTTCAAACTGTCTGTGCGCTCTTGCATGCGCTCATGATGCAAGAAATTATGCGCAGTAGAGATGCGCAATGCCATACTAAGGAATCACCTTAACAAGGTATTATGAGAGAAAGTGTATCACGTGACCTGTTTTACAAAATAGCATTATATAAGGCTGATTTTTAGACGGCATAACTTTGTCGCATGCGGTTTTTTGTAGCGCGCGCTGCTTGCGTCAGGCAAACATTGTTTACAACTAAAGGCCGATTTACACGGTACAACTTTGTCGCATGCGATTTTTTGTAGCGCGCCCTGCTTGTGTCAGGCGAAAATTGTATACAACTCGCATCACATAACATTGTATGTGGCTACGATTGTCGTAGGGTTTTAAAACATGTTTCAAAATCCTACAACTTTTTTCGTGTTGTACGCAACAGTTGTGAGCGATTTGTAGGCTGATTTAGACGACGCGATTCGTGTTTTATGTATGGCGTGAGCAGGTTGCATGCGATAGATGTAGGCAATAGTTGTGTTGTCTAAATCAGTCTTTAAGGTTACAGTGTACCTTCGGGGGTGTCTCCAGTATAACAGCTTTAGCGTCTTAAGATTACACTTAATATACCTAAACCCAGATATCAAATTAAAGCTTATAGAGCTGGCTATCTAAATATGGAAACCATTTGGTAATAAAATGAATTGACGAATTTTTTACGACGTCTAAATTCGAAAGTCCGAATCAGCTTTAAAACGCTATAACTCAAAGCGATTATTATATTTTGCTAATTTGATTTGTTCTCGGGTTTCCGGACACGAAGCGCTAAAAAAACGTGTCGGCGATTTTCCTTATTCAATTGCAGTGAAAAGTTACATAATATTTTCGATAAGGAGAGAAAAAAATTGGAATGATCGCACGGAAATGCCTCTTGACGAAAAAGTTTTCGGAATTAAGAAATTCGCCGACACGTTTTTGTTGATTATATGTTAACCTAGCTTCTGTCCAAATTTAAGGAAAATCGAACAAATTCCCTTTGAGTTGTAGCTCTTTAAAGTGCCCCCAACACGCGAAAAATTAACTTTGAGAAAACGGCGCTTAAAAAAACATATCGCTTAATAAACAAACTCCGCCCACAAAAGTTATACCGTCATTTCTCCGTCAATTTTCACTATTTTTCGATCCTTTTTTTTTGGATGAAAGTTCATTTTGTAAACTTTATTTTAACTCCAAAAAAAAATTTTTAATAAATTTTCGATCTGAAGGTACACTGTAACCTTAAGGGAGACCATACAAATACACTGGCGTTTTAACTTATAATCAACATATGCGATCGTCACAGCCCCATTTTTTATTTTCTTCAGTGATAAAAGGTCACGTGATGTAAGTTTATGGTATCTGTAAATCTAAAATGATCATTTTCAGATTTATGCTAATTTAAGGCTCCAACTACTAGAGTTGTAGTATAAAATTGAGAAAATATGTTCTGCAGGAAACTTATGTATACTTTGCAGCTTGTATTTAAAATAGATTTGCAGCGACATAACATTATATAATAATATATAATTTAGAGAAATCTACTTAGAAAAGGGAATAAAATGTTATTTTATGGCAGCTTTCATCAACAATAATAAACGTTAAAGTGGCTGGTTTTTGGTATTAAGTAATTTAACAATTCTATAACTATGATATGCAGGAAAGACGATCCTTTTTTTATCTATTTTTTAAATTGTTTATTTGAAGGTACCATCTCATGCGTAGTTGCTGGGAAGAAAACCCTTTCTTCCGCCCTCATTTTGAACATCTGAGGCAGGAAATGTTATCGTACATTGAGAAAAAGGTTTGTTTGTGTTGATTTGACAAATTAATCAGCCAGAAAAACGAATGATGATCTTAATTATAATGGTATACAAACCTCCTGGCTGACTAGATGGGAGACTAAACGGTACTGAGGAATATCGGTAGGTAATAGCTTAAACTACAGTTGGAAGCTGAGAACCTGACTAGAAAATGCATGATATTTATTTTTCGAAAAATGCGATGAATACTATTTTTTATAGTTTGTCTTTCAGTTGAGTTTGATTTTCCTTTGCCCCATATCTATCATAAAAAAAAACAAAATAGATGGAATTACTAAACTAAATTAAAGGAAACAAACTCCGTCAGTTGTAGTGAACTCATGATTTCATCATTATCACATTTTAGATGTATCTGGGCATACTGGACATGAAACAGTATAATGCAGCCAAATACTCAAAGGTTGAAGACGTTGGAGCTGAAGAAAGACCACAAGAACAAGCAGCAGGAGCCGCACAAGCAGCAGGAGCTGCACAAGCAGCAGGAGCTGCACAAGCAGCTGCGGCAAGGCAGAAGCCAATCCCACCCCCAAGAAGGACACAAGCAGCAGGAGCCGCCCGCAAAAGCAGCAGGAGCCGCACAAGCAGCAGGAGCCGCACAAGCAGCAGGAGCCGCACAAGCAGCTGCGGCAAGGCAGAAGCCAATTCCACCCCCTAGAAGGAAATGTGCCACTGTTCGGAACTAAAAATCACCCACAGGGGACCCCACAGGGGACCCCACAGGGGACCCCACAGGAGACCCCACAGGGTCAAACAGAGTAGTGGCTAATTAAAAAAAAGCAGGAACGCATTTAAAAGGCGTTCCGTCTAAAAAACCGACCAGTCGATTTTCAGCGCAAAATAGCTAGATTTCTTTCATTTTCTGTGTAAAAGTCATACATTATAGTTAATGTACAAACATCACATTTGTTTGGCATAATTTGCTTTATTGCATACTTTTTTTGCAGAATGCTGGAAATCCTTCGTTAACTACACCGATTTTAGCACTTAACTCGAGATTTCATTTAATATAATGATAAAGATTTAACAAAACAAGCTCAAATCAGTCAATTTCTATTGTCGTTGTCAATTGAACTTGTTAAATTGTTTCTTGTAGATTCAACTACGAATTTTACGTCCATCCTCCTGAAGGCAACATGAGCGCCATTAGCAAGACGCTTCCATCCAAATTATGATTTCTAAAACGTGAGACCAAAAACGTGAGACATACAGCTCCCTAGTTCCCTAGTTCCCTAGTTCCCTAGTTCCCAAGTTCCCTAGTTCCTTAGCTCCCTAGTTCCTTAGTTCCCTAGTTCCCTAATTCTCTAATTCCCTAGTTCCCTAGTTCCCTAGCTCCTCACTCAAGTAAATTAAGGCATGGGTCTCCTGCCATTTCACACAAAAAGTGAGGGGGTGGTCTATCTTTTGAGTCTTTATCCATAAGAACGAAAAACTTTGGCAGAATAAACAATTTGCAAATGTGGTCATTTTCGCACGCAGAAAATATAGACATTAAATCACGTGACTTGTCAGGGCTATTTTTAGCTGAAAATCTAATACACAAAATGGAAAAAAAGAAATTACCGTTATGGGGGACTGGACACTAGTACAAAGTACCGTTTATTTTCAAACGTAATGAAATATTCAACAATTTCCAAGCACAGATCTTTTGTTGCGCCTCTTAGGACTTATCTGGTAGTAGTGAAGTTTATTTACGGTTGTCATAAACTGTGCCCATCTTTGATTTTGGTTTTTGTGGCCGTATCAAGTCACGTGACCCAATTTGCATATCTTCTATATCCTAAAATTATTGCATTTACAAACTCTTCAGTATTCCAAAGTTTTATGTTTTTATAGCTATAAAAGCCTCCGAAGATAGACCACCCCCTACCTTTTTTTTGGAAAATAACTGTTGACCCATGCCTTAATATACCTGAGCAGCTCCCTAGTTCCCAAGCTCTCTAGCTTCCTAGTTCCCTAATTGCCTAGCTCCCTAGTTCTCCAGTTCCCTAGTGCCCTAGTTCCCTAACTCCCTAGTTCCCTAGTTCTCTAGTTCCCTAATTCCCTAGTTCCCTAGTTCTCTAGTTTTCTAATTCCCTAGTTTCCTAGTTCCCTAGTTCCCTTGCTCCTTAGTTCCCTAATTCCCCAGTTCCCTAGTTCCCTACGGTTCCCAAGTTCTCTAGCTCCTTAGTTCCCTAATTTCCTGGCTCCATATTTCCCTCCAACGCCTTGTCAATGGCCCTTATGGTGCTTTCACATGGATGTATGCAAAGAGGCGTAACTAAATCCACACGAAACAAAACAAGTTATATTTACAACAGAAATAGCGATTATGACTAACTTAAGTTATGGCATAATCGTAAACGATCGTTTTGTTAAATCTTTACCATTATATGGCTTATCGAGATTAGTGCTAAAATCGCTGTTGGGAACGAAGGATTTCCTTACCCTGTAAGATCAGAGGTCGGTTGGGAACAAATTTCCAAAAAAGTATAAAAGCAATCTAATCCAAACAAATGTGATTTTTGTACACTTTGCTTACAGTGTCTGACTTTTACACAGAAAATGAAAGAAATATATTTCCCGCCGAAAATTGAATGGTATGTTTTTACTGAAGATCATGTTCAGGCATGGCTCGTCTCTTGGTGACGGTGCGGGTGATTGTTGTCTTGTGTTGTCGCCACTGAAGGTAGAGTCTAGGTATGAAGGAGTAGAGAAGGCTTAGGGACTACTAGGTTGATTTGATACATGTTTCATTGTTCTTGATACAGAAAAAGTAGTATAGGCGTTGATATTAACCATGAAATCGAAATAATCGAGCTTAGAAATTGATTAGTTAAATTGATCATAGATCTTACAACTTTGGTATTTGATAGAAGTAGAACCCTTTGCATTTTATTAGAGTGGTTTTACCTAACCCGTGAAACACTATCTAACAATTAGTGATTAAACAAAAGAAAACAATGGAATTATAGTATAATAGTGCATACTATTCTACTATCTATTTCACGGTCGAAGTAAAATCACTCTAATGTGAGTACAGTACAATACTTTTCGAATAGTGAACATAATAGTGCGTTGTTAGTGATACTACTATTTTCCGCAATGGCTATAACTCGCAGTAATTTTAACTGCTGACGTCATGATCAGAAAAATAGACAAATTGATCAAAGATATAGCCTTGTTATTTTTAAAATAGACGTTAAGAGGCCAAACCATTTACCATCTTAATGTTATGAGTACAGTAGTTCTCGTATGCCAATATTGACCATTTAGCTATAGTTATTTATTAACTGACCATGTCGCGATCAGGAAAATAAGATAAATTGAAAATAGATATGTGGTCTAGGTACTTGATACTAGAAGAATATTGTTATTTATTCGTTAATTATTCAAACATTTTGTTGTATTGATCAGTAAACAACAGAGTTTAGTTACTGATATTATCTACCATTTAGCTATAAATTTTATTAACTGATCAATGCAAGTCAGGATTAGAAAACATGGTATGAGATATAATAAATTTTGCTTTGTTACTTCGATAATATTATCCAGTAAGCAGTAGTTTTTTTTTTTTATAACTGATCAAGTCAGGATATCGCGAAAATAACAATATATTAAACAAGCATAAAGTAATCAGAGATTTCTTTTCAATCGCCAAAAAAAAAAAAAAAAAAAAACAATATATATATATATATATATATATATATATATATATATATATATATATATATATATATATATATATATATATATATATATATTGCGGTAAACGCACCATTTCATGTGCATTCCAGCGATATTGTTAAGCACTTAGCTATTAATTTTCATTAACTGATAAAGTCAGGATCGCGAATATAAGAAATAACCGCAAAAATTACGTTTTTGTTTTCGCGAATAAGATAGTACTTGTATACCTGGTAATTTAAGTGCTTTGCTCTTGATATTATTAATTATTTATGAACATCGATTTTCGGTTAACTGTCGAGGTCAGAATTGCGAAAGTTGATAATACATTGATCATAAATATAAGGTAAAAAATACCGGTACTCCCATTTGCCGCACTTAACGTGATTATTATGGTTTAATAATTAACTGGTCAAGTCAGGATCAGTGGCATATTTTTACAAACTAACATAATTGTTTTCTTAAACATTCTGTCAAAGTATGCAGGAAAGCCTCTTTTAAAATGACAGTTGGTTTGCTTAATTGGAATGACAGCACTTGTGATGTACTAGAAGTGGACATCAAGAGATTACGCAGATCTAGAGGAATTCTGTGTTCAAGATTAAAATGTACCAAAGAAATATGTAACATAACGTTTTAATTAAATTGATGTAAAAGACGCTTTGGGAGCTATAAATAAACTTCTAAAACATACAATTGAAGTAAGAACTTATTTATCTGCCAAAACGTAATAACACTGCTCAATATCTACCAGTTCTTTGAATCAAAATGATGCATCCCTGATACACCTAATAGCTTAACCACATGACAGAACATTTTCGTATTATCACACTGCTCAATCTCTACCAGTTCTTTGAATCAAAATGATGCATCACAGATACACCTAATAGAGAACAGATGCTAAACCAGAGTGAGACAATCATAAACCATTGTCAAAGCGTGTTATTTCTGCATCCCACTTGATTAAACGCTACGTTTCCGGCGTTGTCTTCAACTGCCGAGTCTAAAAAGCTGACATTCCCAACCAATGCTCTCTTCTGTTACCGTATTTTCTCGCATAAACGCCGGACCCCGAAAAAATGTTTGGTCGACGAGGTCGAGTTTTTTTTTTAAAATAAACGCCCCTAGTGTTTATTTGAGGTACCGGCGTGTATTGTATAACTGATTGTTACCATTAAATAATGTAGTTTTAGGTGAAGTAAACTGCAGCGGTCATTCCACCTTACGATCCGTTCCGTATGCTTTGTTTTAGTAAAAATATTTTATCAGATTAATGGTTACGTTAGACACGTTATAGATGTCCGATCAGCCTTGCATTTAGTTTTACGTTACAGGGGCGGATCCAGGATTTTTCTTAGGAGGGGGTGCACCTCTTAGGAATGAATAAATCACGTAGTTTTTATTCTTTTCTTTACAGAATACTAGTTATATTAGAAAGATGCAGGTCATCTCAGGGGGGGGGGGGGGTGCAGGGGGTGCGCACCCCCTAGATCCGCCCCTGCGTTACATCAGTAACCGCGTTCAACTGCCAAACAAAACGAAACCTATAAAAAATAACGACAACAATAGTCACTGTGCAGTCTCTATTTTGCTGGAATTATTGTCAAGCGGACATTCTTTATCGAGATATAAAGTTCGTCATCTTTATATTATCATCCCAGGGTTCTTTCCCTCTTTCTTCATCCGAGTTGATAGTTTATATGAAAAGACAGACAAACATGTATTCTGTTTGAAACTTCATCAAGATATTAGGCATCGATAGGAACTTTTCGTTCAATTTAGCTTTTAAATCAGGGATTTGGGAATAAAAAAACGTAACATGTGATCATGAAAAATGATAAAATTATCCCTG
The DNA here is from genome assembly GCA_022457155.1 of Cladopsammia gracilis. Classification (NCBI taxonomy): domain Eukaryota; kingdom Metazoa; phylum Cnidaria; class Anthozoa; order Scleractinia; family Dendrophylliidae; genus Cladopsammia; species Cladopsammia gracilis. Next base: position 1,812,418 of record JAJGOT010000059.1, on the reverse strand, counting down.
TCTGTAAACGCTTTGGGGAACATCGACGTTCCATCCTCAATCACCACCATCTTTTCAATCCCACACCTGTTTCAATACATTTTAACCAACCTGGCCACTCTTTCAACGACATCCTCCTCATTCCCTTGGAACTCATCCACAACAACCGCGACTCAGTCAGAAAGGCAAGCGAGGCCCATCTTATAGACAAAGCGATGACTCGGATCCTAATGGTATAATTAGACGTGATGAACTTAATTAGTGACATTTTATAGCTTCTTTCTTAGAGTGATTTTACTTTGACCGTGAAATAGTTAGTAGAATAGTACGCACTATTAGACAATAATTCCATTGTTTTCTTTTGTTTAATTTGGACTATCACACACTAATTGTTAGATTGTGTTTCACGGGTTGAGTAACTACCAGTCATTTTCTGTTATTCTGTTATGTCATATTTCAAAAGTTTTATATGTAACGGTCCTTTTATATCCACTGCTTTATATCTGTGTTCATTTTTGTTGTTTAGCCCCCCCGTAGAAGGTTTGTTTTGCAAACCGAAACAAATATATTCAACTGTTTGTTTTTTTTTACTTCGCTTCTGTCACAATCTCTTTTCTCCTTGCCGTAAGGATTTTTAGACCGTTTTTAGTCCAAGGTCGCCTGGGTACTAGTAAAAAGCGCATTTTTGACACCCCTATCTCGCTCCTTCCACATTATGACCACAATGATGCAACGTGGTTTCACATGTGGAAAGAATCTCCATGTTTTGATGCGAATTGCTCTTTGAAATGTAAAGTTTTCAACCGATTTAACGCCCTCTTGAAGCCCTGTGGGATTTCAATAAAGCCATAACATTTTGTTGGCCTCGAGGCTGTCGCATAAACAGCCGTTTTTGCACCTCGCTAAAGAGAAACGAGAAGACCAGCGAGTCACTTTTGACTCCATGTGGGTTACGGAATCGATTGGCATCACACTTTAGATGCTTTTATATGGCTGAAAATTTACTTCAAGGGCTTCAAGCGGCCGCAAATGCGACATCACAAGCAGGGGTGAGTAAACTAAAGTTTTATCTGGACAATTCTAACAAATACAGTTTGTTTTGAGCTAGAAGATAAATTTTGAAAATGCAAAATCGTTCACGGCATATTTCCCATAAGCTTATGTATTCATACTTTTTGAATAAAAAATTGATATCTTTTTGTATACCGCAGGCCCTGCAATATTTTGAACAGCTAAAAAATTCTCCAAACGGCTGGAAACTATGTGGTGATGCTCTGATTCAAAATCTGTACAGGTATTTTAAGTAACTGCAATTTATATTAATTTATATAATACACACACTGGTGCGGTGTACATTTTGAACCATTTTGAGCAAAGCAAAGTTACAAAAATGTACTCTTTGAATTTAGCAGCTTTATTCGTTGTTTTCTCCAGTTGCTTAGTATTTATTTTAGTTATAAACTACTAAAGATTAGGGGACAGTACACAATATTAATAATAACTATATCAATAACAAAATTAACTTAATTACTGTGAGACCGAATTTCCATTCATCAATTCAGACAGTGATAGCTCTGATCGAGCATTGCGGTGGAACACATAAGTTTAGGCTATAAAACTACAGAATACAGGGCCATTTTTTACCATATATCAAACGAGCTGACTTGTTTGGCTCGTTTACTCTCCACTGCCGAGCCAAACGAACCAAACGAGATCCAATCCCCCCCGGGGTGGGGGGGGGGATATTGTCCTACCATCCTAATTATGGGATTTCATTACCGCAACTTACCTAACCGTATGGGCCAAGCAATTTGAAACTTCAACATCTCCCTCTCCCTGTGGAACTTTTGAACATTACTTTACTCCTTCAAATTTGCCCCCTCCCCCCTCTCTGGGCTAAAATTGTGTTCAAATGCCTCACCCCAGTGCAAGCCTGCAAATAATTTATTCTTTAAGCAAGTCATTTGTCAGTCCAGGGACAATTTGACCTTACAAGAATTCAGTCTGGTCGCACAATTTTGTTCTGTAAGGTTAATCTTTACTAAAAAGTGCCTGGTGTTCAAAGCTAACTATGAAAAGTTTTCCATGTTTCACAGAGAGAAAAGATTTTCTGTCTGAATTTAATTGTAGCAGAACTACATGTACCTACCGTGTAGCATGAAATTTTTGTGGCAGTTTTATTCTGCATATTGGCTATTTTTTGTGTTTTGCGGGAACAGTTTTTTGCAGTATGAGATGACTGAAATTTCTGCTAGGAACTAATTTTTGCGATTTTCTGTTCAAGCAGCAAAACATTACATCAACTTTTATTACTTGTTGAGTAACGGCACGCTCTACTAAGAGACATTTCTCTAAATTCTATTAAATATTCGAAGGTGATACAATATATTCTATTATGAGAATGTAAAATGTTAATTGCAAAAAGTAACAATGTCTGAATATACTTTATTTGACTGAAGGAAGTAAAGTTTTTGCTAAAGTTATGCTTGTGCATATGAAACTTGAAAACAATACCTGTGAATAATGAGGACGCTTACTTGTAAACACGAAGTCTGCGTGAAAAAATATGTAGATTGGAGGCCCTATTTAATTCCCTTGCATGTTTTCAATGTCCTTAAAACTTGCAGGCCATATTTAAATTGATGATTAATCTCAATATTGTCAAATTTTAAAAAATGTATATCAAGCGGTTTCCAAATTTCCAGTCAAATCCTTCTTTCTCCCAATTGGCCAAAGCAATGCCCATCAATTTTTCACACACGATCACAGACTGAATCAAACTAGTAAGAGATGAAACTGCATCCCTGAAGTGCATCGTTGCTATGGCGTCATTATGTTGCTATGGTAACTCTTTACAAATGTTCATCTTTAGTTAATGTAATACAGCTGTGGTGACCATTATTCCATAGCATTGTTAATGGCATCATAGTTAATGCTTAAACTTGGGGGGTATATATATATATATATATATATATATATATATATATATATATATATATATATATTGCATTTATTCAATGGTGTATGGCTTTTTAATCATTATTGTCACTTTTATGCGGCAATTTTGTCGTCTTTTACTAAATGTTCTGGTCATCTGAGATTGAATCTTGTTTGAAAATGTGTGGATTTACTCTTCAACGAACCTATAAACTCCTCCACAACAATGAAATGTACTGCCACGGACATAAAAAAATATTTTAAACTCACACTTCTGATTCAAATTCCCCACCCCTTAGGCATGGAACACAGTAAAATGCCAGGGGTATGGGCAAGGGAGGCGATGATAAAGTTTCAAATTGATCAACGCATTACAGCATAATTCTGTGTTTTTTTGTTTTTGTTTTTTGCAGTGATGAAAGTGTCAAGTTCTTTTGCTTCCAAATCCTGGAGCATCACATTAAAACAAGGTATGATGTTACACTTAATAGACAACTTACAGCTTTCAGTATTAGCAAAGTGTCTATGCTTCACAAGTGCAGTAGATGCAAAAATGTTGGATGCTTCCAGAATAGGATGGAAAAAACTTGCGAACATCGCATAAAAACAAGGTTTGATGTTACACTTAATAATAATAGACAACTTATAGCTTTCAGTATTAGCAAAGTGTCTACACTACATGTACACAAGCACAGTAGACGTAAAAATGTTGGATGCTTCTAGAATAGAATGGAAAAAAACTTGTGATGTCCACTGTTAGTTAACAGCTGTTACACTGTATTTTGCATTCTTTTTTAGACATGCATCCTCAGATCCTGTCGATCAGCAAGCACTCAGACAGATTCTTTTGACATGGCTACAAAATCAGGTAAGTACACATTACTGTGCTTTTCAGTGACAAGTGAACTCTAAAGTTCAAATCTCAACCGACAGTTTTGTTTTTCTCTGCTGCAAATATCATGGCAAATGTCTCAGGAAACAACAATTCTTTACTCAAAATAGTGAAAAGGTCATGTTGTGGGTTGTGATTGGTGGATTGTGATTGGTGTTTGTGGGTTGTGATTGGCAAATTTCAATCCATTAAGTCAGCTTCTGTTTTCAGGGTTCCAATGTTTGTCGGCATAATTATAATTGACAGCAGCATAAAACGGAAACCTTAGCTGAGCTTTGAACTTGAGAGTTTGTTTGTTATTGAAAGGTGCATTAACAACCCCTTTTGCTCCCAGAGTCAAAAGACAATATTGAACTGGAACCTAGCTTGCAATGGAGTTGACTCGTAATTAGAAGCATACATGTATCTAGTGAAAATCAAACAAAAGAGCAGGGCTCCAAATAGAAAAACATTGTAGCTTGCCATTTTTTTAAAGTTTTGGCAGGCCAAAAAAAATAATGAAGTTTCATTAATTTTATAAAAACTTTTATTTCTGTTTCTGTTTTTAATCGGCTGATTTTTTCCTGCTTTTCCTGGTGATTTTTAGTTTGCAAAAACCTTGCAGTAGCTGGTGATATCGCCGGTCAATGGCGCTTTTTGACGACCCTGCTTTAACCGGTTATATTTTTTATTGGGGACGATTTATTCGTGGAAAGGAATAGTAAATAAAGGAGCATGGTAAGAGGAGTAGAAAATGTCACAAACTACAGTCCAGTATATTTGGCCTGCCATTTTATTTTCCATTTGGCAGTGCATAATTATTTTTGCCTGCCAAACCTGAAATTTGACCTGCAATTTGGCCATTGGCAGGCTGCTATTTCAAGCCCTGCAGAGCTGTAAGCAGAGTTTTTGATAGCACCTATGGTTCCATCACTTACAGTTGTATAATGTAATGAAAACTAAATTGTTAGAGTCATAAGCATGCAGGGAAGAGGCATTTTGATTGGTTTATTGTTCTGCTTCTAATTTGCTTGTGACTACAACAATCCAGTTTTCACTAAATCGTAATCAAAAGAAAATGGAAACCTTCAGATTTTTGTGACTCCAATTCCGTTGAGCTGTTATTCAACTTTAAACTTTTTACACTCATCACACCTAACAATTAATTTACATTTGTTTGTTTCTTATTATTATTATAAGCTATAATAGATGTGATGAGTCTGCAGGATGCTTACATGCTTGAATTGGTAGTCGTTTATGTGCCCTTATGACGCCGGTTACGACTCCGACTTCAACTTCAACTCCATTTCTAGTGAAAACCAGCTTCGATGAGTAGTTTTGTAACCTTCTAAAAGGTGATTTTTATTGCTTTGTCAGTGTTGTACTGAGTCAGATGACAAGAATTTCCTGAAGAACAAGGCAGCTCAAGTGTTTAGCTTGATCTTTGTCTGTGATTATCCTGAAAAAGTAAGTTAACTTGTTGATATTTTGTGAACGTCGAGGACTGGCTCAGTTTTTCTCACTTCTCTATTTTCTGCTAACTTTTAGAATAATAAAATGATATGAGAAGATGTAATGTTTAAATTTGAACCACAACATTTATCATGTCATGGGCATGAGTCGCCAACAGGAATTGTGCAGTTCCAGAAAATATCCATACTCTTCCCACAGAAGGTTTTTTGCTTAGCACCCCCCATCCCCCCTGGCAATTCCAGTTTAGCTTCATACTTTGCTTCTAAAATGTTGGCTTTTAAGACTCCCCCTCCCCCTAGGAATTTCTACTGACCTTCCATTCGCCACTTTGGAAACAAGAAGGAAACTGGGCCGAGTTAACTTTCACAACGACTTCTTGGATCGTTACAGGGGACGCTTCTTTTGTCTCTGTCCCCAGTAACAGTCGCAGAAGTCGTTGCGAAATTTCACTTGGCTCAGTTTCCTTCTTGTTTCTTAAGTGGCGTGATTTTTTCTGGAACTACACATTGAACCTATTACCTTCGGTAAACCAGTCAGATGCCCTAACCACTGAGCTACGTCCCAGATACTCGTGGTGAACTACGCCATATACAATGTTCTATATTACATGCATCCTGTATACTGCTAGGATTGGCAATGTCAAAAGAATCACATAAGGTGATAAATAAAGAAAAAATAATGGTAAATTTTAAATTTCTTCTTACAATAAAATTATGAAATATTTATTAAAAATGCACTGTAAATGATTTTTTTTTTGTTTGTGCATTGTAGCATGTGGTTGATGCAGAAACAAGATCAAATTTAAATTCCTTAAAATAATCTTCATCGCATAGCCATTCTTTTAGGTCATTAAAATTGGAAAGACCAAACTTTTTTTAATTGTAGTACACATGTACAAAGTTCTGTATAACTGCGATGATGATCACATTGTCTTTAATTAAACCTGTAAGAAGTCAAAGTAACATTTTTTGTTTATCTTTCAGTGGCCCCTATTTTTCTCAGACCTTCTTCAGTGCTTACAGTTTGGAGTATTGGCTGTGGATATATATCTGAGGATATTAAAGGCCATTGATGAAGAAGTAGTCGACCGGGACGTGATAAGAAGTCCACAGGTGTGTACTGTGCTCATAAAAAACCGAGAGGAAGATATTAAGTTAATTTCTCTAAGACATAATGGATGATAGTTTCTTCATGTACACATGTTTGTTGTTTGTATGATGATTGGCAAAGAGTTATTAAACTTTGAGGGAATGTAATAGTGCCGATACAATCAATCAAGTAAACAACTTGTAAATACAACCACTGGTGAGTTGTCTCTGGAATGTAAATTAGATACAACCACTAGTGAGTTGTATTTGGAATGTAAATTAGATACATCCGCTAGTAAGTTGTATCAAGATTGTATCGGCCTATACAGGGTAACCATGTGATTGGAATGGCTCATTTCTATTTGTTAGTACCCTTATGAATTATTAATGAATTTTACAAAATTATATACAACACTGTTGCATGATTAATTTTGTGGTTTAATTTCACTTGTCACAAGCCCTTTGGGAACGAACCACTTTGCAGTGTTCAATAAGGAGATGATTCGTCTGGCGTAGATCATCAAACTACCTTGTGAGGTAGTTTCATTCTTACTCAGAATAAACATGATTTGATCATGATTTGTGCAGTGTGTCGCCTGTTGTGAACAAATTTCATACAATGCAGTGAAACAAGTTTCATTCATGATCAGGCAAAACATGTTTCGCCCTAGTGTGAACACAGCATAATTCAACTAACTAAAGGTTTTTATGTAAAAGGAGTAATTTTTCTACATACAGGGTTTTCCACTCACTGTCATTATTTTTAGTTGAAGCTGTAGAAACAGATTTAATTTCTTGATTTAGAATTTTAATAAAATATTGTTTTTGTTTGTTTAACAGGAAGCAGATAGAAACACCAAAATCAAAGATACCATGAGGGACACTTGTGTCACACAGCTGGTGGATTCTTGGTATCACATCTTAGTAAGTTGGAATGAACATTTAAATTGCTCAAATTGTGGCATTTCAAGTACCTTAAGCCGCCGCTGCACATGTGATTTTTTTCCTTGCGCAGGTGATGCGATTTTTTACAAAATTGTCACGTCACCAGCACACAGTAAAAATCGCACATGTAGCCACTCATGAACATGCAACGCGACAGCTAAAACAATTGCAGAAAAAAGTTGCAAGAGTTGAATGTTTCGTGATAAAATCACGGCCATAGACCTCTTTCATAATGGCGGCCAGTTGATTTATTATTTTATATGTATGTTAATTAGCCTCACTGGCCTTGGTAACATGTGCAAAATTCAAAAGAACAATGTACATTTTAAATTAATAATATCTTTTTATTCAGAAAAGCTATGAGAGCAGTATGATGTCAGTAACATGCCTTTGCTTGGATGTCATTGGAGCATATATTGAGTGGATCGATATTGGCCTGATTGCAAATGACAGATTTATTAGGTGAGATATGCTTTCTTCTCACTTGTCTTAGAAGACTGACACTGGTTTGTTGTCTTTCATGGAGACATGACTGTTTTGTGGTTGAACCTTTAAGCCCCAAAATTATCAGCATCTAATATCTCTTTGAAATGTGAACTTTCACAGTAAAACTTACAGACATATACATTGTAGCTAACAGCCTTGAAAGTGATTTAATGCTTTCTCAAAGCTTTAAATCAGTTCACAAACTATGTGCTTACCCTAGTTTTTAACCAATTTTCCTTCAAATTCTCAATCTTTTTCTTGCAGTACCCTGCTTGGATACATGTCAGTGGAGGGTCTCCGTGAGAGCGCATGTGATTGTATCCATGAGATCATTATGAAGGGAATGGAGCCAATAGCAAAGAAAGAACTGGTCGAGTCTCTTCTGAGTGTTTTGGAGAAAAGTGGAGTCCTTGAACAGCAACAGGTACATGAATGAAAGCTTTATGGTCACTGGTCCACTGCGGTCAAACTTTCGAGGCATTTTTCGTTTTATTTAGTGGGATTTTATTTAATATTAAATGGAAATATGGGCAAGGATGTATAAAAAAAATAGTTGATGTTACTATCTTTTACAGGATGAAGATGCAGATTTCTCAGCTAAATTAGCTAAACTGATGAGTGCTGCAGGATCCCAGCTTCTTAACAGCTACACTAAGTAAGTGCTGTGTACTGTACTTGTCATTATGCAAAGCATTAAACAGATGCACAAAGCTAGTGCAAAGCATTGAACACGCTGTAGCATTTGGTTAGAACTTTCACTTGATCACTTGTTTGGCTGTAAACATACACCTTATTCCAACATGGTGGCCATTTTATTATTCGTTTATATCCATGTAAATTAGCCCTCTTGGCCTCGTCAGCATGTGCAAAATACAAAAGAATTTTCAAGTGAAAATGAGGCCAAGAGGGCTAATTAACATGCATATAAAAGAATAATAAAATGGCCACAATTTTGGAATAAGGTGTATTGAGCCTGTGACATGTAATGGTAACCTGCCTTCCCCATGGGGACGGTGTTGAAGGGAGGGGAGGGTGGGGAGTTGGACACAGGTTGTTCACCTGCCTGATACCCATGGGGACAGCATTAGAGGGAGGGGATGGTGGGGAGTTGGACACAGGGGGTGTGGGGTCAGTGGAGCAAAATGCTTAGGTGAGTCAGTTAACATTGAGCCCACAATATGTAATGTTCACCTGTCTTACCCATGGGGACAGCATATATTGGAGGGAGGGGAGGGTGGGAGTTGGACACGGGGGGGGGGGGGGGGGTAGTTGGTAGTGCAAAACACCTAGGAGAATGGAGGGTCTGAAGGTGTGAAGAATCTTTTATTAGTCAAAAGAGCATTTTGTATTCACGAGTTGATTCACAGGGAGTCTGATTAGCTTTTCATCACAATGTGTTCGAGTGAAGCAATACTACTGAGATCTCTTTAACCCTTCCCCTGCTCTTCCTCTTCTCCCCCTCCTACTGTAAGTTCATTTTCACCTACATGTAACTCTTCTTCTTCCTTCCATTCACCCTCCCTTTCATGCTCCCAGCTCTGCTTTTCAAGGCGGAGGTGTATGGATATTTTCCTGGATCTGAATTTTGTGGTTCAAATTTTTCTTTTTCAAACCAGTTTGATTTTTTGGATTTTTTTAAAGATTTGTAAAACTTATTAGTTTCGTATGTAGTTAACTAATCCATGTTAGTAGATTATTTAGTTAATTAATTAATTATTACGGTTCATCAGTTTTATTGTGGGAGGGCCATTATGAAAACTACTGGTTGACCAGTAATTAATGTACTCCACCCTTGTTAAATAATTAATTGATAAATTTTCTGAAACAATGTTATACAAAGGATACAATTCATTTTGAAGAATCTAATTTTTGAAGGCTTTTCTCTTTTTTAAAAAGAGTAAATAAATGTAACGCTAGCTATACTATTTTAAAGTACATATCTTATTGTATTAGAATTTTAATGTATTGTAAATAGTTATTTAATTGTTAATAAAATTATTATTATTATTTAATTATTATTATTATTATTATTATTATTATTATTATTATTATTATTATCATTATTATTAAAATTAAAATGGTTTGAAAATTTTCAAACCCAAGACAAATTTATTTTAACCACAACACGGCGTTTCCTCCAGATGTCCTTCCCTCAATACCTACACGAGGGGTAACCAGGTGTATATGTTGTAGTTCAATTTTATCCTTGGTTCAAATTTCATTTTTTTTTCTTTTCTATGTTAATATTTGATAATGAATGTAAAACAAAGGAAAATGAAAATTAAATCAAGGATAAAATTGGACCACAACATATCTTTTTAGTGATTACAACAATATTGTCATTTTCAGGCTGAACAAAGCCGGAGAGACAGAGGCGGCAGCCAAGTGCCTGCAAGCTGCTGAGGTTAAACTACAATATCTGTTTAGGTAAGCAATTTTGATCATCCCCAACACTGATTATGGAGACATGTACTGTAGTTCTAACTTTTGAGTCTGTGGATGAAATCCTATGGTGTAACCATTCAAATGAAACCTCTTCAGCAGTACTTTTGCATGGTACCATTTGTTCTAACTTTTGAGTCTGTTGATGAAATCCTATGGTGTAACCATTCAAATGAAACCTCTTCAGCAGTACTTTTGCATGGTACCATTTGTTCTAACTTTTGAATCTGTGGATGAAATCCTATGGTGTGACCATTCAAATGAAACCTCTTCAGCAGTACTTTTGCATGGGACCATTTGTTTTTCAATATTTTACAAAATGAAATTTAAGGTTTTTGTTGAATTTTGATGTTGACACCCTTGGTTAAAGGATTCAACTTTTCTGTCCCTCTAAACTCAAATTGTTAAATAGTTCTTGTCGCTATTTGTCTTACTTGATTTTGTTATTTCTTCCTCTAGATTTTTAGACCATGAAGATGACGATGTTTCCCAAAATGTCTCTGGTTTTGGGTATTCATACTTAGCTGTCTTGAAACAGGTAATTCAATTACCTTAGAGTTCCAAAAGTAGCGGACAGCCCCATTCCTTTCGGAATTAGAAGGCCTGAGGGACCGCAACTTTCTGGTAGCCATTACTTTTGGGCAGCTAAAAATATATGTGTAATTAAAGAAAAAATGTTGGTCAATTGTGACATCGCTCTCCCAACGTCTGGAGAACAGGATGAGGAAATTAGAACTGTGAGTGGACTAGACATTTATTTGAATGAAGAGTGTTTCCATGATGAAAACAGTAATGATTTATGTAACCCGGCAACAGTTTAATGCTGAACATTTAGCAGATGTCGGTTTAAATTGAAAGACTTCTGAATAAATGTTTCTGTGTAAGTCAGTGTATTGACAGCTTCATGAATTTAATTCTTGTTCCATTTTGAGTCACTTTCGTCGTTTACTTTGTTTTGAAGATGTTTCTCTGCTATTTTCGATTGGGCCGCTACTTTTGGGTGGGGCGTTACTTTCGGTAATTAGTAGAAAGGTCCGAAAATTAACATTACTTTCGGGTAGCTGTTACTTTCGGGCCAGCCAATACTTTTGGAACACTATGGTCACCTATTAATCCACAACATCAACCTACAAATTCTCCTTTCTTGTCCCCATAGGTTTCTTATTGAAGTAGTGGGGAGAAGTTGATAAATATCAAGAGAATTCATCTTAGTTGATCTTATCCTTAATTCTCATGACCTCCAGTCCGATTGATTATGCACTGACATCACAAGGAGAAATTTGGTGATAATCAGTGTTTGGGCTTACATATAGTAACCCCTTCTCTGCCACCCTCCGTGTAACACCCTGTGCCAAGGCTTATTTCCTCACAAGGAGGCATTTACAGTTGACAGTAGAATTTCTTAGTAGTCTGGTAACTAGTAGTCACCAGTCCCTTTCAAGAGTCTCTGGTCCCATAGGCCAAAGGGTTTTGTATCTCATGTACCAGCGATTTAACTTAAAGTTTGAAAATCTGGACGTACTGAGTATGTCGTACAGGCATATGAGGTGTGAGACACATGACATACTCAGTATGTCTTGCAGGCATTGAAGGGGTTAAGGGTTTAATGCAATAGTCAAAGCAGTGTCAAAAGAAATTCTGTGGTTTTGCATTGGTACTCTTTGTGATTGGCTTTAAATCTCTTGCCGCTTTCTCAAAGCAATAGGAAGTAAAACCAAAACCCCCAAAAAACTTGCCCACGTGCATTTCCCATGTGAAGCGCTGGTTACATGTATTTGGTTTGAGTTTTGATTGGTTCATTGGATTGTCTGTGTCTTTCGTTATTGGCCAGAGAGTAATAAGTTTGTTTTTGGTTTGGCAACATGCTCAACTGAAAGCCGCTACAAACCCAGTGTTAACTTTTGTTTATAACTATGATGATTTGTGTGAAATATTTTTTTACTTTTTTGGGTGTTTCTTGCAGATTGCAATTCCAAGTGAACAACAGAAGACAAACCTAAGAGTAAGTGCATGGTTAAGTGCTTTGAATAATTCCTTCAATACACAAATTGCTCTAACCTTGTCATTCCTGGAGTCACAGTTGGACACAGGGGGTGGGGGGTTGTAATGCAAAATGTCTAGGAGGGCTAGGGGAGGGGGGAGGGGGGATCTGAACCTTTCAAATCACAAGTTGGTTGGTGTGCTACATGTAGGTATCCATTATTTTACAAGTTGGAATAGGCCTTATGCATGATAAGATCACCAGCTCAAAATTCACCACCAAGCCTTGTTTGTACAAAATTCCTCATAAATGTTTTGACAAGTTTACATTGTTTTTGAGTGGGTATTCTTTTCAACTTTGAGAATACATTGATGAGATTGTCACAGGTTAACACTTCGAAAGTGATGCTTGTTGGTGAAATTAGCTAGACTCTGATGTAAACATGCATAAGAGCTATTTGGACCTACACTGTACTATTTTCAATTGATTTTTGAACTTGTCCAATGTTAAAACTCAAAGCATGAAAAATATCACCCAGCTGGGCAGTTCCAGGGGGCTTGGAGAAAGACTTAAATTGTGGACAGAAATGGGGGGAAGCTGAAGGGGAAAGCAGCAAGGATGATTTATTCTCTCCTAACCTTATTGTTTTAGGGCATGCTGCATGTAGTTATCAAAAAGATGAAATATGACGAGTCGTACAACTTTGAGCGCGAGGTATTTTACTTCTTCTGTTGCCATTTTTTACCACTATTCCTGTTACTCTTCAAGCCAAGGTTAGAATAACATTAACTTGCTGAGGTCATAATATTCCTGTGGAAGTCATTTTTATTTAGCAGTTATATAACCAACGCAATTAAGGTGGATTGATGAAAATCGATGATCGTTAACCCATTTTCATCAATTAATTGTCTTTGCTATATTTAGCACCACCATTCATCCTCATTCATCATCATCATCACCATCATTGTCACCATCATCATCACCATCATTGTCATCATCCTCAACAACAACATCATCATCATCATCACCATTATCATCATTTATCTTTGCCGTCATCAATGACAGTTATTGTGATGCTTTCCAGGGTGAAGATGAAGTGATGTTTATGGAATACAGGAAGGAGATGAAGATTCTGTTTGACAACATTGCTCAACTGGTAACACAATTTTATCTTCTGAAAGAAAGAGAATGCATTTTGCAATAAATTATAGAGGATTTACAGTTGTAATATTTTTTTCTTATAGGATCCCAACCTGGTATTGGTTTCAGTTCATAATATTTTGAACTCAACATTTGGGTGAGTGGTTTAATATTTAAATGTGTACCCTTTTTTTCATTCTGACTTATTGAATAATACAGTCGGACCTTTGTGTATGACCACCCCTTGTAAGTGACCACCTCTCCAAAGTGACTACTTTTCCAAAATACCAAATTTCCTCCAGTCAAATCATTATGGTCAGAGCCATTGGTAAGTGGCCACCTCTTGTAAGCTACTGTGACCACTTTCAGTGTTCAGTGATTTCAATTTTTCTATTATTTTTAACCTCAACCACTTGCTGATATTTTAATGTCATTACAGGCACAAATGTATAAATGGGTACCGGGGACAAAATGCTGGGGGTAACCCTGCGATGGACTAGCATCCCATCCAGGGGGGAGTAGCAATATTCCTAGTCGCTTCATGCTACAGAAACCGGGTTAAGCTCTGGCCGTGTGGGCCATCTGGCTCGTGTGCGACTTTACTTACAGGCACAAACTGAATAATGTGCTATAATACAACTCCAATAAAACAAAAATTTTGTCCCTTATATCAAAACTTAAATAATTATGATAAAATGCTTTGCGCTTTCATTTAAATGGGCACACATCATTACAAGATAAAAATTACAAGATAAAAAATGAAAATGTTGGTTAGGTTTATTGTCATTCTAAAATGTTAACCTTGTATTCTGCAGGAACTTGGATGGAGGAAAGTTCATGGATGTTGAGATAGCTGTACGAGCTCTTTACATGCTGGGCGAAGCCATGTCGGTGAGCAACTTGCGAGCATTAAACCTCAAAATTAAAACCTGGCCCATAAACCTTTATTATTATGTAATTGTGTCTTTTTAATCGACAGACTCAGCAATTGTACTCAGACACCTCAAAGTTTGCTGCACTCCAGCAGATGATGAGTTTGGTAAGCTCTATTTATTTTTGTTGTTGTCAATTTTTCAATAAGTTTTTAAAACTTCGAATACAGATTCCAATTAATTGCATCATTCTAAACAGTAAACACAAGAGACAAAATATAACAATAATAATAATAATAATAATAATAATAATAATAATAATAATAATATAATACTTTATTTATATAGTGCCATTTCCATCACTGTCCAATGGGGCTTTACAGATTGTTATTCCAAATAATAATTATTAATTATATTAAGTTACCTAAACTGTGCTTAAATGGACAGTACCCATTTATGCCATCAACTATAGTGAAAATGACATACAACTCAAAGTTTTAAAATAATTATTAATAGGACAACAGCCATGACAGGCCATCTTGATTTGCTAGGAGGAGGGGTCCCTCAGTGACTGGGAGATACAAATAAGGTCAAATTGCACCACTAAAACTGCAAGGCATGCTGCTACTAACCACTAAAACTATAGTTAACACTTGAGGACCTAAGCACCACGCTACAACATGATATCGGTGATGTGTCATCTGAGCTTAAACTAGTGAATGGGACCGCTGACTTCTCAGACAAAAAACTGCTGACCTCAAGGGGACTGCAAGCTTGTTGTTAACCTGGTTAAAAGCCTGGGTATTCATTTAACTACATTGTATGTTCTTGACTTTTTTTCAGCTTGTTACAAGTGGTGTGTCCTATTACAGTCATTCTGCAGTTGCCCAGATGGTATTAACAACTCTTGTTTCATTTTACATTTTTATTATTATTTTATTATTCATAATTTTTATAGTTTTGTAAATCAGAGTAGTGTATAGAGGGCCACAAGTTTATTAGCTTTGCTATTTTAATAGTGCAACCCTCTTTAAATAAAGACCAGTGTTCTCACCAGGATTTTGCCTTGGGGAGTCACAGGGCCCCCTCTGCTGAAAAATAGGGGCCATGTAAGAATATTAGAGGGACAAAGTCACTCCAAAAGGTCTGTTACGTGAAGTACCTACCTGATCAAACATGGCGGACAAGATGTTTACGATTTGTTGGCAATGCTTACGCAAACCTTCACCACGTATGTGACCAACAAGGGTAAAGGCAATAAAATTAAAGGCTTTAAATTTTTTGATAAATGTTTTTATTCATTTGAACAAGCAAAATGCTGGGGTGTTCGATTGACCATTAAACTACTCATAAACATTTAAAAGTCAGTTTGACTCGAAGCTTGCTCCTACGCTCTAACGGGTGCATCTTGGCTTTTAGTGCACCATCTCAATTTTTTTTTGCGGGAATCCCGCAAGGCCGCGGCCTGGTGAGAACACTGAAAGACTTTATTTATTTATTTATATATGATCATCTTGTCTTTTGTCTGATTTGTTTGAATGAAGTTTTATTCTTTTTCAGTTCTTTGAAACTGTTGTTAGATATGACAGATTCTTTACTAGCCAGACACAGCATATTCCAACAGTACTGGTAAGGATTTGATACAAAACTTTCATTTCTAATTCTTTCTCTCCAGAAAGTGGATTTGAAAAATGTTGAGAAACAAAATGGAACCAAGTATGGCTCAGATAGCTAGAACTAAAATTAAATTGAACTGTCACAATTTGCTGTTCCAGTCACAGACTCAGAAGTTAGAACTATCTTGTACAGCATAATAAACAGTGCCACAAGAAAGTACTGCTCGGTAGCTTTCATTTGAATGGTCACCCTTAAGGATTTCATCCGCAGACTCAAAAGTTAGAATCACCTTGTACAGCATAATAAACAGTGCCACAGGAAAGTACTGCTCGGTAGCTTTCATTTAAATGGTCACCCTTAAGGATTTCATCCGCAGACTCAAAAGTTAGAACTACCTTGTACAGCATAATAAACAGTGCCACAGGAGAGTTCTGCTCAGTAGCTTTCATTTGAATAGCCACAAGTTGTGATTTCATCCACAGACTCAAAAGTTAGATCCAACTTTTTTCACCATAATAAACATCATCAAAGGAAAGTACTGCTTAGTAGCTTTCATTTGAATTTCACACTTTAGGATTTGATTGGCAGACTCAAAAGTTAAAATCACCTTGAACAGCGTACTAAACAGTCCTGCAGTACAATCAAGCAGAATACTATACAGAATTTTGAGAGTGGGGTGAAAATACAATGGCAAGAGGTGTGAAGAAAATACCAGATCACAAAACGTCTGCAGTCCCTTACCACGATGCCATATGGCAGGACTGAGATGCGGGGTGACAGGATGGGAAAGGGGAGGGGGAGGGGGGAAAGGATTTAAAAACCCTATTTGGAAGCCTTGTCATTTGTAATAAGTGTAACTGTATGATTTTATTAAAATTAATAATTGTTATATTGCAGATTGCTTTTCTTGATGAGAGAGGTCTGCGGAATCCAAGCTGCACTGTCCGAAGTAGATGTGCTTACCTGTTTTCAAGGTTTATCAAGTCGCACCGGTATGTGTCTTTGTATATTTATCATGTTCCCCAAGGTCATATATCAAAATATTCAACATTACTTATCTTTCTATAAGAGTGATGGGGTGACTGTTAAAAAGGAAACAGTACCAGAATGGTTTTAAACCCTAAAAACAAATTGTACCATGCAAAAGTACTGCCAAAGAGGTTTCATTTGAATGGTCACACCACAGGATTTTGTCAACAGACTCAAAAGTTAGATTACCACACTACAGTGTACATGTCTCCATAATTGACTCTGGGAGTGAAAGGGTTGAATGTCAACATGGCTCTGTTTTGTTTTCAAGAGGTACCAGGTTTTTCTGACAGTATGATGTGCATTAAGATTTCCCCCAGTCCCGTGGCTCTTTCCCCAATATGTGCATGCTTCGATGCCTGTTAAGATGTCATCTAGATAGCCCTGCATACATGTTATGTCTATATGTGCATTATAATATACAGCAACTTACAATCAGGCTCTGTCTTCATTTTGCTCAAGCATACCATTAATTTTGCGAATACTGAAAATGGCCCAGTTCATGCTAGAGTAACCTAGAGCACTAAAAACGTTTTATCCTGATCAACACATGACAAAGTGTACAATGTACATTAGAGCAATATTTTTAGTGTGACGTCTCTTTTGTAGTGGTAAAATTTTAGTGTGATGTACTTTAGATCAAGGTGGGTTTTTTGGAGACCTGTTATTAGCTGTCGTGTTGTTTCCTTCTCGATACTCCATTATTGCCTCTCTCTACCCAGGTGTATGAATGTGTACTGGCGACAAATTGCTGGGGGTATAGATCCCTCCCGGTGGGGGGGATCCCATCTAAAAATAATGGGGTGCTCGTCAGAAATTATCAAAAAATTACCCTTAATGGTACCAGAATCTTGTTTTGTTTGTTTGTGGTACCAATCTGCAAATTTTGAACCCTGTCATTTTTATATGGGAGTCCCCCCCCCCCACCCTGGGAGGGATCTATACCCCCAGCATTTTGTTGCCAGTACACATTCATACATCTGGGTAGAGAGACTATGGAGGTATCACTGTGATGAACTAGCATCCCATCGGGGGGGGGGGGGGGGGGGAAGGGGGGGAGGAACAAGTCTCCAGTCAAGTGGTGTACTGTGGCTCGTTTGTGATTGTACCTCTCCTTTATTTCAGGGCCAACATGCTTAACTATGCTCATGATGTGTTGAAAAGGCTTCAGGCTCTCCTTGTTATTACTCCTGTGAGTGCAAATTAAGTTAAGGAATATGATGTGGTTCAAAATTTTCTTCTTTGAAAATTTTCAAACTAGTTTAATTTTTAGTTCTTTTAAGTATCAAATACATTATCACAATCTCAGAAAAAGTAATTAAAAACAAAAATCAAACTGGTTTGAAAAAGAAAAACATTGAACCACAACATTGCACTAATTAAAAATAATTTTCTATGTTTCTATAGATGGTTTTCACTCACTTGACCTTCAGTCCTGTGGGACTCAAATGACAAAGGCCATGACGGCCATGTTGGTGCACATAACAAAAGAAGTTCATTAAAATTCTTTTGTAGTTGTACACCAATATGGCCGCCATGACATAACATGAAAACTATCTATAGAAGTATTAATAGTAAATGGTTTCCAACCAGAGCTTGAACATTTCTAGTATCTTGCTTATTTTATAATACATTGATTTGCAACATGGTTTAGTATTAAAAAGACAGCAAATCTTTTTCCTGATACATTTATTTAAATTAATTTTTAGGAGTCCAATGGTTATCAACATCTACTTTCTGCTGATGATCAGGTATTTTAAGTTGCTTGTTTTGTGTGGGTTAGAGACAGGGAAAGTTAAAGAGGATTACTTTAATAAAACCAGCAGAGGAGCTAGGGCAGGTTTTTTAGGAAAGACCATAAGATTGTTT
Source organism: Cladopsammia gracilis (assembly GCA_022457155.1). Classification (NCBI taxonomy): domain Eukaryota; kingdom Metazoa; phylum Cnidaria; class Anthozoa; order Scleractinia; family Dendrophylliidae; genus Cladopsammia; species Cladopsammia gracilis. Next base: position 1,793,689 of record JAJGOT010000059.1, on the reverse strand, counting down.
TATAAAAATTAAAATAAAAATTAAAAATTTTATATATTAATTTTTTGAATTATGGTACACAATATTTCTCCTTTTTTATTTTCCACAGATCATTCTTTGTTTTCACCACAATTAATTTTTTGAGACATTTTAAAACTGGATCTGAAGTCTATTTATTATCTTGTGAACACATGTAGCATTGAACAAGATACGGCATACAGGGACAGTAATGCAAATTTTCACTTGATTAATCACTCAGATGTAAACTTTTTTTTAAATTTTCCAGTGTATTACATCATCTAGTTGTCTAGACATTCTCTTTTCGCACAATGCATATTTGTCACATTAAGATGTTTTGGCTATTTTAAATCTCATTTACTTTTCAATTCTTTGACTTCAAACTCAGTATGGAAAATTAGAACCAATCTGTTGATGTAACGTTACATTGTTTCATATTCACGAGATAACTTTTAGAGCCCTTTGTCTGATTATTTTGCTCTGTTTTTTAGTTATTCCTCTATGAAAGTGCAGGGATTTTGATTGTTGCGAGTGGTGCTGTCCCAGAGGTAAGAAAATATTCATGTGATTTTTTTCACTTTAGCCAAGCCAAGTATAAGCAGGAAACAAAGTTTGCATGTCATAAATTTGTTTGCATACATTTAATTTAATTTAACGTACGGTAGAACCTCCTTAATACAGACACCAAAGGGACAGACCAGAGTTTCCGCATTATAGAGGTGTCTGATTATAGTTAGGTGTCCACATTATAGAGGTGTCTGCATTATAGAGGTGTCCACTTTATAGAGGTGTCTGCATTATAGAGGTGTCCACTTTATAGAGGTGTCTGTATTATAGAGGTGTCCACATTATAGAGGTGTCCACATTATAGAGGTGTCCACATTGTAGAGTGTCCACATTGTAGAGGTGTCTGCATTATAAAGGTGTCCGTGTTATAGAGGTGTCCATATTATAGAGATGTCTGCATTATAGAGGTGTTCACATTATAAAGGTGTCTGCATTATAGATGTGTCCGATTATAGAGGTGTTCACATTATAGAGGTGTCTGCATTATAGAGGTGTCCATGCTATAGAGGTGCCCTTATTATAAAGGTGTCCGTATTATAGAGGTAGGGATTGTATGAATTTTGGTGTCTTCGGGACATATTATGGAGATGCCCGTATTATAGAGGTAGGAATTGTATGAATTTTGGTGTCTTCAGGACCAAGAGAACTGTCCGTAATAGAGAGGTGTCCATATTATAGAGATGTCCACAAGGAAAGGTTTCGACTGTAATAATTAAGTAAAATTATAGTAAATTTATCCCCCCCCACCCTCCTCGTTCAATAAAAAATAAATTTTATTTAATTTCTGGTGATTATTGGTTTTTTTTTCAGAAGCAGCTATTGTACATGCAGAATTTGCTGTCTCCAATCATTGTGAAATTTGATTCTGTTGTCACAAAGGTAATAATTCCACTATCATGGGATTAATTATGTTGCACAATTCAACACAAAGAGTAAAATGTTTCAATTGGGTGAGTGTATTACTCAGATTTATTATGTAAACTTCAGTGTACAAGGATTTTCTCCCACTGTGCAATAATCCTATCTCAACACATTTGAAGATATCAATTTTATCATGGGGTTCGCTATGAAGCATCACGTGAGGTGATAAATAAAGATGGCAAATGTTAACCTGGGTAATGAAATAAGAATGATGTAATGTTCAGCAAGACATGTCACAAATTTGTTTGAAAACACTTTGTGTAAGAATCTTGATTTCTTCTCAGCTGATATCTGATCTTGATGAGGCCACATCCTTAGCGTATGCCCAGCATCTTTACCATCTTGTTGCATATGCCAGGTATTTACAATAATTATCCAGCCTCTTAATTCCCATTATTTTACAATTAGGGATTACTAAGCTGTCAAGCTTTAAATTTATTGTGTTTAAATAAACGTTTTATTATTATTATTATTATTATTATTATTATAACGTTTTTCAATTGATATGTATATAAATATATTTTAATTGCATACAGTTAATATTTAGTATTTGTTTTACTCCATTAGTTTTTCAAATTATATATTTTTGAATATCTATTTGCTTGAATTTGTCAAGCATTATGAAATGAAAATTTATATGAATGAACTTTATAGCTTTTTCCTGCAAGTGTACATAAGAGTGATGTTAAGACTTAATCGATTTTTAAGAAATTTGTTAATAAAGTATTGTCATTATTTAAATATTATTATTATTATTATTATTATTATTATTATTATTATTATTATTATTATTATTATTATTATGACAATGATCAGTTTCATTTAAAAAATGTAATGTTGGGGAGTCTTTTATTATACCATTTCAAATGTACATGTCTTATTGTATTAGAATTTTAATGTATTGTAAATAGTTATTTTAATTGTTAATAAACATCTTGTTCTTATTTAAAAAAAGAAATAATAATTATTATTATTATTATTATTATTATTATTATCGCGATTCTAATTTGGTTCGTGTTAGTTGTCCTGTGGTTTACATGCAGTAAAAATAATTTGAGATTTTTTGGTAGACGGTCTTCCAAATGGGCGCCCCTATTGTTTTTTTTTCAGGGGCTCATTTCTGCCAGAAGTACCTTCGAACATGTCTCCATGATCTCCGATTACTGCTAGTTATTTTTACTATTATTATTATTATTATGCTATATCACCAAATTAATGTCACTGTATGCCACTAAATGGGATAAAATGATTCTATAGAGCAAAACAGAAGCAGTAGTTTGAAGATTAAGTGCATAATTGCAAGGATGGAAGTGGATTACAGTCCATCAAATTTGATTTTGTGGCAGGCTGTCTAGAAATGAAAGTTTCCATTCTGGTGAAACTTTGGGTTTTTTGGTCATTATTTTGTCTTTTAGTTCATATATTATTATTTTGGATTCATCACTTTTGGCAATTTTTTCTTTCTGTTTTAAGATAATAAAACAAGCTAAAGCAAACTTTTGGCCATAATCATAAAACACAATATTTCAGCCTGGACAGTGCTCTTTAAAACTTTGGGGTTCAAGATTCCCCTCCCCCCCTGGAACTTCCAATGACCTTGGGTTGTCTGGAACTGCACAATGTATTCCAGAAAATATTCATACCCCTCCCATGGAAGGTTTTTTGGTTTGAGCCCACCCCTCTGAAAATTCCAATTTAGCTTCTTACTTTCCTTTAAAAATTTTGTCTTTTGAACCCCCCCCCCCCCCCCTAGAATTTCCAGTGACCAACGATGGGAGGGGGGGTGGGGGTCTGGATATTTCTTATTTAAGCTGCTTCTGTGAGCGTACATATGAATCAGCCATGCACAATTCTGCATCCAGAAAAACCCAGATTTAAATTTATAGTGTGTCAAGCTTTTTGATGTAACAATAATTATTGTATTTTGTCCTGTAATTCATCTTGCAGTCGAGCCAGCAAAGCTTTTACGAATCACCAAGCACTGAAGGACAGTGGATGTGCACCATGCTTTTCTGAGGTACTTTAAGCTGATTCTTGGACTAGCAGGTTAAGCCTGTATAAAAGGCCAGTAGCCTGTGTGTTTCTTTGCTTCATGCAGAAAAAGGAAGTCTGCGTAATGCTATTTCCAAGGTTATTTCACATATCCTGCTGCTCTCAATTTAATATTGCGTAAATTATCATGACTGACTTGTGCTGTAAATGTCACACACAATTGAAAGACACTGTTATGTGGGAGAAAGACCCGGGGGGGTAAGTGTTGCCTGCCGCATGTGAGGCCAGTCACTGGGGTTACTTGTATAGTGAAAATGAACTGAATGCAAAATAGACTACGAGCGATGTACATTACCAAAAACGACCGTGGTGAGGGGGCCTTAAATCTGATTGGCCAACAGACTGAGGAGGCACATGCATGCTCATAGTGTAATTGGCTGCTAAAAATATGTGGCAGTTCGAACACGTGTAAGTAAAGCAAAGTACAAGAATTTGATTAGCCGGAAAAATATGTGCTAAATTGACCGCAAGGCACAAGGTTCAAATGGGCTAAACATTAACTATAGTTTATGCTGTGGCAAAAGCCATTATAAAATGATATTGACCTTCAAGGGAAAAAGGAGACATCTTATTATGATTACAGTTTGCTTCAAGAAGTGAGTTCCAATATGACAATCAAATTAATGGTATTTTTTCTATTTCAGGCATTGCCAATTTTCTTGAGGGCGTTAACTATCCCAGTTCACAGGGACACCATTCACTCTGGAGTGAGGCAATACCTACACAGGATGATTGTGTGTCTGGGAGATGGCGTGCTACAGTTCATCCCAGTGGCTGTTTCACATCTGTTGAAAGATTGTTCAGTGAGTGCAAAGGTTTTCAACTGCCTTTTACTTTTAAGGGTGACCAGAAATTTAATTTGAGAATTTAATTTGTAAAATACTGACAATAAAACAATACCATAGAAAAGTGTTAATGAAGAGCTTTTATTTGAATGGTCACAAAGAAGGATTTTATCCATATAGTAAAGGAACGCAAAACCAACAACAAACTCAACCCACATATGATGCTGGGCTGGGAATTGAACTCAGGCCACATTGGTGGGAGGTGAGCGCTGTCACCACTGCACCACCTTGTACAGCATGATAACCAATAACTATTAACAAAAGTTGAATTTCTGCTAAATCTAATTATAAACAAGTAACTGTACATGTATTTGCAAAAACCACCGTAACAAAATAGAAGCAAAGATTATGCTGTTATAGTATCTTATTTATTATCTGTAAGACCCTGAAGAAGAAAGGCTGTGCCTTTCAAAATATTGGATATTTTACAAATATAGTCGTTTCCGTACCGTTTATCAGCCTCGCTTTTTTTTATTAAATCTTATTAACACAAAAGAAAAACAAATTCTAGCTGTTAATGGGTAAATTATCCAATGGAAAGTAGTGTCAGTGTAAAAAAACTTACTAGATACACTGTAAGCTCTGCTTATAAGAAATAAATACATTGCTCATTCTTTTTTTTCCCTCACAGGCACGAGATATTCAAGAATTTATTCCACTTATTAATCAAATAATTACCAGATTTAAGGTAGGTTGAAATAATTACCAACCCATATTTCCTCATTCTTATGTTGTAAGCAATGTGGGGGTGGGGGTGTGGAGGGGTAGCCGTAGGGGATGGCGGTGTGAAGGGGTACGGGTGGGTGTGGGTGGTGGAGTGTGGAGGGGTAGGGGGTCGGGGTCGGGGTGTGGAGGAGTAGGGGTGGGGGTGTAGAGGGGTAGGGGTGGTTGTGGAAGGGTAGGGCTGGGTGTGGAGAGGTAGGGGAAAGGGGTGTAGCCTGAGCAACAACAGCAATGCATGCTTCAACTGTAACACACAAGTGTCATAAATCCGAATATATCACACCTCAGCCAAACTAGCAGTTCATAATGTGAGATAATATGTTATAAAATAGTAGTCAATGTGTATTTGGTGGCAGCTTACTAGGGACTGTTGTGGCTAGACTTCGAGACTGGCTGTTGTGAATTTAACATTAAAGAAGCTGTGTCATGGTGATTTTGAGGTTTTTGGGTCAAAATTGCCTCAAATAAATACTACTTATCTTTGTCCTACATTAAATGCTTATACTGTAAAACACACTAAGAGGAAGATATCAAGTGAATTTTCTAAGAGTAAATAAACCATAATCAGAGTTTTGGCAAGCTTTCCAAGACAGAAGCGATAAACTTGAAAACATTAGCCCATTTTTTTCCAAGATGCAATCCATTTCCATCCTGGCCATCTACAGCCCAAGATACATGTACTTATGTTTACTGTTAGAGCACTGCTAGGATAATTTTAAACAAAACTGACCCTTATTTTGGGGTTTTTTAAAGTTTAAAGTTTTTAAAGTTTACTAAAAATGGTGGAATAGCCCCTTTTAAATTTTTGCAACTTTACTAGCCATCCTGTTACAAATATAACAAGACTTGGCTGTCTTAGTTATAATAATATCTCATTCATTTCTTTCTTCGTATTCAGCATAAAATTGGCCCTTTCTTGAGAGAAGTATTTATGGCCATTGTCAACAGCATCTTTACAGTTCTTGGTAAACCAGCTGAGGATAAAGATGAACAGGTAAGGCTAAAACACTGCAAAGTATTACCATAAATACTTTATTACATCTTTAATTCCCAAGAGTGCCCAATTAAAAAAACACAATTATTTCATTTTGTAAAATATTGAAAACAAATGGTACCATGTAAAAGTACTACTGAAGAGGTTTCACTTGAAGGGTTACACCATAGGATTTCGTCCACATACTCGAAAGTTAGAACAAATGGTACCATGCAAAAGTACTGCTGAAGAGGTTTCATTTGAATGGTCACACCATAGGATTTCGTCCACAGACTCAAAAGTTAGAACTAAACTTGTCTCCATAACTGACTCTGAGAGGGAAAGGGGAAAGGACTAAGCTCACCCCCTCCCCCCCCCCCTTTTGGAGCACAAAATTATCAAGAAAAATTAATTAAGCCCCCCCCCCCTTCTTTCAAGCTACCCCTTCCCCCTAAAATCTGCCAAAACACACCAGCTAATTTGCAGGTACAACATAAAATAAAGATAAAATAAAGATAAAAATGTTAAGATGATAAGAAGAGGTTGGGTAAAATAACATAAAAATAACAGAACTATAAACTACTAAATTGTGACATATTTCAGCTGCTATTGTTGTTGTTGTGACATACATTGTATTACAGCTTCTGTTGTTGTTTTGCAGGCAGTCAAGGAGAAGGAAATACTGAGACGCAGTTACTTCTTGTTTATTGCTGCTGTAGTGACAAACGACGTCACCATAGTCCTCACCTCTCAGAGTGAGTGTTGAAAACTGTCAAGAGTTTTTGCTTGGTCAAAACAACAAAGCATCACACCTGTCACACCTGTCACACCTGTCACACCTGTCACACACTGTCACACACTGTCACACCTGTCACACACTGTCACACCTGTCACACCTGTCACACCTGTCACACACTGTCACACACTGTCACACCTGTCACACACTGTCACACACTGTCACACCTGTCACACACTGTCACACCTGTCACACCTGTCACACACTGTCACACCTGTCACACCTGTCACACCTGTCATTTTGTCTGAGCATCCTGTGTAACTTTTCTTCAACTTTATGCACTCTATTGTTAATTGATGTAAATTTATGCAAATACAGGCATCCTTCATCAAATGCATTATCTGTGTAAATTTATGTAAATCTTATGGCGTACTAATTTTGTGCCCTATTGTTTGTTGACCCAATACTTCTGACAGTGCCCTGGATTATGCACTCTTATTGTTCATTAATTAATTAATTAATTAATAATTAATGTAAATTTATGACAATTTTATTGCATGCTAATTTAATTTGTGCCCTGTCATGTAAGGCATTTGTGGATGAATAGGATCGTTCGCCATCTATTGCTTTGGGATTTTAATTCCGACATATTGTGTTTGCTGTTTGTACGGCAAGAGGGTTAAAGGAGCCAACAGTTCAAACCGTGTGCTGCTTCTTATAAGACTAGTGACGTGGTATTTTTGTTGAAATAGGTCCTCAGGATTTGCATCAAGTGTTGATGACGCTGATACAAGGAGGAGTAGAGTGTCCTGATCCTGTGGTAATGTATTATTTATTACATTGAAACCTTTAACTACTAAAAACGACCTGTAAAAGAAAAGCAAACATACAGAGAAACAAACAGTACCTCAGGAAAGTACTGTTCAGTAGCTTTCATTTTTCACTTCAGGATTTCATCCACAGACTCAAAAGTTAGAACCACCTTGTACAGCATAAAAAACAGCACCACAGGAAAGTACTGCTCAGTAGCTTTCATTTGAATGGTCACACTTTAGGATTTCATCCACAGACTCAAAAGTTAGAATTTCATCCACAGACTCAAAAGTTAGAACCACCTTGTACAGCATAATAAACAGTACCACAGGAAAGTACTGCTCACTAGCTTTCATTTGAATGGTCACACTTTAGGATTTCATCCACAGACTCAAAAGTTAGAACCACCTTGTACAGCATAATAAACAGTACCACAGGAAAGTACTGCTCAGTAGCTTTCATTTGAATGGTCACACTTTAGGATTTCCTCTACAGACTCAAAAGTTAGAACCACCTTGTACAGCATAATAAACAGCACCACAGGAAAGTACTGCTCAGTAGCTTTCATTTGAATGGTCACACTTTAGGATTTCATCCACAGACTCAAAAGTTAGAATTTCATCCACAGATCAAAAATTAGAATTTCATCCACAGACTCAAAAGTTAGAACCACCTTCTACAGCATAATAAACAGTACCACAGGAAAGTACTGCTCACTAGCTTTCATTTGAATGGTCACACTTTAGGATTTCATCCACAGACTCAAAAGTTAGAACCACCTTGTACAGCATATTAAACAGTACCACAGGAAAGTACTGCTCAGTAGCTTTCATTTGAATGGTCACACTTTAGGATTTCCTCTACAGACTCAAAAGTTAGAACCACCTTGTACAGCATAATAAACAGTACCACAGGAAAGTACTGCTCAATAGCTTTCATTTGAATGGTCACACTTTAGGATTTCATCCACAGACTCAAAAGTTAGAACCAACTTGTACAACATAATAAACAGTACCACAGGAAAGTACTGCGCAGCAGCTTTCATTTGAATATGGCATAATAAACAGCAATGCTTGTATGGCATTGCACAGCAATGCAATGCTTGTATGGCATAATAAACAGTAACCACAGGAAAGTACTGCTCAATAGCTTTCATCTGAATGGTGACACTTTAGGATTTCATCCATAGACTGAAAATTAGAACTTCAGTTATGAACAAACAGGGGTTTAAGTTGTTGGAGGTGGGGGGGGGGGGGGGGGGGGTGTATGGAATGGCTGAGAAACAAAAAATCATTTTGCTTGAGTTACTAATTTGTTTGTTTGTTTGTTTGTTTGTTGTACCCAACAGGCACAGAAGATATCTTTCAACATCCTGCGCAAGCTGGTTGAACTCTGGGGTAAGTCCTAGGCTCAAAATGTTAATTCTCCTGTCTATATTACACTGCTATTTATGTTAGTTCTAGTTTATCAAGACACTGAATGAGATTTAGTTGACAATTTTCTTTATTCCCACCACCTGTCTGCTTCACGATGTATTGATATTGTCAGTTGAAATTACTACTGTAGATGTTGTTCAGTAGAATTGGCTTGTACAACAACTCAATATCCCTGTGTCGATGATTTTCTTTATCCTCATGACCTGTCTGTTTATATTACCAAGTACATGTAGACAGTATCCATGGTTCATGAATTTCTTTATTTTCATCAACTGTCTACAGCTGTAGTTGGCATTGTACCGGTATAGTAAGGAGATTTTAAAATGTTATTTGATCCTTTGTTCTTTGATTTCACAGGTGGAAGTAATGGATTGAATGGCTTTGGAGAATTCATCTACGAAAATATTGTCCCAGGGACTTTTATGGCACCATTGAAATCAACATTTGACATGAACGATGCACAGTCTATTTTGGTATGTTAAATATTCTCACAAAGGAACATACCATCTAATTCCTTGAGCAAGGGTCAAAGGCTGGAGTGCAGTGAGATTTATAGAATGTTGATTTGTGACGGAAGCATCAACAGGAAATCACTTTTGTTGGTGGTCTTTTGTTTTGACTATGCTATATAGATAACAGCTAGTGTATAGATGTTGTGGCTCAAGGTTTTTGTTCTTTGAGATGCTGAGAAATAAAAGCCATTGTTTTCTAAATTATTATTATTTTATTTTTTATTTTTCAGGCATTACAGGAAATTGCATTAACACAGAAAATGATTTTACTAAAACAGGTATGGTAATAACTTAAACTGTTTCATGTATTTGATAAGTTTATTAAGGTTTTATTTTTGAAAATTAATTTAACAATCATGCAACTTTTTTTCAGGTTTCGGCTCTGTTTTTCTTGTTTTTATATTATTTTTTATTTTATTTTTTGTGTCACGATTTTGCATGCAAATTCATGCACGCATATTTTAAATTGTACACTTCCGGTTCATAGCTTTGCCACTACACTTCCTGTTTAGTGACTTCCGGCTACTCTCACTTCCGGTAAAGGAGCGTCACTTAAGTGTCACGACAGCCCCTCCTACAACCCTATTTACATTAGTAATGTTCGCATTTGGTATATATAAGTTGTTACTTTTATATTTTTTAAGTCTTTCAAACCTTTTGGAACCCTACAGTGTATGTTGCAATGAATTATAATTTATTTATTATTGTAATGCACATTTGATCACAAGTTAATGTTTTATTAAATTAACCCTTTCACTCCCAAAGTCTATTATGAAGACATGTAGTGTAGTACTAACTTTTGAGTCTGTCAATGAAATCCTATGGTGTGACCATTCAAATGAAACCTTTTCAGCAGTACTTTTGTATGATACCATTTGTTTTCCAATATTTTATAAATGAAATTTGGGATTTTTAATGACCTTTTGCTTGCATGTATATTTATAGGGAGGTGAATTTATAGAGTTCCTTCAGAGCAAATACCTTCCAACACTAAACCTGGCTCCACTGCTTATTCAGGTAAACGTCTTATTTGACTTGTGAATATGGCAGATGGGGACAAATATACAAATTGTCGCTCCTTCCTTCCTTTCTTCCTTCCTTCCTTCATTATGGCAGATGCTGTAAACATTCCTTAGTAATTCTGCTGACCAGTGCATAAGGCTTGCGCATATATTTTCCCCATTCCAAATGCAACAGGTAATGATCACCTGCCTTACCCATGGAGACAGCATAGGAGGGAGGGGAGGGTGGGGAGTTAGACACAGAGGGTAGGAGGGAGGGGGGGGGTAGGTTTAGCAAAACACATACATGTAGGAAAGGAAGACCTTAGATAACAACGGTCTGGACCACCTCGGACACTTTTTGAGAATTATATAACGTAATGTCGACACTTAGAATTTTATTTTCAATAAATTTTTAAGTGTAAAAAAGAAAATCTAAAATCCCCACACAGGTTTGAACCTGTGACCTCAGCTACGCTTAGGCTTACATAGCCTACCGTACCACAGTGCCACCTAGCTTCTCGGGTTGCTTAGTTCTAAATTTAACTACATAAACTGCTGACCCTAACCTCAGCTGAAAGTTAACCAGTTACTCCATTATGTAAGTCTCAATGAAGCATCCAAGGTGGTCCAGGCCGTTGTTATCTAAGGTCTTCCTGTAGGAAAGGGGATGATCCAAAGGTTTTGTATTCATGGGTTGGTTCGTAGGAGCCTTTTAATAACCTACATAGATCTTCTAGTGGACACATCAAAATTTAAATTCTCATTTCTAGTCCTATACATTTCCTATAGAAGTAGTAGGGAGAAATTGTTTGGATATCAAGAGAACTCATCTTGTGTGATCATGTCCTTAATTCTCAGACCGTTTTGATTGATTAGGTATTGATATTACAAGGAGAAATTTGAAGCTGATCACTTTGTTTTTTTTATTACTTTTAGGAGTACACACATAAATTACAGTTTGAAGAAATAAAAACCTTCAAGAGCTATGTGAAGGTGAGGCTTATAGGACATAGATTTAAGAGTATAGAGAATGGAGTCCTTAGTATAAACAAGCATTTCTTGTTAATTATAACCCTGTTTTGCTTACAAACTGCACCACAGAAAAGTACTGCTCAATAGCTTTCATTTGAATAGTCAAACTTCAGAATTTAGGACCTCCTTGTACAGCATAATAAACAGTACCACAGGAAAGTACTCTGCTCAATGGCTTTCATTTAAATGGTCATAATTTAGGATTTCATCTGTAGTCTCAAACGTTAGAACCACCTTGTACAGCATAATAAACAGTACCACAGGAAAGTACTGCTCGGTAGTTTTCATTTGAATGATCACAGTTTAGGATTTCATCCACAGACTCAAAAGTTAGAACCACCTTGTACAGCATAATAAACAGCACCACAGGAAAGTTCCACCGTAGCTTTCATTTGAATGGTCACACTTTAGGATTTCATCCACAGACTCAAAAGTTAGAACCACCTTGTACAGCATAATAAACAGTACCACAAGAAAGTACTGCTCAATAGCTTTCATTTGAATGGTCACACTTTAGGATTTCATCCACAGACTCAAAAGTTAGAACCACCTTGTACAGCATAATAAACAGTACCACAGGAAAGTACCTCATTAGCTTTCATTTGAATGGTCACACTTTAGGATTTTCATTCACAGACTCGAAAGTTACAACTATGACACATGTATGATTGAAAGTTAACCAGTGTTACTGGTATTTGTTTTTACAGGCGTTCTTCACCAACCTCCGTACGTGACGAAGGAATCCCTTCACATTGGAATGAAGGGGAAAGGACAGTATTTGTACAATATAATTTAATTCTGTAGCTTTCACCCTTAAACTCCCATGAGCACCAAATATCAAAATTCAAGAAAAATCCCAAATTTCATTTTGTAAAATATTTGGGGGGGGGGGGGGATGGTGCCATTCAAAAATACCGCCAGAGAGGTTTCATTTGAATGGTCACGCCCTTACATTTGGTCCACAGACTCAAAAGTTGACCAAATTAGATGTCGCCATTATTGACTCTGGATTTAAAGGGTTAACATTGTGAATGATAGAGTGCAACTCGACGTAATGTACCTGGAAAATTTGGAAGAAATAATTGGACCCAAAGTACAGTTCATTATCAAAGTTATTCTGCAGTATTAAAAGGACACTGCCCTGCCTTATTTGCATGTTATATTGCCAAATGCAGTCCAAATATACAACACAACTGGAGAAAAATATTCTTTAGAGCAAAACAGAAGCATTAGTTTGAAGATAAAGTGCAGGATTGCAAGGATGGAAGTGGATTACAGTTCAACAAATTTGATTTTGTGACAGGCGGTCAAGAAATCAATTTTAGCATTCTTGTGAAATTTTAACTTCTTTAATGTTGTTATCTTGTTTCTTTTTGCTTTCACCATTTTTGCCGATTGTTTCTTCATATATTTTTTTTTATAAGGATTATAAAGCAAGCTCCTGGCTATAATCATGAAAACACAATATAATATTAGTCAGGACAGTGCCCCTTTAAATCTGACAAAGAGTCAACTATATGTGAAGTAATATAAAGAGACAATTCTTGGACCCACATGAGTTCATTATGTCAAAGCTGCACTGACGTACTGCAGCTGAAAAAGTTAACTGTGTGTAAAAGTAATATAGTTATACAAAATAAGAGATCTGTAGATCTGAAATAAGTTTTTGGTCAATTGTTTTTTGTCTTTATTATTTGAAAAATAACTGAACCATAGCTATGATCATTTAACTTTTTCAGCAAAGCTTTAGAAAGACTTCAAAGCCCAGGAAGGGAGACGGGGGGTGGGTACTCTCATAAGCTATATGGGTATGTGCGGCTGTGAAGGGTTTGGTTTTCAAACCGTTTAGTCTGGGATAGGGTATAGAAATCAGAGAGTTTTGGTCTAGTATAGAGTATCATTTGCCGGGAAACTGATCAGCGGTATTAAGATACAGTTTCTGAATCTGGGATGGGGTAGGTATTTTTGGTGTCTAATAGGGTTGCAAAATACAGCTGAGCATGGTCTGGTATATATGCGGTAAGGGTTTCAGAGTCCTGTCGGCACACTACCACCCAAAAATATAGAGTACCCCCCCCCCTGTCATAGAATGTTTTGAGCCTATGAGTATCAGTAGTTTGTCTATTCTATAGTGATTTTCTGGTTTAATATGAGAAGTCCTTGAATGGACTGTTGTCGGTGAGTGACATATTTCTCAAACTCATTAACCCTTTAAGCCCCAAGAATGACTGGCATCAATTTTCTCCTTGCAATATCATTACATAATCAAGAAAAAAGGTCATGAAAATTAAGGAAATTATCACCAAAGAAAACTTGGTTTGCTCTGTAACAAATTCTCCCAACTACTTCTGTAAGAAAATATATGGATACCAGTTAGGAGATTTTGTATGTTGACACTGGGGCTTAAAGGGTTAATAATTCATCAGCTTTGCACAAAGAAAAACATAAGTGTGACAGGGATTTGGAAACCTGATGTTAATAAGCATAGATATTGGCATTGTTATTCCTTTGTTTCTCTGTATCTAATGCTCAGTTTAAGAAATATTCCTTCAAGAATCTGGGAGAAAGTCATTTTCTTGATTCTGTGTGCTACTCAGTTTCTCAATGGATTACTGTGCGAATCCAAAAACTGTGAACACTTTGATTTGATTTTGACATTTCCCATTGTGCAGCAACCAGTCAGAAGCAACTCGAAACCACAAGAAATCCAAACAAACGGTTAGTCACGAAACCACTTTTCTGAAGCGTGGTTTCGTGACTAACCGTTTGTTTGGGTTTCTTGCGGTTTCGAGTTGCTTCTGATTGGTTGCTGCACAATGGGAAATGTCAAAATCAAATCAAAGTGTTCACGGTTTTTGGATTCGCACAGTAAGAACTTGATGGTAATCTTTGAAAAGATTGTAGTTGGTGTTTACATATCAGCTGAGCAATCTGAAAGTCATCTTCTTGACTTGCTCTATTCGGATTCTTTAAATGCCAGTTAACATTCGTTTTATCATCAATGCACTTCAAGCATGAATGCTGATAATGAAGATTGCATTCTTAGCATATAGATTCCATTCTTAAATTAGATTACTGTAACTTTTCATTTAGCTTCAAAGATAAGAATTTATTTTCGAATAAACCAAATTGATCATTTCAGTGTTCACATTTGGGGAGCGTGATCAATATGGCGGAAGATTAAATGCTTTTTAAGATCAATCTTTAAAACAAAATTTGTAATTCGAATGTTAGATACAAGTACAGTACTCAGTAATTTTTTTGAAGAATGAAATCGAAGAATGACCTTATTGATGAATAGTTGAAGTTGTCCATTCACATGTGAAGTGCATTGACTGTAAGGACTTATCTCACCTGGAAAATCACTGAAGACAAAAATTATTAATATAATATCGCAATGGTCCAACTCAGTGAATTGCCTGGAAAATTATACACTTTTGTTTAAAAAAAGAATTCCTACATTTCTTTTTGATATTTTGTTATATTTTTACCAAACGACTTGCTTGGTTTAAGTTATTGTCACGGAGACAACATTGAAAAGTCACTATGATACATTGGTGATGGCTTTAACATGACTATTTGCGATCATGCTCGGATGTAAACACTTAAGCATAAGTTTTTCCTATGGACAACAACACATCAATAAAATGTCAACAAACTTAACTCAACTGTTGTTGTTGTTATATTTATATCCAAGGACTGCAATTCCCACCACTACCCACCTACACTGAGGTGAATAGTTGTTTTAGTATATACTGAAACAGTGAGATAATAAAACGAAAATGATGCTTTTTAACTCATTTATTCCTGTCAATGATTACAATTTTCGCGCGCAAATTGCTGGGAGGTGAATAGCACTTGCTATTCCGAGTTTCAGTATCCAATCAGAGCGCGCCAACAATGCTATCCACTGTTTCAGTATATACTAAATATTAATATTACACTTTGACACATTTGAGTCCATACTTATGGACTTAAACCCCCCCCCCCCCCCCCGGCCCCCCAAGTTTTGGTCTGGAATAGGGTATCATTTGCCAGGAAATGAAGAATTAAGTCTAGAATAGGAATTGAAACTTGGAAGAGAAAGAGCCTTCCCCATTAAAAACACTGTGATACAGTTCTAAAAGTAGCAAGTCAGGTATAGGGTAGGGATTTTTGGTGTCTAGTCCAAAGGGTTGCAAAATCTGCTGAACATGGGTATGGTTTTGGTTAAGGGTTTCAAGAGTCCCAGCAGCACACCCCCACCCGAAAATATACAGAGTACTCCCCCCCCCCCCCCCGCCACTGGGGCTTTTAACAGGATAGGATAGGATAGGATAACTTTATTTAGACATGGTAAACTCACCAGTAAGGAGAAATTAAGACTCGGAAAAAAAAAATCCGAGTCCCAGATGGGATTTGAACCCACGACCCTCCATGATCTAGTCGGTTGCTCTAACCACTGAGCTACTGGAGACTCTATGGTGAGCAAGGGTCAATTTGTGCCGCATCGCGCGGCTACACAGCGAAGTATTGACTAGCACATGTGAAACTCACTAACAGCATCGCGCTTTCAAATTAAAGCATATCAAGATGCAGCCAACCAACCTCCAAAGTGAGTATATAAAGATGAAACAACAAAGACCCACAAATTGACCCTTGCTCACCATAGTCTCCAGTAGCTCGGTGGTTAGAGCATCCGACTAGATCACGGAGGGTCGTGGGTTCAAATCCCATCTGGGACTCGGATTTTTTTTCCAAGTCTTAATTTCTCCTTACATTTAATATCTTTGTTATTGTTGTTTCATCTTTATATACTCACTTTGGAGGTTGGTTGGCTGCATCTTGATATGCTTTAATGTGACAGCGTGATGCTGTTAGTGAGTTTCACATGTGCTAGTCAATACTTGGCTGTGTAGCCGCGCGATGCGGTTCCAGTCAAGACCCACAAATTGACCCTTGCTCACCATAGAGTCTCCAGTAGCTCAGTGGTTAGAGCATCCGACTAGATCACGGAGGGTTGTGGGTTCAAATCCCATCTGGGACTCGGATTTTTTTTCGGAGTCTTAATTTCTCCTTACATTTAATATCTTTGTTGTTATTGTTGTTTCATCTTTATAAACTCACCAGTACAACTATAAAAACCTAATTAATACAAATAATTAAATGGACACCTCTCTTAACCAGATACTTGGTCATGGTCCAAGCTCCACACAAAAACTACATTTTGACTTACTATACATGGACACCTCTTCTGGGCCAACTGTTACAGGTGGCCCCAAGGTGTGTGCATACAGATGTTTCCACTGTAATTTATACAGTCACATTATTACACAATAAAATATTGTTTCAGTGCTGTTCACAAACGGCTTTTCAGCCAAGGTCAGTAGGACCCTCGGTTGGGGGGGGGGGGGAGTGTCAGTGTGACCCCCCCAGGGGGAGGGTGGGTGAAATGACAACTTGATCACAACTTGTCATTCACCATGGGATTTCTTTGCCATCCCAAGCAAAGAATTTTCCATTGTCCTTCATTTCCAGTCCATTAATAATCTTCATCATACAATCCACTGAAAACTCTGGCGTAAAAATTTTAGCACGATCAACATTTTTTAGGTAACGACTTGACAGATCAGTGTTTACCGTCCCAGGGTGTAAAGAGACGCAAATAACCCGCTTTTTCCCCAGTTCTATGCTGAGATTTTTAGTTGCCATATTGAGGGCAGCTTTGGACATCCGATAGCTGTACCATCCTCCAAGTCCATTGTCGGTAATCGATCCAACTCTGGCCGACATATTGACAAGAATGCCAGCAACTTCGTTGGTCGTCGTGCCTTTGTCGGGTTTCTCCGTTCCTCTCTCGGATTTCCTCGTGGTGAGATTCGAGCTAAAATATTTCGCCATCACCAATGGCCCAAGAGCATTTGTAGATAAAGTGGAGCGCACATCTTGCAAATTGACTTCTCGTAAGCTAGTCTCACCTTTGCCACTCGGGTGAAGCATTCCAGCGCAGTTTATCAACAAATCTAACTTTTTATCACCGACTTGAGCCGATAATTCTTTGATTTGTGCTTCATCTTGGACATCAAGGCGATGTACCGTCAACAGGCCGCCATGTTCACGTTGCAATAGAGACAAATCTAAAGCGTTTGTAGGGTCCCTACACGTTGCTATCACGTTAGTGTGCCTAGAAAGCAAGTACCGGCACATTTGTAAACCTATACCGCGGCTAGCACCTTGGATCAAAGCGTTTCTGATCATTTTGAAGTTCGTGAACAGCCGAAGATGGCAAATGATGACAGGCGTTATGTAATGGAGCGCGAAAGGGTGATAGGAGATTGGTGACGAAGAGCCGCTTGGCCACTCGAAAATGAAACTTGCTTTCGGCGCGAAACTTGAACCCAACTGTAATTGTAATTTGGCTGTTTTTGGCTCGGGTAAAACCCTTTTTAGTCGCAACTGAAACAAATTCAACAAGTGGAACTTGCAGTGAGGATGTAAAGCACATATAAGCTTCTACGTTCTGTGGACGAAGGTTCAACCTGCAAAACTTGTGACGCTAAACAAGGTAAACATGCTGGTTTCGTTATAAGTTTATAAGCTTACATCAGTTTATAAGCTTACATACCAACAACGTTAAAACTTCTACCATTTGTTAAGACTTCACAGCATATTTCACTTTTTGAACTAGAATCGTTCTTTCATAAAGGAAGCAGTTTTAGAGAGCGCCAGCAGTTTCAATCAAAGTGCCTCATATATCATTGAATTGCAAGCAAAATTTTTAGTCAAGTCAAGTCGGGCGGCACGGTGTGTATGTATGTAACACGGTGGTCTAGTGGTTAGCGCGTCGGACTTTCAACCTGAAGGTCGGTGGTTCGAGTCTGGTCTCTGCCGTCGTGTTGTTTCCTTAGACAAGAAACTTTACTCCACACTGTCTCTCTCCACCCATGTGTATAAATGGGTACTGGCGATAAAATGCTGGGGGTAACCCTGCGATGGACTAGCATCCCATCCAGGGGGGAGTAGCAATATTCCTAGTTGCTTCATGCTACAGAAACCGGGTTAAGCTCCGACCGTGTGGGCCATTGTGGCTCGAGTGCGACTTTACCTTTTACTACCAAGTCGATTTAGCTTACCTAATTACATGTAATACTGTATCTGAAAGAAGCAACATTCAACACAGCACACTAATTGCTTATTCATACCCGGGGAGTACAGAATATTGTTTGTGTGTTTTCACCCCAACCCCCTCCCCCTCCCCGGGCATTTGATCAATTTTCATTTCCGCGGAAGGCAGGAATTGGACACCTTCGCGGGGAAGGGGGGGGGGGGGGGGATTTGAATCACGACGGAATGTAAACCCAGTGAACACGTAAGAAGTTTTCAAGTTTTACGTAATCGGCTCCTGCCAAAGGTCAAAGCTTGACTTATGTAACCAAACAAAAGACTACAAAAGCTCTGCACGAACTTGCTTATGACGTGAATGCCGCGAGTTGCTCAGAAAATCTGAAAGGCGTGTTGTATACAACATCAAAATGGGGTGTAAGTCCGATGAGGGGTCTATCCCTACCCCTCATCTGTTTTTCTCTGTCTGGAGAGGGGAGAATCAGCTCTTGGCCCTCGCCCTCACCACTATCTGGGGGCGTATCTCGGGCTCGCGATGATGTAAAAATAACTAGTCTGTTCAGAGACTTTTCCTTTTGAGCTCGCACTACGCGCTTGCACTCGCGCGCGTTCGCTCGCACTGGACTAAAAAATAAATCGGTCTGTATACAGACTAATGTAAAACCGCCGACGCCTTTTTCAAACGAACCCCCGTATCGGCCAACACAGCCCTTGTGAACCCTGCGTGAAGGTCTTTCATTTTCGTGGCGTGAGATGGTCACGTGTGGAACATAAAGAAACAAGTTAACCATTACCTATTGTCTTTCTTCTCTTCTATTATATAGGCTCTTTTACGTTATTTAACCATAAAAATTATTGAAAAATAATCAGTGATCAAACTTTACAGCCGACGAAACTTGTTCGGCTCTCTTCTGTTTCACTTCCGGCCTTTCACTCTCTGTGGATTGGTCACGAAATTTGTGTCACGCTCGGCACGTGGTCTTCAACATGACTTATTTGGATTGCGGAAAATATTTTCTCCAAGTTTCACATTATCTTTCAAAGTAGGTCCTCGAGGATCCGGAAAGACAGGCTCTTTCTTTTCTAGCAATTCATGTAACTTTTCATTCATATATCTTATATAAAATCCTGCGATTAATAAGTATCACCAGTGAAATTTTAAGACGTTGGCCGGTTTTTCACGTCACGGATAAAGTCGTTAATGTCACGCGTTAGGGAAAAACCCTTGTTTGACCATGTATCAGAGACGTTTGAGCTGTAAGATGACATGCGTTTTTACCTGTTTTTACACAGACCAATACCTGTTGAACTCGACATTTGAAAACTATGTGCATCGTCATGGATAAAATCAACCAGTTGACGCCAACGCAACGCTAAACAAAACGCTCTAGAGACCTCTGGAGCCAGACGGCGTGGAAATTTATTTGAAGCATAGATTGCTGGAGAGAAAAATAAGGTAAGTGACTTAAAAATCTTTCGAAAGCAATTGTTCTGTTCTGATATTTACATTTAGTTCTGTTCTGATGTTAAGTTTAACTTTAAATTCAACCACGCGACGCTTTGTTCATTTAAATGGGAAGAAGATGTAATCCATACCTCGCTGACTAATTAGGATTGCTATTTATATCTGTGAAGCGAATTAGAAATAAGCTTTTTGAAGAAAAACTTATGTATACTAAGTGTGAAGGCAGTGTGATTCGTGCAACTTGTCTTGCAAGAAAATTTATTACAAGGCGCGAGGCAGGCAGTTTGCACGCTCACAATAATTGTAATTGTATAGGATTTTATAGTTATTTAAATTTTAAAAATTATCGTAAATAAATGCTGACACGTGTGTGATAGTTGGTAGTGCTGACTTGACGTTTATTATGGTCGCTTAACCATCACGTGGTCTCCGCATCGACGTATTTCCTAGGAAGTCGCTTGCGTGACTTCCGGCATTTTACAGCCATGTTCTGTCACGCGTGACCAGTATTTTTGAAATTTGAATGGAGTTTTCAAGATTACGCGTCGGTTTTGAAAATTCATTCCGAGATTCGGAATTCCCGTGAGAATTTTACCGCATTTTTGGAAACAAAGAGCAACAAAATATCATTTTGTTTGAAATGTTACATATCCGAACAACATTAGGTTTTTTTATGCAGCGAAGTTATTTTCCGTTAATTCGTGGCTTTCAAAGTGTTTTCCACAGAGATCTTCAAGGTTTCATTCAAATCTCGGACGTTACAAAGAAATATTCAAATGTTCATTTCATTCTCTAGATCACTGGTCACGCGTGACGGAGCATGGCTGTAAACTGCATGTCTGTCGTGAAATGACCAGGGGTAGGGTAGGGTAGGGTAGGGTAGGGTAAAGTACGAATGTAAACAATAATATTACCTTTCTTCACAGCCACATCATCATTGCTGCTAAAGCCTCCCGCTCCCTTGGGCAAAATGTGCTGCCGTATTTTAGCCTATCTGTGCTTATAATCGAACACGATGAGATAAGTTGAAAAGATATAATGATATAATGGCAACCAAGCATCGAACGAAACCGACGACACTTGCCAAAATCGGCCAAAATCAATCGTAGTTTTCCGAGAAATTAACCTAATTCGCTCCGAGCTCTGTGCTGTTCAATAATCTCTTTCTTTGAATTATAAAAATAGGCGATCGAATTAACATGGACATAAGAAGCAGTGCAACCTACATGTGGAATATGAAAGATGTTCTGGGGCAAGGAGCGACTGGTGCAGTGTACAAAGGAAGACACAAGGTGATGTATTTATGATATTTATATTTCTTCTCGCTTATGGACTCCTTTCTCTTCAATCAGTCAAATATTGAGTCAACGGACGTTTCGATCCGGAAAAAGTCTGGATGATTAATGAAATCGTTAAGTTTTACCAAGCTGCTGAGCAGAACAAGCTTTCTAGTTGTCCTAGTGGTACCGTTCGCTTTTAGTAATTTTGCAAAGGATTTATATTTTTCCAGAGCATTGAATTTGATTATTAATAGGCACTCCTAAAATGAAATGGTTCCATTCTCTGCTGTTTTATGTTGGTTATATTCCACTTTCTCTTTGCTTTCGCAGAAAACTGGAGATTCTTTCGCGATCAAAGTTTCGAACAATCTGGGTATGATGCGGCCCTTGGAAGTTCGACGGAGAGAATTCGAAGTCCTGACCAAACTTAACCACGATAACATCGTTAAGATTTATGCTACCGAAACCGAGGTGAGATATTTAATATTTGCAATTGCCCTAGTTGTTTTCCATTCGATGCGTTCTGCATATTTTTCTTGTCCTTGGCTACAGCTGTCAATGTTTTTCGACAACATTATACTTACTCTATTCATGGGTTAGTTAGCTTAATCCTACTATACGTATGTTTTAATATATATTTTTATCTACAATTTGTAGCTTTCATTGCTACGTGATACTAGTTCAAGGAACGAGATATTTTCTCTAGAATTAAGAGATCAAAGGAGAAAGGATTTGGCACGAATTATTTTTGTGGCGTCGCGAATACTTCCTGTAGCACTGTTGCTTTATCATTTGCATAAACTCATTGCGTCTAGGAGGGCAAATCTCTTATTTATCTATAGATACGGACGGTACTTCCCCCTTTTACACAAGTTAAAACCTGATCATATTTGTTAGAAACATTTCCATTTTTGAGCAATTTTTGGATTGAGTGCCATATATGGAAGTTAGGGGATTCCCCTTACGTAATTCATTCCAGCCTGAAATAAACAAGATAGTGAAATGCGGTATTGGGATTTCTTCTGAATCGGAAGATCTGCTAAAATGCTTTAAAAATTCACTGGTAATGTGTTTTGAGAACCCCGAAAGTAGTTGTTAAAAGTACCCCCGAAAGTAGTTGTAAAATAAGAATATTTCTATGTATTGAAAGTTGAGGAAGTAGAAAACCTAAGGTTATGCTCTATTGATTTACATATCACATTTATATTTTTTATTTACGTGTAATCAGTCGTCCTCATTGCCTAATGAAGACTAGCGGAATAAGCAGTTGATATGTAGCAATCTACTACATCTTGGGACAAACGACCATACACTTTATTATTGTGCCTTACTATGATGAACTATAACCAACTCTTTCACAAAATATTTCCTTATAAAGATGCTTTGCAGAAATCTGATTAAAGCTTACTGAACATATTTGTAAAGGTGGGTGTCAGCTTAGACGGAAACTCATTCATTCGTCCGTCAAGTCCTTTTCCCTTTGTGGGGAATGGGGCAGGAAGACGGAAAACTCATCTTGAAAAGAAAATGACGAGTTTCCTAAGGAAGAAACTTGCTCTAGGATGTAATAGCCTGTTATGGGCTAAGATGGAAAAGATGTCTAAGATTCACATCAAATGGATAATTATACTCAAATGTTTTTGGTTCACAACAAAGGAACTGTTTCTTAAAACCACCGGTCATTCAAGGTTTGAACTAATCAGGTGAACTGATCCTAATATACCACATGATCATCACTTTGTTGACCATGCTAATAGTAACTTTGAACTTACAACAAATAAGTTTTAACTTGTAGAAACATGGCAAATATTAGGGACCTCTACATCAAACTACAAGTACATTATTGAGTTATGACTTTTTCAATCTACCCTGCATGCTTTAGATAATTTTTTGTCGTGCCAATATTCTTCCCAGAGTCTTCTTTAATCTACTTGTCAACAACAGGAAGGAGCAAGAATTCTGGGTTGATTTCAAAAGTTATATTTATACTCAAATATGTAAAGGTCGGATTAATATAAAAAGACATTATTTAAAGAGTTATAGGTGGCATTTGTGCTTGGCTGGACATATTGACTTAAAATTTATTAATACCAATTTACATTTGAAATTTGCATAAATTTGGCCAATAATATTTTATTTCCCCTGTTCGTTATATATGGTATAACACCCAGGAGACTGTATCACAATGATTCAACAACTCATACTTCATCTTCAAAAGAACTCTGTTGTGTCATTTTCAACTGTCTTCTCGGCGTTAAGCACATAATTTTGTTCATTAAAAAATTATACAGGCTTGACATGCATGATTAACGAGCTACTAAAGAAAGAAGATTCCAGATGATTGAGAAGAGTCTCAGAAAGCTGTTTCCTTCCGTTGTTTAGATTATGGGCATATTGTTTTCTTTTTTTAGCCATAATAGTCACAGATGCCAGACCTTCTGTAACAGCTAACAAACAATGTTGGAATTTTAGTTATTTTAAGGAGTGAAAGAAGATAATTAAAAACTAGATGGCATAGCTAAAAACAAATTTCAGTGGAGTTCACCCTATTGTAACACAACCATACATGTATTTATGGGATCGAGTGAAGTTATGATTCTTATTACCTGCAGAAAAGTATGATTATTATTGAATTTTTAACACTATTTATTTGATTATGCAACATTCTTGAAGGGAAGTCATTTCAAATTGACCGGTCTTGCAAATTTTGCAAGGAAATCAGACCGCTTCGTCATCAGCACATACTCCTTATTGGCTCTAAATACAGGCTTTCTCTCGATTCACACAATAAATACAAGTTCTACTACTTATAATAACTTTTTTTCTGCTTAAAATATGTCATTTATAGTCCTATTATGAGTAAATTACATCAATACAAAATAGGGGTGACTGTGCTTGTTTAGGAGAAAACAATCTCTTTATTCATTTTGCCAACTTTTTGTGAAAGGAAACCTTGTTGGTTCGCACTGTGAGCACGCTCATTTGAGCGCTAATGACACAAGAAATTATGTGCAGAATGTGATGCGCAATCCAATGAGCAGGAATCACCTTAAACACATTAGCCATGCCAAGTGTCTATACAAGGAGTTCTGCCACCACGGAAAAAAGCATATTTTGATGGAGCAATTCTATATACTTCTCAAACTCATTAATAATTTATAAAGCGACCAGCCAATAAATGATGTCCATTTGGGTCAGGTGGATGAGTCTTGATACCCAATGAAACACCAGATCAAGATCTTAAGGGTTTTGATTTCAGTTCAAAACTGTGTTTGATCTCAAATCAAACACTTGCATATTAATGAGTATTGCAACAATACATGTTATTCCATTCAATTATATAATTACATTCGGAACCTTACATTCCTTTCTTGGTCTTCAAATGTAAGCCCTCTTGTGTGCCATCTTTCGATTCCGCGTCCAATGCTTGGTGAAACAGCGTAAACCTTCAAAACAATAATCTGAGTACTGGAACTTCAACATGACATTGACATTTTAATTTAAAAACAAAATGGACCATTTTTCTCATCTTCAGTCACCATTATCAAAAGGATTTAATGCTTCAGCACCTTTTTTCTCTTCTAGAAAGCGTCGGATACTGCATACTATGCCACAAACAGTCTTCGGTGGATATCTCTCTCCCCACGTTTTGGCCACATCCATGACAAATTTGCTAAGCCAATAATTCAAACTCAATGCATCCGTTTCTTCAATACGAGCAGAAAGTGACATAATCTTGTGTAAATCATAGTCCTTAAACATTCCTCTCGAATCTCATAGAACGGGAACTTGAACTGTCCGAGAAGTTTACCATTCGTAGAAAATGGATGTTGCCCATTTGTTTTTTATATTTCATTGACGGGGGAATAGCTTTATCGACTAGATTCTCTTCTTCTACAACTGTTTTAGCCTCCCTAAACCGAGACGCTTCTGTTTCGCACATGGTCTCACACCAAATGGCGAAACACAACAAGCTCAATAAAATTATGCATGTGACGGCATTTGAAAAGGACAAAGCCAAAAAAACTAACACTGAATAATTCTGTATTGTTTCATTTGAGAAGCCAGATCAAAAACTTGTGCTTCGGGTTTGATCGGGTTATCCAAACACCTTGAAACAATAAAAGCACTCGGCTGAAGAGGCCTCGTGCGTTCATTGCTTCTTGGTGTTTGGATGGCCCGATCAAACCCTCGCACTCGTTGTTGATCTATTACTTGACACTCTGAAGAGTGAAGATATCAATTTATTATTTGACTGTGACATCATTTTACGTTATAAGGGAAAGGGAACATGCAAAATATCCGAGGGTAATACACAGTAGAAATGCAGTATTACACCTGAGCATCCCGGTTTCGAGACACAAACTATTATAAATACAAGAATTTCAGTTGAATAATAAATCCCTTATTCAATGGTTTAACAGATAATACATGTGGACATTTTACTCATCACTGGCATTTTTTCCCGCCCCTATGGGGCTCGAAAAAATGCTACGCAACTCGTAAAATATCTGCGTGTATTATCTATTTAAAAACATCAAATTAGCCTTTAATTAAGGTACCTTACATGGTTAGCTACCAATTATTATTTGCCCTTGGCTTGTTAAATGCCAAACAAGCTAAAAGGTGTTTGTCTACAATCCAAACAGCTTTGGATCATCTTGCACTCTCACTGAAACATGCAAACTTTCCATAGTTACATGAGTACCAGGCACTTTTTAGTAAAGATAAACCATGCAGAACAAAATGGTCTAACCAGACTGATGTCTTGTCAGATCAATATTGTCCCTGGACTGATAAATGACTTGCTTAGAGAAGAAAATTATTTGCAGGCTTTAATGCATCTTTATTAAGTAAGTCAAACAGATCAATAGGAATACATACTACAACTGCAACAACAAACAACAACAATTTTATTTCACACCTTCCAATTACAACAGTAGATACAATTTCAGTTAATTAATTAAAGTAAGAAATAGAGATACTTGCCCACCGCTAACAGCGATAAAGGCTAACTTTCTAACTAACATGTTATTCTTTATTTTTACAGCTAAGAACACAGAATGAAATCATTGTGATGGAGCTGTGTTCAGGTGGAAGCCTTTTTACCATGCTTGAGAATCCCAGTAATGCGTATGGTTTCACAGAGAAAGAATTTAAACAAGTGGTTAAAGATGTGGGTAAGCATAGTACAGGGATCGAGGGGACATGATCTGACACATTTTTTATCCCTTCCATTCCAACCGTGTGCTAGGAAAAACAATTTCAAAAAATAAATGATTGTAGATTAAGAGAAGAGAAGAAGTGTTTCTACTGTTGTATGATAAACAGTTTATACAGCAGAAAGGTGTGCAATGCAGCAGATTTTTTAAACTAATAGGAGACTTTAGATTGGACGACGAGTATGAGATTGAGTACGAGTACAACTTTTGAATTTATAGCCAGTCACATCCTCAGAGCTGTCGGTCCTTCCCAGGCCGAATAGGGTTAATAACAGAGGCACAAACAGGTACAGTTAATCCTCAGCGAATGACCACCTCCCTACAGTGCAATTCATGTGGCAAACCAGAAGATACATTGTAAGAAGACTCTAGGTGTAAAATTTTTCTGGTAAATGGTTATTTAGAGTATGTGAACTAAGTTTTAAAAGTCGTACACATACTCAATCTCATACTCGTTGTCCGATCTAAAGTCCCCTAATAACTTATCACTAAATACTCTACATGTATATGTATTTACATGTCTCCCAAAGTACTGGGAAAATCTTTCACACTCTCCTTTAACTTTTAAAGACATTAGTCAGTGCCTACTTCCTAATTGTACCCCCCCCCCCCCCCCTCACACCCCCCCAGAATGTCCCAGAACCCTAAAAAGCCTATCTATGCTCCTTTAGGTACCACAGACCTGTAACTATTATATAGTTTTCTTATGGATAATAAAAAATTGTGAAAATTTTCTGATTTTGCCAGTTGCGGGAATGAAGCACTTAAGAGAACAGGGCATTGTTCATAGAGACCTCAAGCCAGGAAACATCATGAGAGTGGGGAAAGAAGATGGAAGGTAATGATTTAAACCCTTTAACTACCAAGAGTGCCAAATGTCAAAATTCAAGAAAAATTCCAAATTTCATTTTGTAAAAATAATATTAATATTGAAAAACAATTAGTACCATGCAAAAGTACTGCTGAAGAGGTTTCATTTCAATGGTCACACCATAGAATTTCATCAACAGACTGAAAAATTAGAGCTACATACCGGTAATTTACATGTCTCCATAACTCAGACTCTGGGAGTGAAAGGGTTAAAGTGAAATGTCAAGTGTATAGATCAGTCAGAGTTCTTTAATATTTTATTGGATTTATCTGTCAAAAAAGCTCATAAAAATCAGTGCAATGCACCTTACATTACAAGTTTCCACCATATCACCAGCTGTAATTCTTATAATTATTATTTTTGTAACTGCAGATACCTTTGAAGCAATAAAGTGAATAAAAACTTTGTATTTTGTAACTAACTTTACACTCCTGTGATAAACACAGTGACAAGATTATATTTGATTGTACTCAACATTGTGATGAGGCGTGTCCATCAACTGAATATGCATATGCCGTCTCTGATTGGCTGGCTTGTAAAAAACTTTGTCAGGTGCTGTCGGTATTAGGTGCATTGCACTGTAAGGACAGGTACCCTTGTCTAGAAAGACTTTCACTCTAGTATATGTAAATAACCTTTATAACGGTAAGGTGACGCGCTTAGCTTATTAGGTACAAAAGTTAACTATTATAATAATTGAAAACTAGAGCTGGATAAAATTAATAGTTAGCTGATAAGTGACTTTAATGGACTTTTGCTTGGATGTTACTGGTTGCTGATAATTTGTTTATGGTTAATTCTTAGTCATGTTACTTTAGCCAGTGAAAATTGTGAAAATATTACATTTCAGCTTTGTGTACAAATTAACTGATTTTGGTGCAGCGAGAGAACTGGAAGGTTCTGAGGAGTTTATGTCCATTTATGGAACAGAGGAGTATTTGGTAGGACCGACAAATACTGCAATTATACAATTATACTGTATTTCCTTGAATAAAAGTGAGGTCAGACCCAGCTAATCGATAAACTGCCCATTTTGGAGAAACCTATGTTATTTCTTTGAAAAAAAAAAAACAGACACCCTCATGATCAATAAAGGCACAGCTCCTCAAACAAGGTTGGCCCTTTGAAAACTGAAACAAATCTACCGGTATTAACCACCAACTCTTGAAAAAGTGCATGAGGTAGGAGAAGGTTGAATTCACTCCTTATTTAAATATGAAACATTTAACTCCCAAGAGTGCCAAAAATTAAAATTCAAGAAAAATCCCAA
This sequence comes from Cladopsammia gracilis, assembly GCA_022457155.1. Taxonomy (NCBI): domain Eukaryota; kingdom Metazoa; phylum Cnidaria; class Anthozoa; order Scleractinia; family Dendrophylliidae; genus Cladopsammia; species Cladopsammia gracilis. The sequence goes on along the minus strand of JAJGOT010000059.1, from coordinate 1,764,869 downwards.
ATTTCAATTTTGTAAAACATCGAAAAACAAATGGTACCATGCAAAAGCATTCCTGAAGAGGTTTCATTTGAATGCATGGTCACACCATGGGATTTCGTTGACAGACTCAAAAGTTAGAACTACACCGCATGTCTATAATAAGTTGACTCTGGGAGCGAGTGAGTTTATTTTTATTATTGATGTCGAAAAGCCAAGTATATGAAAATATTTTGCTGGGTTGTGTTCTTAAGCAGTGCCCGGTTGCCCCGGACTGATAACATTTTTCTTTGGGTGAATGCTCACAGCTTGGCACCCCAAATTTCACATGTGGGACCCTTTGCAGTGCTACCTATGATTTTACTTTTCGATAATGGATGCTACCCTTGATTTGAAATAAGTGCCTATAAACAGATTCTTCCAGGAAATATGGTATTCAAAACGACAATGGCTGCATTGAACGAACGAATCACCCCCTAGTTCCATAAAACCCCTACATTAATTATGCATACCATTCTTAGAACTGAAACAAAAGCTAAAACAATTATAGAAATCCTAAAACAAAACAATAGCACATACATACATAATTAATCTATGGGGTTATACGGAAATCTTACCAAAAAAAGCGAGGAATTTGCACAGAAAGTGAGAGGAAAGAGCATGAAGCACAATTATACCTGCAGTGCTGAAGGTGTCACTAGCCTGCTGGTGATCACCTCCCATTTTCTCCATACAGTCATGCTCAATTTCTCCCTCCTACAGTCCTCCTTTATATACTGTTCGGCCACATTCGGGCTGAATATTGAAACATGGTTGCCCCAATTTTTTATTCAAGGAAGTACAATAATTTAGCAACCCAAGTACTGTGTTTACAATATTGAGATCTTAATTTTTGATTGTTTTTATTTATATTCATAGCATCCAGATCTTTATGAAAGAGGTGTGTTAAGAAAACATGGAAACAAGGCATTCAGTGCAACAGTAAGGTTTTTAGGTTTCTACAACACTAGCACTTTAGCCCTGTCTAAAGCTAAAAGTGATATAACGATTTGATGAGAAGATTTTTAACGAGCTGTGTAATACAACATGTAGGCGGGACGATTTTTAGCGCAACAGTTTGTTGCGGCAACATGGAACATATATTTACTATGGAAGTAAATTATGGAATTCCCTTCCAAATACCATCAGATCATTGTCTACAGTTGCAGCTTTTAAGTCGGCTATTCGCGATTTAGAATTCGACACCGACTGTTGTCCTTTCTGTAATTAGTTGTAAATAGTTTGATAATACTGTTGTTATTAATTACGTAATTGTACATATTGTAAGTTTATACACTTATCTTATTACTCCATATTTATCTTATTTTTATTTATTTCTTTTATTTATTTTCTCGAAGACATTACTTAAATTCGAAGTGAAATAAAGGTTATTGTATTGTATTGTATTGTATTGTATAACATGTTGCAAGATTTTTAACCACCTTAAAAACTTGCAACATTTTTCAGAAATAAGAGATACTGGCATAGGTAGAAACTTCCTTTGGATAAAAATCGGACAGATGAATGATGATCGAGTTTAAGAAACATTATCTTTTGTTATGAATCACAAAAAATCTCATGGCTGTTTCTTTGTGCTTTAGGTTGACTTGTGGAGTATTGGTGTTACATTCTACCACATTGCCACAGGACAGTTGCCTTTCAGGCCATATGGAGGGCGACAGAACAGGGACACCATGTATGCAAATTGTTGATTTGAAAACGTTTAGTGGAATAATTACCGAAATAACTTTCTTTGTCATGATTGCTACTCATACAGACTGTTTTCAAGTGTGACATCTTCTGTCAGCCTGGGGGTTCAACATGTGAATTGTCAGTGTGATCTCTTGCCGTTGTGTTCGAGACAAACAGTTACAGATGTCTTTTAGCATTATTAGGGAGCTTAAAGGTGCTGTTACTAGGTTACACGCAGCAATTTTCATGTAACTTGCTCATTGTCTCGCAAAAAGGTTTGTTGCAAGTCGCAGGTAGCATGTAACACGTAATAATTGCCGTGCAACCTGTCCGGCGAAAAAAATTCCATAAGTTGAGAAATAACGTATACGTCAGTAAAACGTCACATCCATGCTGGGCTGTGATTGGTTGACTTAAAGAGAGTGGCGAAACAAGTTGCAAGAGCCATGTAACACATATTTTTGTTGTGCGTCTTGAAAAATTTGTTGCAGAAAGTGGTAAACGGTTCAAGTTCTCGTGCATCTTAAAAAACAAAAATTCAGTTCCACGAGGGGTGTTGCACGTAAAAATCGTGCGGGACGAAGTTGCACAAAAAACTTGTTACGTGTAACAGCAACTTTTGTGAGTGAAAACAATGCCTCTGTACGTGCGATTTACATTTTGGTACATTTCTTTGCCGTTCTCCGCAAAACATCAATGTCAAATTATCAAATTATAGGTTTTGTGGAGAACGTGAACAGACGACGGTTAATTTTCCTTTCTCTATTTGAACTTGGATGCCGCCCTTAGGTATTCAGCTCCTGGACAATTCAGTCGCATTAGACAAATTCAACAAACAGGAACATACAATTGCAAAGTAGTTAAAAAGAGCGTGAATTCTGTTTTTTCAAGTTTGGTTTCTCTTGGCTAATCTTGTGTCGTCCAATTCTGTCTGTAGTCACACCTGTGATTAACAAATCGGACTCCCGCTACGCGGTCGTCCAATTTTGTTTATGACTTGTATGACCGAATAGCCCTTTTCGCCGTTAACCTTTCTCATTTGCATTACAATAAAAATCAATGTGGCTGTGAGGCAATTTCGGGAAATTTTGTAGTTTCTGCCCGAAATTGCCTTGCAATCATGTTGAATTTTATTGTAATGCAAATGAGAAAGGTTAACCGCAAAAAGGGCTATGGGACTCCACTCAGTCCTATAACCATTATTAATGGTAACCTAAAGCCCAGTTTGCAGTATCATCATCTGATTAAGAATAAACATTCCCAGGCACCTAATTACATCGAAGAAGAAGCCAGGTATAATTTCTGGAGTGCAGAAGAGTGAAGGAGAAAACATTGAGTGGAGTGATAAACTTCCAGAGCACACACGTCTGTCACAGTAAGTAATGCAATCAGATGAAGCGGTTTTTTTTTCAATTGAGTGTCGAAAGTAATTTCGTGATTGCTTTGGTTTTGTATTGCTAGGCTTTGTGATTGGCTAAAAAATCTCGTGCCTTTTTATTAACCAATCAGAAGTAAAACCAAAACCAATCGTGACTTGCTCGCACGCGTTTTCCCGCGCTTGGCGCCGGCTACATGTATTTGCTTCAAGTTCTGATTGGTTCATTGGATTGTCAGCGCCTGTTGTGATTGGTCAGAGTAATTACTTTGGTTTTGGTTTTACGACACTCAATTGAAAAACGCTCTTATTTTGATAGCTTGTGCTTTCTTTGAAAACTAACAGAACGTTATAACAAAAGTGGCCAAAATTGTCGTACACATTTTATAGAATAAACCAAGAAATCATAAAAATACCAACATCTCGATGGTTGTCACACACACTTGTTAAAAGCAGTCTGCAACTACAAAATTGTAACAGTAGAATACTATAACCACGTAGTTAAGTTATTTTTGCCGTTCACGTTTCACGTAATTGCAATGGACGGAAACGCCATACTAAATCTAGCTGTTATAATGTCAGAAACCGTGAAAATGAGGTCTAATTTTTTACCGGTTTGAATTTCAGGGGCCTTAAAGACCTATTGACGCCTGTGTTAGCTGGTGTCTTGGAATCGGAACCATCTTCGACTTCAATGTCATTTGAAGGCTTTTTTGCTGCTGTTCAGAATATTTTATCAAGAAAGGTAATAGACGTTGCCGTGGCAAATAATAATAATAATAATAATAATAATAATAATAATAATAATGACTTTATGTAGTTTATCCACTCTGGTGATGGCCACTGTCTTGTCTTCTGGAAGACAAGAAAGTAGCCCTCACCAAACAAACGTTAAATTCATAAATTTACCATAAATTGTTATTCACAATAGTTGAGAGAGAGCTTTGTAGCGCATGTGTTAAGCAATGAAAATATAAATAAAAAGGAAATGTTTATGCGCTAAAAATGTTTACAGATGTCACAAACGTTTCAAGATTTTATCAGTGTGAATCACGCTGATGAAGAGACAGAAATCGCGAAACGTTTGTGACATTTTCAAATATTTTTAGTGCATAAACATTTCCTTTATTTCTATTTTCAATAAGGAAAGAACAAAAACGATTTTAATGTATAAAATTGTAAACAGTCAATGTGCGCCATACCTGAAAAATCTGTTCCTTAAAGTTGACAGTGATTTTGAGAAAAAATATAAACTTAAGAACATCAACACAGACCTGCCACTTCCAAAGTCGAAAACATATTTTCTTAAACACAGCTTTTCTTACAGTAAATACTATGCTCCAGCTGGAACAATCTTAAAAACAAGAGGCTGAACTTGCTGAATCCCTTGGTGAATTTCGCAGGGAGATAGCCTACCTATGCGCTGGCGATTTTTAGTGGCCCATAGTTAAACTTAACTAAACTATTTGTAATTTAAAATCTTTATATAGTTTTTCCATAGTAGTTTTTTCCATATAGTTAAATGTATAAAATTTATATATTTTTTTGCTATGTCTACTTATCGTAAGTTGTTAACGCCCCGCATGAAACGCAACTGTAATTGTTTCTCAAATAAATATGCGTGTCTGTAAACATTGTCGACTTAGCTTCAAGGACAATGAATAATTTACCTTAAGAATTAGAAAGCTTGAGCAGTTTTAAACTGATTGTCGTAAAACCAAAACCAAAGTAATTACTCTGACCAATCACAACAGGCGCAGACAATCCGATGAACCAATCAGAAGTTGAAAGAAAGAAATGTAGCCGGCGCCAAGCGCGGGAAAACGCGTGCGAGCAAGTCACGATTGGTTTTGCTTCTGACTGGTTGATAGAGCAGTTTTCAATTGAGTGTAAAAAGTAATTACACAATTGCTTTTGTTTTTCATTGCTGCGCTTTGTGGTTGGCTAAAAAATCTCGCGCCACTTTCTCGACCAATCAGAAGTAAAGCTAAAACCAATCGTCACTTGCTCGCACGCGTTTTCCCGCGCTTGGCGCCGCCGACATGTAATTGCTTCGAGCTCTGATTGGTTCATTGGATTGTTTACGACTGCTGTGATTGGTCAGAGTAATTATTTTGGTTTTGGTTTTACCACACTCAATGGAAAACTGCTCTAAAGTGGCGCAATTTTTTTTAGCCAATCACAAAGCGCAGCAATGCAAAACCAAAGCAATCCTGAATTAATAAAAACAAGCAACACCTTGTATTATCAGTAAAATCAATTTACCATAATTTGTTTTCTCAGGTTGTTGATGTGTATTCAGTGCACTCGGCATCTTTTCACAAGATCTACATCAAACAGGATGAGACGTAAGTGCGATAATGGAAGTCCTTAATGATTTTAGTCAGCTTTGCAGATCGTGCATTATTGACCCAAATATTGGCTGCGTCAAACATAAAGAAGCCCACAGCTGCCAACAACCGTACTCTTCTACGGACCGCGCGTTTACGTGACAAACATAAATCGGCAAAATGTTGTTGGCAAACTTCAAAGAGTTGGCACGGCAAACTTGTATTTTCACGCGAGAAATCTCAACCTTGTTTTCAGGCCAGCACATCAAATCTCTTGTTAAGTGCTAGTGCTCGGATTTTAATTCTTTGAAGTGAACAATGTGCGTTTAACAAACACATTTGGGTAAAAACCAGGTAGTATGCATTTGTTTCTCCTCTCTAAGCGATGAATTGAACATTGTTATCTTCACAGGTTTGCCAAGTTTCAGGAGCTTATTGCAGTTCAGACAGGAGTGAGCGCGGCACAGCAGAAGCTTATGTTTAAGTACGAAGAGTTCAGACCAGATCCTATGGCGCCTGCTTCATCGTATCCTAACACTTCTGTAAGTGTAATAAGATTTTTCTGCAGTAAAATACCCTTGGTTTTACTGCAGTAAAATCAAGGGCGCTTGTTTTTGCCCGAAACGAACGAAAATTTCTCCGGGGCAGAGATTTTGGGGTATGCCCAACCACGTCCCCACGGCAAAAATCCTGGCTTTTTTTTTGTCGAAAAACAGGATGAAATGTCGTCGTTTCTTTAGAACAATGGTTTAGATTACCAGAAAACAAACATGGTTGTAAATCGCTGGAAATAACCTCCGAAAATGCCACTTCATGGTGTGACACGTGACAAACTATCCCATGATTCTTTGGAGTATTTTGATAGCCTTGTCCAGTGGGGTTAACACTCGTTAACATCTCTCAAACTGACCTTTCCTTTTCACTTTAAGTTACATGAAGTAAAACCTATTTCACACTTAGAGTAAAATTAGATAAAAAGATCAGAATAGTGTATGCCTTGAACCCGAGTCGTTCGCTTCATAACTAATATCCTTATCCACTATACCAACATGGATTAGCTGCCGGTAGATGTAATTTTTAACATATTTATAGAGTTACCCATAACAATAAATGAAAGCTAACCGTTTTCAAATCAGTGCTTAACCCTAAACACTGTAGATCAATGCTAAACCCCAAAACGCTACTCTTTGCTTAACCGGATCTCTGTTCTCTCAGTTCTCTGCCCAATAAAATGGGGTTCTGTTCTCGTGTACGTCAGTACTACGGTATAACGATAAAAAATACTACGTTGTGTAAAACCTCATAAGGTGTCCAAGGTCAGTTTGAGAGATGTTAACGAGTGTTAACCGTCCAGTGGATTATTCGCCCGCTCCGCCATTTTGAATGCAGAGAATTAAGGCCCTAGGGACGAGTTTGGGATTTACCCTGCGTGAAGTTGTCCTCGTTTTATGGAAATTCTGAACAACCGAGTGTTTCTGCCTCATTCATCGTACCTACTCCAAAGCAAAAAAGGACAGTGGATTGCAGTTGCTTTGAGGCGATGTTAGAGATGTTATTCGGTGCTTTTCTGAAGGAATCCGAACTGCAAATTGACTTATACTGATGTTCAGGCGCTTGAAGTCCTTAATAAAAATATCTCCTATGCAGTCAATTCCCCACTCCAGAAACTGTGAAAAATACCATAATACTCATTCAAGTGCAGGTTTGGGTGGTGCTCGATGTGAGCCCGATTTTTCCAATTTCGTTCGTTTTCAGCAGGAACTGCACTTGCTATGCTTCAACTTCTTGGCAATTTGCATACGGTGCACATTTGTATACGAACACACAATGCTACATCCTAACGTTCCTTCTTGTACACTGAAATCCACTGTACCATTCTAACAAAGGAGACTTGAATAATTACACCCCGGTGAGGCTGAGCCTGCACATAAAAGAGTATTATGGTATTTTTCGGAGTAGCCTGTTATCCACTGTTTTTAACTCGTGAATACATGGAGCGTTGAATGAGTCATCAGAGTTATAGCAGTGAGACAATATTTATCGATCGCTCGATCGGCTGTTACATTGAGTCCGCGATATGCAATGGTCACATGTTTTACCCATGGGAACGGTGTTGGAGGGAGGGGAGGGTACGGAGTTGTACGTAGGGGGTAGGGGGGGGGGGGGTCGGTAAAGCAAAACCTCTAGGAGAGGGGAGGGTCTGAACTTTTTGTATCCACGAGTTGGTTGATAAGAGCCTTTGATTTATTTTTTTATTCATTAGGATGAGTGTTATATGGTGATGATCGGCGGCGACAACATGTCCCCGGACAGACTGTACCTTCACAAAATACGTAAGAACTTTTTATCTTGTTAATGAACATGTACAAAGTATCCAACCAACAAACTTACACAACAGGGAGGAAGGTGGAAGAGGACGTCAATATGTTGTGTGACCAGCATGACACTGAGTAGTTATGCTTGATAAAATTTTGCCTTCTTCTCGTTGCCCATGTACAACCTCGCCCCAGGTTCGTCTCCGCTTTTAAAATGACAGGGCGGGCGTAGAAACGCCTGGACAATGTTGTAAAAAGACTCCAAAAATTCTGGTGTGTTTTGTCATGTAAAACATAATGAAATGTCTTCATTTTGTTTGAACAACGATTTCAGATAACAGTCGAACCCCGCTTTACGGACACCACATCATTGCGGACAGTTGTCTTGGTCCCGGCCGAACGCCCATACATTTTCTCAAAAGTTTGCCCGCTTAATACAGACACCCTCTTATTACGGACAGTTGTCTTGGTCCCGGCCAAACGCCCATACATTTTCTCAAAAGTTTGCCCGCTTAATACGTACAGCAGACAGTTTTTCCCGTCCCGATTTAAACAATCTCATAAAGTTAACCTCCTAATACGGACAATTTGGCTAAATCTAAGCGATAAAAATGTTCTCAAATACGCTAAGTCAGCTAGCTACACATATACTATCAGTTTGGTTGAAAGAAAATAACGAACGTTTGTCTGATCGTAATTTATTACTATCTTTAAATGGGGTTATATGCGGTTATTTACTGTATTTTTCCTGAAAAAACCAAACACTTAAAGCCGTTTCCGTGGTCCCAGAAAACAAATACGGCTGCCAATTGCTGAAAATATCTTCCGAAAATGGAATTTCATCATGTTTCAAGTGACAAAACTCAACGATTCTTGGAATATTTATGCAGCCTTGTCCAGAGGTCACTATGCCCCCATCATTAACATACATCAATAATTACCTGTTACACTGGCCAAACAAGAACGTCTTGCCGTCCTCTTGCGTAAATTCACTAATTGACGGCGATTGAACCGAGGTATACCAAGTTCCAAATAGCTTTTTAAGTGTTGCCGAATTTAGTGGGGTTGTTTTTGTTGTTTGTTTGAGTAAGTGAAATACGTCATGTACATAAACATCTGTTTTTTCTACTGTTATTTTAACTTTGTCTTGTGGATAAACAAATCCATCACTACTGCTGAAGAGATCACCTTTAAATTAGGGGTGTAACGATTCATATTCCTTGCGATTCGATTCGATTTCGATTATTGCCTTTCGATTTCGAATATTTCGGTTCGATTATTCAAATGATTCTTGCAGATAGTTTTAGACTTATCTGTTGTACCGTCTTTAGCCAGAAAACCATAATATTTCCACACAGCTGATCTAAAAGATGCAGGCAGAATGATCACGATTGCTTCAATGGTCATTCGTCGTCATGTTTGAGAACGTGACAATGAGCGTGTTGCATATGGTTTGCCTTATTTGGAAATTCTCAAGGGGTGGTAGAAAGGCAGCAATTTTACCAGGCAACACAAAATGGTGAATGAACTGCAAACGCCTTTGCTCGTCAATCAAAAACGCAGATTTTAAAGAGTTCTGAATTCTGATTTCACAATATGATAACTCAATGAGGGCACCCTGGAAAAGGTATGCAAAAATCGAACCAAAATCGAAACGTGGACGCAAAGAATCGTGAATCGAACCGAATGGTCATAATCGCGATTAATCGAGAATTCGAGTAATCGTTACATGACTGCTTTAAATTACCCAAACCAGTGTAATTTAATGTGGGCGGCACGGTGGTCTAGTGGTTAGCGCGTCGTACTTTCAACCTGAAGGTCGGTGGTTCGAGCCTGGTCTCTGCCGTCGTGTTGTTTCCTTAGACAAGAAACTTTACTCCACACTGTCTCTCTCCACCCAGGTGTATAAATGGGTACCGGCGACAAAATGCTGGGGGTAACCCTGCGATGGGCTAGCATCCCATCCAGGGGGGAGTAGCAATATTCCTAGTTGCTTCATGCTACGGAAACCGGGTTAAGCTCCGGCCGTGTGGGCCATCGTGGCCCGAGTGCGACTTTACCTTTTTTTTTACCTTTATCTGGGTACAAAAATTAAGGTTAGTGAATTTCCAAGTTTATATAACAGTAGTGATTTCTTTCATACATAACAAGGTGTGCAAGATTTGCATACAACAATAACAGTGGACAAATTCTTACCATCAAACTGTCCGTTCTCTTTGCAGCAAATCTTCCCAAACTGCCAGAAAATTACACTTTGGAAACTGATGCTTCTGTTGTCAAGGTTTTGTTACTGAACATGCTTATTTAACGATACAATTTTATAAGTTTTTGTTTTTGTCAATTTATAATTGAGAAGGCCTTCAACATCAGACGTAAGGCCACCAGCGGCCACCCTCTGGGCCGGGAAAGTTGGGCACTTACCGGAGATGGGGTCTTACGGAAGAGTGTATATAGAGCGTTCATTTGACTGAGAAAAGTTTCAAATGGGATTTCACAAAGATGAAGGCAGTTGGAGGCTAACGCGAGAGTTGTCAAACGAACCTTGTCCCCCGGGCTTCTCCGCTTTACTTTCAAAGTGGCGGGGCGGGCTTAGAAACAACTAGACAAAGCTGATCAAATACTCCAAGAATAATGTGATACATTTAACTATTACAGCGCGAAAGCACGCGTGACGGCCTCGTCGGCTAAGAATTAGGCGATATCACGCAAGCTTGAGCGCTATAATAGTTTTATAATTCAACACATTGATAACAAAGCACAGTTTGAAGAAAAAATATCGAGTCCCGTCCGTCATTTTTGCATTCTCTTGTCAAAATGCGAAATTTACATCCATCGTTGGATATACGTCTTGTAGACATAGCGTATATCGATACCTTTTTTACCATATTTGGGCAGTGTATCAATGTGTTGAATTATAAAATAAAAGGGTTATTTCCAGTGACTGGCAGTCAAATTTGTTTTGCTGCAATCTGGAATCATGTTTCAAGCGGAACAAAGACATTTTATCATGTTTCACGCCACAAAAGACAGAGCATTCTTGGAGTATTTTCACAATCATGTCCATGGGTTTCCTTGCCCGCCCTGCCATTGTGAAAGTGGAGAGGACCTAAAATTCTTCTTGACCAATCATGCAATGTTTAGAGCAGTTTTCAATTGAGTGTCGTGAAACCAAAACCAAAGTAATTACTCTGACAAATCACAGCAGTCGTAAACAATCCAATGAACCAATCAGAGCTCGAAGCAATTAAATGTCGGCGGCGCCAAGCGCGGGAAAACGCGTGCCAGCAAGTCACGATTGGTTTTACTTCTGTCTGATTGGGCGAGAAAGTGGCGCAAGATTTTTTAGCCAATCACAAAGCGCACCAATGGAAAACCGCTCTATTTCCAGTGACTGGCAGTCAAATTTGTTTTGCTGCAATCTGGAATCATGTTTCACGCCACAAAACACACACAATTCTTAGAGTATCTTCACAGTCTCGTCCATGGGTTCTTTGCCCGCCCTGCCATTGTGAAAGTGGAGAGGTCCCAAAATTCCTCTTGACCAATCTGACAGTGCTGGAAATAACAGTCTGTCATCGGACATTGTCCGACCAAAATCCAAAAATGTCCGACCAATTTTAAATTATGCAATTTTAAATTATTACTTAGCTTCTACCTTGAAAGTCTTGTTTATTCATTGCATTTGATTCCAAAAACATTACAATAAGAATTTACACTGTTTGTACCATTTATTTTGCCATAAAAGGCTCTCTCGATTCGAGAAAATTCAGAAAAGACCGTGTCATTTAAAATCGCCCTACAATGCATTGCTAATTTTCTTAAAGCACGTCGTGTATGCTTACGGATTGTGTCTTAGGAAAAATCCAAAATGGCGGATGTCCGACCAATTTTGTAAAATGTCCAGTCAAAATGGAGGTTTGAAAGGACACATGTCCTTTTAAGTAAGAAAAATTATTTCCAGCACTGAATCATGCAATGTTTAATGGCAAATTAGGTTATTTTTATCACGCGAATACGCGAAGCTTTGAACGAGTTACAGCAGACGGAGACAAATATGCAAATTTTCACTCCTTCCATCGGCTGTAAACGTTTCTTGCTGACCAGTTCATAAGGCTTGCGCATATATTTTGCCTGTTCCAAATGCGATAGGTAATGGTCAACTGCCTTACCCATGTAGACGGCGTTGGAGGGGGGGGGGGGGAATTCGACGCAGAGTGTGAGGGGGGGGGGGGTAGGTCGGTGGAGCAAAACACGTAGGAGAGGGGAGGGTCCTGAGGTTGTTTCGTATTGACGAGTTGGCTCGTGGAAGCATTTGATTAATTTCACGTGACATGTTCTTACTTAACTTCAGGGAAAATAACTTTTTAGTTTTTCTTAACAGATGATGGCAAATCGTGCGTACTGCTGCAAGCATGCTGTCCAACAGTATTCCAGAGCAACAAAAGCTATGCTGGTTACAATTGAAAGCATCCTGTGAGTGAATCAGAGATAGAAAATAATACATGGATGTGCGGAGATATATCTTCAAACAGCCATGTATTATTTTGTTTACTGTATAAAACAACACTTTCCGAAATTGTCCGAAGATTTCCGAGGAATATCCGAAGACGTTTCGATTGTAGAACACCACCTTTTAGCTCGTTTGACATTTAATACAACAAACATGGTAGCTAAAGCGAAGATTTTGATCTTCACTCATCATAGTAAGATAAAATTAATATCTTCATGTGTAGAGATGTGACTTTTCCGCGATGAGAGAAATCCTTGTATTTCACTGAAGTTTATTTTATAACATGAGTTAATTCGAACAATGCCTAGATCTTCGGTGTAGATTTGTTCCCTTTTAAACGTTTTTGTTAGACGAAGTTTGCCCTTTCTCGACTAAAAAACTTGTGGCCATCAAAACAAGATGAAATTAAGCGAGCGCTCTTTGCCACGGTCAAGCCCAAATCATACCGTCCAGAAGGACGTTGGACACCTTATTGAGCCTTATATAACGGAGTAACTGGTTAGCTTTCAGTTGAGGTTAGGGGTAGCAGTTTATATAGTTAGATTTAGGACTAAGCAAGCCGAGAAGCCAGGTGGTACGGTGGTACGGTAGGCTATGTAAGCCTAAGCCTAGCTGAGGTCACAGGTTCAATCCTGAGTGGGGATTTTAGATTTTCTTTTTTACACTTAAATATTTATTGAAATAAAATTCTAAGTGTCGACATTACGTTATATAAGTCTCAATAAGGTGTCCGACGTCCTTCTGGACGGTATGATTTAGGCACAGCCTTTGCCACTCGGCCACACCTACTCAAGCTCCCCAGGGACATCTGTGTTTTCAAAATGGCGGAGCGGGCCGCCATTTTTAAAACGGACATGGCTCTGAAAACGAGGTTAACATCTGAATGTGGATGCATGCACGGATAAACATTTGAAAAGTCGTCTTTGGTTTATTTTCAGCAAACATCTCAAGAAAGTGATGATGTTGTACGTGTCTTTCTGCAAGCAAATTGAATCGCAGTGGACCTCACTCAAACAGACATCAGATGTTTGCTACGCAAGGTAACATTTTACCACAGGCTTATCATTTTCAGTGTGGTGTACTGTGCTTTTAAATGTCTTTGTCTTGGTTTGTCCAAACAGAAAACAAATAATTGTTTATGTTCATCCACGACAGAGTGATACTAATTGGAAAGTTGTGAACATTTTCTTTTAGTAATAAGAATTTGTTTATAACTTTTGCGTTGCTCAAGTGATGTTGAAAATTTATTTAACACTTCATGCGTAAATAATAAAGAAATAAAAAACGCGCCGAGCGCATTACTGAGTTATATAAGACAAGAATTCGCGCGTGCTTTATCGAGTTATAATAAACTCGGTTTAACCAATCATAGCGCGCGCATTTTCTTGAGCATTTTATAAAATAATAATAATAATAATAATAATAATAATAATAATTTCATTAAACTGTCAAAGTTATTTAAAGTTCTCTGTGCGTTTAAAAATCTCAACGCGCTTACAAACATACAATTATAATAATATCTAACTAGCTAATTTGCCCCGTTTTTTAGTCAAAATCATCTGGTGTGGGTTTTTGAAACGCTCTTGTCAAAGCTCTCTGGAACACAAGGTAGGTCTAAAGAATTTTGTGATTTCTAACTTTCTTCACTTGTCAGTGTCAGATTGTCAGTGCCATTTTTACCGCTTTAACTGCGAGATTTTTAGGTATTTTTCTCATCGCACAATTATTTGCGTATTTTTGTCGCGTTTTAATTTTCAGATGAAATGGAAGCAACTCGGCAAGACATTCAAACAATAGCGAAATGGACAGAGGCTAAAAAGCAGAGTGAAATTGAGGTAGGATACTTACAGCGAGTCTAGAAATGAATTCAATAAAATTTCTTTTTTTCCTTAAGTCCTGGCCAAACGAAAGCGCAAGCTGGATAACTCGCCCCTCAGTTTGGCGAGGGCGAATGCGTGTGCTTGCATTGGCTTGCGTTAACTTTGATGGAGCTTAAATTTGTCCGCAAGTAAGCGCAAGTTTTTCACCGTTTTGAGTGGACATCAAACGCGATTAGTGGCAAATCAACGCAAACAGTTACGCAATTACAAGCATGACTGCGCGGAACTTGGCCGACCAAACTTGCGTCTACTCGCGAGTCAAATTGAAACTCCGTTTGGCCATCATGCGCCATTTAATGCAAGTTGTCATTTTGCAACTTGCGTTTTCAAACCACTTCTTGGTGTTTGGATATCCTGATGAATCACTTTTCATCGTGTTTATGTATTACTTGTTAACTTCCGTTAACTCTTGCTCAGTTTTCACCTCGGCTTCAAAATAGTGTTGTTTTGGCATAAGTAGTACAGGGCTAATTTATCGCTTATTATTCAGTACAATTTAATTAATTCTGATTTTCTCTTAAAGCTGCTCAAAACAAATCAAGGACTTGACCAGTTCAAGAACCTGATTTCTGATATTGTGGAGAGCGACAGATTCTATGCTTTCTTGGAACAGTTCAGAAAGGACACTGAAAATCAAACCTTGTAAGTAATGAAACATGACAAATAAATAAGTAAATAAATAAATAGAGGCCCCGTCCACACTAATGCGTTTTTGAAAACCTCCGTTTTTGGTTCCCCGAAAACGGATAAAAAGATTTGCGTCCACACTAGGAGCGTCTGGTGTATGTAAGGTCAAAGATGTACGATTCTTGTCGGGAACTCAGATTTTTTTTGTCCTATGCTTGTGACATTAAAAAAATACATCTTTCTCACTTAATGTAACATGTGTTTTGTAAATGCACAAAGTTTTTTCTTTCCCAAGTTGTTCTGTGTGTTAATTTATTTTTCCACTGTTGCGCCATTTTACTGTATAAGGACAAGAGAACACGCAAAATAGGCGAGCCTATTAGTATAGGTAATAATATACATGAAATTATGGAGAGAAAAAACAAACGAAAAACAGTAAATTCATTTTTGCACGCGAGTAAAAATGTTTAATTGGCAAAACAGTTCTGCTCGTGCTTTAAAATGTTAATTAGTTAAACAACAGTTTTGCACGTGCATTAAAAAAGTTAAATTAGCAAAACAAAAGTTCTGCACGTGCAAGCACGTGAATTAAAAGTTAAGTAGCAAAACTACAGTTCTGCACGTGCATTAAAAAGTTAATTAACAAAACTACAGTTGTGCACGTGTATTATTCATATGTCGGGAAAATCCCAGAAGATCATGTATTTCGCTGTTTCCCGATCGTCCCAGATTTTGTCGATATGTCTGGAAAATCACCGATCATCGCAAAAATCTGGGACGCGTAGGGAAAGTAGAAACGCTCCAAATTTTCCCGATTTATCCCCGACCATCCCAGATGTCTACGATTTCGTGTTTTATTAGTCGGCAAAATCTGGAACGGTCGGGAAACAGCGAAATCCCCGAACGTCTGGGATTTTCCTGACATATGAAAACCAGGGGTAAGATGTTCTTTGGAAATGAGATTTGAGAAGTGTTTTTGTTTATAAAAATTTAATTTGGTTTCGATTTTTCATGCGCTTCAAAGTGCGATTTTAAAACGGTTGTGAAAAAGCCGGTGATCTCATGGGAAATCTTTGGGCATCTCAGCCATCTTAAGCCTGGTTTCCATATAATCGCAACGATCGTTACGATCGACGATCGCTGCGATTCTTGCAACCCTTGCGATCATATGGAAACCAAAACGTTGCGATCCTTACGATTGCGATCGCAGAGATAGAAAAATTTCTGTCTCTGCGATCACAATCGCAAGGATCGCAACGATCGCAAGGCTCGCAACGTTTTGGTTTCCATATGATCGCAAGGGTCGCACAACACTTTTTTCTGCGATCGTTGCGATGTTGCGATTATATGGAAACCAGGCTTTAAAGCTCTCGCCGCTGGTCGGCAATTTTCTTCTCGTTATTTTTAAGAAAAAAAATTTGAGTGACCTAGCCAAAGCTTTAATCCACAGCGACGAGAAGACCGTTAAAGACGAGATTCTCTTTTTTTTTCTCTTTTCGTTTTCTTTAGTTTGAATGTGGTTGCAACGTACACAACAAGTATTGAGGAGATTTACCAGCTGTTTAGAAAAGATAAACATCACAGAAGTAAGTATCTTGTACTGGAAGTTACGCTTCACCTCAAAGAGCTTCCAAAGTTAAAATTAATAGAAATCCAAACTTTCATTTTGCAGAATATTGCAAAATAAATAACACCACTGGACATTTGAATGGTTGCACTTTAGGATTTCATCCACAGACTCAAAAGTTAGAACCACCTTGTACAGCATAATAAACAGTACCACAGAAAAGTACTGCTCAGTAGCTTTTATTTGAATGGTCACACTTTAGGATTTCATCCACAGACTCAAAAGTTTGAACCACCTTGTACAGCATAATAAACAGTAGCACAGGAAAGTACTGCTCAATAGCTTTCATTTGAATGGTCACACTTTAGGATTTCATCCACAGACTCAAAGTTAGAACCACCTTGTACAGTATAATGAACAAAACCACGAGAAGGTACCGCTTGATTGCTTCCATTTGAACGATCACAACAGACTCAACAGACTCGTCCCCAGGGTCTACCCGCTATTTTGAAAGTGGAGAAGGCTCTGGGAACGAGATTGACTCAACATTGATGTGAAGTTTGACTGAGGTAGTAAATAATGTAAGTCAGTTTTTATCTTTCTCTCTTTCATGTTATGATTTTATTCAGGACTGTCTTACGCTGATGAACAGAGACACATGTTTGACAGAAAAAAGGTTGTAGTGCTGTGCGAAAAAGTCACCAGTGTTACTGAGGAAGCTTTGGGAAAAAGAAGCGAATTACATGGACAGCTTGCTCAATGGCTCAAGTAATTATTCGTTTACAAGAGTAGCTTTTCTTCTTTGCTTTGGCCCTTTTCGTTCAAGGAGCTAAATGATTGGCTTAAATAAACGCTTGTACATATTCTTACCATTCAAAACCGACGTATTTTTTCCTGCGCTTGAGGCAATGGCTGCACGTTTTCCCGCGCTAGGCATTGATTACAATTTTCCCTCGTTAGGCATTGGTTACACCTTTTCCCGCGCTTGGCGCCAGTTACACTTTTCCACACTTGGCACCAGTTATGCATATTTTCCCGCGCTTTTCACCAGTTACCCGTTTTTGCTCCGTCAGTTCTGATTGATTCATGGCGTTATTTGCGATTTTTTTGGATTGTTGTTGTTGAACAAAAGTTATACCACGATTTCCTAATGATTTCTTCCTTTCTGGTCCTATTGTCCACAAGTAATTACCTTTTGATCAGGCCCGATTTTAGTGGCGCTCTTATTTACTCTCAGTTCGTTTTTGTGTCATGTTTTCCGCGGGAATAGTTAACTAAGCGGAACAAAACCAGGGCCTGATCGAAGGTTAAGAAGTAAGTAGACGGAAATTTGCTTAGTGACTCTTTTTAACCTCTTGCAGTGAAGTGAATAATTGTTATGAAGAAGCTGAGAAATTCCACGCTTCATTTATGGATCAGACACAAGCAACTGAAGTTCATCTGCATGCTTTACAACAGGTGAGTCCGATAAAAGGGTTAGTTTCCAAAGCAACTGGCGCTGTATACAATTAGGTTGGAAGTGAAAAACCAAAATATGTTGTCAGCTAAGTTGGTAAGAAAAAGGTGGGCAGAGCGTAGAAACTCCAAATACTCTAAAAATACTGGCGGATTTTGCTTGAAAACGTGATGAAATTCTTCGTTTTCGTTTGGACAACGGTTTCAGGTTGACAGAAAACAAACACGGCTGGGTTGTCTGTGGTTTGAGATTACCAGAAAACAAACACGGTTGGGTTGCCTGTGGTTTCAGATTACCAGAAAACAAACACGGTTGGGTTACCTGTGGTTTCAGATTACCAGAAAACAAACACGGTTGGGTTGCCTGTGGTTTCAGATTATCAGAAAAAATTATGTTGGCAAATGGCGCCGACTAT
Organism: Cladopsammia gracilis; assembly: GCA_022457155.1. Classification (NCBI taxonomy): domain Eukaryota; kingdom Metazoa; phylum Cnidaria; class Anthozoa; order Scleractinia; family Dendrophylliidae; genus Cladopsammia; species Cladopsammia gracilis. The sequence continues at coordinate 1,746,687 of JAJGOT010000059.1, read as the reverse complement.
TCTACAGTTCACAGTTTTTAAACGCTTAGAACTTTTTTGGTAAACTTTCAAAACGTTTGTTAAATTGAGAGAAAGTTTAGGGGTAATATTCCTATTCCCATTCCTTAACCCTAACGAGAGAAAGGTAAGGGTTGCCCGTACAAATTATTTTAAATATTCATTTTTTCATAGATATATTAATGATTGGAACTCTTTACCTTCTGAAGTAATATCATCTCCTAGCCTTCAGTCTTTTAAAGTTTCACTGATTAAGTACCTTCGCTCATAATTTACCTTAAAATACTAGGCATAGTGTATTTAATATAAGTTTATGCATTATTATTAGGCATCTAGGTTTATATTTTATAGTCTGTTTATATATTAATTAATTAATTAATTAATTTTTCTTTTTTTCTTTTTTGGAGGGTGTCTTAACATGGGAATTTGGTTTCCCCCTGCTACTGTCCTGTTAACCATTTTTGTATTTTTGTTCGATTATATGTTAGTATTAGTTCATTTGTATCAGTTATGTATGGTTACGAACTGTGATTAAAGAAGGGTTAGGGTTTAAGAATGGGAATATTACCCCAAAATCGGTATATACTATTCTCCGATTTAGCAGTAATCGCCTCACACTCCACGTCTGCCAATCGCTGAAAAGAACCTCCGGTCCGCCATCTTGAAAACAGAGAGGGTCCTGGGGACGAGGTTGATTTGCCACCGTAGTGAGACCATCGTCAGAGTGAATCATAATGATTTTCTAAACTAAAAATTGTAAGCTTATTGGTGACCAAACATTTAGAACTGGGCCGGGTTGTTCAAAGCACGATTAAGCTAACCCAGGATTAGCGTCAATTTTGAATCCAGTTAAACAACTCAACAATTAACAATTTTCCAAAGTTTTCTGTCCTTCAGTTTCGACTTTAACTTGTCTTCACTACTAGCTATACATGACCTTTTGAAAACATTTTTAAACAGAGAAATGAAATCCTCGGTTAACTTTTAATACGGGATTAGCGTTTATCGGCTTTCCAACAACCGGGCCCTGATCGCAAGGGCCGAGTTGTTCAAAGGACGATTAGCGCTAATCCAGGGTTAATTACCATGACAACTCATATGTTCTGTTGACAGTTAATCCAGGATTAGTGCTAATCAGGCTTTGAACAACTCGGCCCAGGACTAGGGAAAATGTTTTGCTTGCGTAAAGTAAAAACACAAGGAAGAGTGTGTCATCAGGATTCCCAAACACCGAGATGAGGGTTGAAAAAACGTGGTACAGCTGAGTTTTTTAAAGGCCCAGTATCACCCATTCGGCTTTGCGGTCGATTGTTTCTGTTTTCAAATGACGAGCTTGCTCGTGATTGGCTCTTTCGGGAATTTTCGACTGCGTTAAATTCAATCGTCGAGGCATTGGGTGCGCAATGCATTTTGGCCTTTAACCGACTAAACTTCAAGATGTTTGGATATCCCATGAAACACCCTTTCGAGTGTTTGAAATGGCTTCTCAAGCCATTAATAATTCTAGGAGAAAATCAAAGGAAAAGTTACCAAATTTTAATGGCAATAGGCCTCTTTAGCTTGTATGTTTTGTTTTCCCAATGTAGGTCATGTGATGTTCTCAAGGGAATTTGTCCTTTGTCTTTTCATAAACTTTTCAAACATATGCACGTGAAGAAAACAAAATTTAAAAGAAACAGTTCTCTAGAGTAACGTCACTTGAGCTACGTTGGGAAAACAAAACATACAAGCTAAAGAGGCCCCTCCTTCACGTTAGTCCTTTCCTTTTGTTTTCGCTTCATGAATTATTAATGAGTTTGATAACTTTAACATCATGTGTGTTTTAGTTTCAAGAAAAATGCAAACAAAAATCTAAGGACATCGTATACAAGCTTCAGAAGGTGATGACTGCACCAAGCTCTGCTTCTACAAGATCTGAACCAGCCGCTGCTGCTGTGGACGAAAATGCTGACCGAGAAATAAGTGATGGAGTCGTGCAAGCTTTGGGGAATGAGTACGTATCTACAAAGCTATAGCACTGACCCTTTTACTCCCAAGAGCGCCAAAGATAAAAATTTCTATAAAATCCCAAATTTCGTTTTTTAAAATACTGAAAAACAAATAGTACCATACGTACTGCAGAAGAGGTTTCATTTGAATGGTCACACCGTAGAACTACACTGTATGTCTCCATTATTGACTCGTGGAGTGAAGTGTACTAACCAATGAGCGCACGAGAAATGTTACAGCTACGTTAAAACGTTATTGATTGTTTAGAGCAGTTTTCAATTGAGTGTCGTAAAACCAAAACCAAAGTAATTACTCTGACCAATCACAGCAGTCGTAAACAATCCAATGAACCAATCAGAGCTCAAAGCAATTACATGTCGGCGGCGCCAAGCGCGGGAAAACGCGTGCGAGCAAGTCACGATTGGTTTTGGTTTTACTTCTGATTGGTCAAGAAAGTGGCGCGAGGTTTTTTAACCAATCACAAAGCGTAGCAATGCAAAACCAAAGCAATTGTGTAATTACTTTCGACACTCAATTGAAAACTGCTCTAATGTGATTATTATCGACAGAAACAATTGTTCTTGGAATCTTTACATTCCGCTCTTACCACCAACGCTGTGAATGAACGCCAGCCTAAGGCTTACTTGCCTTTTGTTGCATCCCTCAGGGACCTAAACAAGTCTTTAAAAGTCTAAATTATTCACGGTCATTTTACTCTGACGAAGGCAGCAGTAAGGCTGCCGAAAATGTAGTATTTTTAATTTACACGTTTTAGGTCAGATACAATTGTTTTGAGTTTTTCATCATGACCACTGATCGCCCAAACAGTATATATATTAAACACTTGTTTTATTGTTGTTACTGTTGATTTTTAGGCTTCATACATTGTCAAACATCACAAAAGCGTCATTGGGAACTGCTCGAAACAACACGCAACAAATTGACAGGTAAGACGGTACTACAGATGTATTTTTTTAAAAAGGGTTTGTGTTTATGCAAGAGAATTTTAACTGCCTCTTCCTGTTGCTATTTCGTTTGCAAATGTCACTTACAGTTTTATTGTCTCTCTTTCTTTAGCCTTATCACCAGCTTTATAAAGCTTTATAGCTCAATCAATGATCACCTGATGAAAAAAGCAAAAGAGTAAGTACACAACCCCCCGGGGGACTCCCCAGTGGGTGGGGAAAGTCAGGAGGCACAGGCAACCCACCCTTACGTTTTTTTTTTCTTATTCCCATCCTGATGGCACATCGCACACTTTCTTTTTCATAGTTATTTCCCAGGGGACAACCATATGAAATTGACCGAGTTGATTGTCTGAAATTTTTAAAGGAACCCTTTATACCCTTTAATTTTACCCCTAAAGGCCCGTTTACATAGGTGATTTTTTTTGTGCAATTTTTGTCGCACTTGCATTGGAGAGCGCGACAAAAATCGCATCAAAAACGCATGTGTAAACGGGCCTTAAGAAGTATCACTTCTTTTCTGAAAAAATGTTCCTGTCAGCATATTTTTCTGGCTTGATACCCTAAAATTTATCATTTTCGATTCAAACACCCTTAGTGATTCCAAACTAATAATTTTAACCCCTTAAAGATCCGACAATAATCCACGTCACTTTAACATGGGCGTCCCCCCCCCCCCCCCCCCCCGCCTTCCCGGAGGTTTCAAAGTATAATCTCACTACAGTGGACAAGCTTACCATTATACTGGAGGATTCGGGGGGGGGGGGGGGGGACATCAACTGAACTTGTTTTATTGTCAGAGGATATTTGAATTAGCTGTATCGTATCAAAGGCTGCTATGAGCCAACTCGTTAATGCGAAACGCTGTAAATAGAAGATTCTTCAATTTACAGCGTTTTGGATTGTTGAACCCAATTTTTATGTCTTTTTTAATTTTTTTTCACAGACTGGAAGAAACAGTGACAGATGAGTCACAGTAGCGGCGGAAAATGGTCTGACACAGCCACATTGCACCAATGCTGGCAGCAATGTAGTGCAAATATTAATTTACATTGTTCCAATACTTACAGCAATGTAATTACGGACTCCCAGCGTGTCAGACCACGAAAGCGCTTCCGAACCACTGAACTGCGCTCAGTCCAGCCACAGGCCCACCATGCTGTTCAACACCACAGGTTACCCTAGCTATGAGTTGATCTTCAACTTGCCGCCTCATTTCCACCGTTGTAGCTTGGATCTCTGAATAGCATGGTTAATGAAGAGCATTATGGGATGGATTATTCCCGCTCCGATCAAGGGCCTGGTACCGAGTCTGGGTCCAGTGCATTTTCGCCAAGGTCTAAACTTGGTTTAAAAAATGTGTGATACCTTCTAACCAATCATAGCAATCAAGAGTTAGAATACGCGCGTTTGCCGCGCCAGTCACCATCTGCATGTTTTTGTTGAAAGTCCTGATTGGGTCAATGCGTTATTTGTGTTTGTTGGGATTGACGAGATAAAGGTTTTCAATCGAGTGTCAATTAGGGACGGACCATTATTTTTTTGACGGGGGGGGGGGGGGGGGAATTTTCACATGCAAACATTTTTTTATATGCGGCACCTGCTGCAAACAATTTATTTTGTGTCTCCGTTCAACTGCCATACATCCAGCAAACAACTTCTTTCTTTATATTTTGCTTGCATACAATTTATTTCAGTCTTAATAATCTCTGCAAACATTTTATTTCGAAATTTTCCAACACCTCCTCCCCCCCCCGTCAAAACAATAATGGTCCGTCCCTTATAGAATTCATTATTATTGTTATACATGTATATAGCTGTTTTCATTTGAGTGTGTCCAAAGTGATTTTATTCTTCCAAATTTCGTAGATGTCAGTTACAGAAAAAGGAGCTGTCAGGGTTAGATTTTACATAAGTAAGCGTTGCTTTCCAATTTAACGATCTCTGCTAATACCGTTTTATTCAAAGCAAATGCGAGAATAAGAATATAAGGTTTAATATTTCAAATAAAAACTTAGGATTCGTAGCTTGAAGAGTGTTTAAATATGCAGCGAATTATATCACAATGTATAATTTTTACTGTGTTAACGTAGTGAATAAGTACGTTTGAGAAGGCAAACGCTTAAAAATGCTTGACCATTATTGTAGTCTTCTAAAGATAGTGTGGCATATAAGTTCAAATGTATAGCCTAATCGGTATATCTTATATAGGAATTCGGTAGTAATAGAGCGAATTTCGTGTGACCTCGAAATGATTCGCGTAAATACAACCAAACCAACAAACGAATTGGAAGGAAGAAATGTGATTGGTTTAGCGAACAGAGCCAAACGCACGTGGCTTTTAATTTGGTTGTTTTAACAAAGACAAAGCAAAGCGAACGAATTGCGAGCGAAAAGTAGCTTTTTTTTCTTTGACGCCACTCGCTTTATAGCATTTTGATTGGTCAATCGAACAAGCCTCTTTCCATTTTAGTGATATTTTGAGCGGAAAACAAGCTTTGATTCCTTCAACTGCTGGTCATACGGAAATCGCTCTAAGTTGATTAGATGTGAACTTGACCTATCTTTATCAATTGTTTGCTGCTTGAATGTTGGCTGGCCGTCAGCCTATAGTCGTTTATGTTTAACTTAGCTACTGTCGGCTTTCCGTAAGCCAATGTTTAATAACCATAAAAGCAGGTAAAGAGACATATGTCATCATTAAAGTTCTACATCTTTGTGTATTATATGGGCGAGGCTCAATCGTTTTCAGATTTAGATATTAATGGTTCATTGTTATTTTCTGGTAGCTCTCTTTGATTAAAGTGCATATGAAGTAATTTTTTATTTTGTCTTTTTTTTGGGAGGCTATTATATCTTTATTTCGAAATGATAAAAGAAATATGTCAGAAAAAAGATTTAAGGCCTCTTTTGCAGTCCAAAGTAGCACAATTTGCAGAAATCAGTGTCCCGAAGACTGGGAACGAGATGACGTAGAGAACACTTGAGATTCGTTCTTTTGTATGCTCACAGTGTGTTTCGTTCCATTTCTTCAAAAGAATGTCAGACTGTGATGAAGTTATGTATTCCACAGAGTCTGTCAGACAGACAGAAAGTCACCGAGGTCGAAGACTTCTCCTTTGCCGCCATGATACTCGTGAGTTAAAGTATTTTCTACGTCACAGATCGCTTTGGCCGCGCGCTCGATAGACACTTTCTGGCGGAAAATTCTAAACTTTCAAGCCGAATCAATTTCACAGTGGAAAGGATCTTTTCGATGCAACCCACAAATTTAGATAAAGAAAGTAAAGCACTCCGTTTTTACAAGAACTGTAGCCTTGAAAGTTGCACAAAATGATCACAAGCTCGCACGCTTTCTATCGCGCAAAAGATAAGCTGGTAATTACCAAGGGAAACTTAGAAACATACGTATGAATATTGAAACAATACAAAATGGTTAATAAGCTAGAAAGGGACATCGTGAATTTTTTGAAAAAAATGCTCATTTTTGCTCATTAACAAAATACTATTGTTTCAATGTTCAGAGGGGATTTTCTCCGTTTCTACAAGAACTGTTGCCTTGAAAGTGGCAAAAAATGATCACAAGGTCAAACTCTTTCTAACGCGCAAAAAATATAATAGCAGGTAAATCCCAAGGGAAACTTGGAAATATACGTAGGAATATTAAAACAATAGAAAATGGCTAATGAGCTAGAAAGGGGACCTCTTGGATTTTTGAAAAAAGAAGGATCATTTTTGCTCATTAACAAAAATCTATTGTTTCAATGTTCAGAGGGGATTTTCTCCGTTTCTACAAGCTGTAGCCTTGAAAATTGCACCAAATGATCACAAGCTCACACTCTTTCTAACACGCAAAAAATAGCAGGTAAATCCCAAGGGAAACTTAGAAATGTACATACGAATATAGAAATACGTATGAATATAGAAACAATAGAAAATGGCTGTAGCCTTGAAATTGCACCAAATGATCACAAGCTCATACTCTTTCTAACGCGCCAAAAATAGCAGGTAGATCCCAAAAGAAAAGGGAAAGTGAAACTTGAATACACGTATGAATATTGAAACAATAGAAAATGCTAATAGACAAGAAAGGGACCTTGGATTTTTGAAAAAATGGCTCATTCATGCTCATTAAAAAAAATCTATGGTTTCAATATTCAGAGGGGATTTTCTCCGTTTCTACAAGAGCTGTAGCCTTGAAAGTTGCACAAAATGATCACAAGGTCACACTCTTTCTGTCGCACAAAACATAATTAGGTTAATCCCAAGGAAAACTTAGAAATATACGTATGGATATTGAAACAATAGAAAATGGCTAATGAGCTAGAAAGGGACCTGTTGGATTTTGTAAAAAAAAATAGCTCATTTGTGCTCATTAACAAAAATCTATTGTTTCAATATTCAGAGGGGATTTTCTCCGTTTCTACAAAAGCTGTATCCTTGAAAATTGCACCAAATGACCACAAGCTCACACTCTTTCCAGCAGGTAGCAGATAGATAGCAGGTAAATCCCAAGGGAAACTTAGAAATATACGTAACAAAAAGCTATTGTTTCAATATTCTGAGGGAATTTACTCCGTTTCTACAAGAGCTGTAGCTGTAGCCTTGAAAGTTGCACAAAATGATCACCTGCTCACACTAGCGCGCACAAGATAACCAGGTAAATCCCAAGGGAAACTTAGAAATATACGTATGAATATTGAAATAATAGAAAATGATTAATGAGCTAGAAAGGGAACTCTTGGATTTTTGAAAAAATGGCTCATTTTTGCTCATTAACAAAAATTTATCGTTTCAATATTCCGAGGGCATTTTCTCCGTTTCTACAAGAGCTGTAGCTTTGAAAGTTGCACAAATGATCACAAGCTCACACTCTTTCTTATGCGCAAAAGATAAGCAGGTAATTCCCAAGGGAAACTTAGAAATATACGTATGAATATCTGTTATCACTACAGCCGCAAACTGAATTATGACAGAACAAGTTCAATGAACCTTGCATGAAAAATTCAATATGATGTAATATGATTAATATCTTGCGCAAAGAGAATTGTAATTACTACACTGATTCATTTGATTCAAAGTTAAGATCCCTGTGGTCTGAACTCTCATTCGCATTTTGAATGATCGGGAACTTCTACTGTATGTCAAGAACAAGTTATAGTCAAGGCAAACAATGTTGTGTGTTATTCCATAATTTGTGTTTTACAAGCCCTACATACCGCGGGCTCAAGCAGCTGCTGGAAACTGGAACGGGCACAGCTCGCATTGAATGTTGGTCTTCCAATGGCGCGCAACATCGACGTCGTTATCGTGAAAACTGAAACTCTTCTAGCTAAATCTTTGCAGTATGGGAAAAGAGAAGGCAGGACCATTAACTCCAAAAGCCATAGCCAACAGGATAAAGGCTAAAGGATTGCAGAAGTTAAGATGGTATTGTCAAATGTGCCAGAAACAGTGCCGTGACGAGGTAACAAACATAAGCTTAGCTTACGTAGCTTAAATTAAAGAAGTTATGAGTTAGACGAAAATATTGTAGACCCCGAAATGATGATACACAGTTCGTAAGACGTTTCGTGTGCCCAATATGTGTCAATCCATTGTGTGACTTAGTTAATAATTGTCTGTCTGGAGCAACTACAGAATGCAGGGCCAATTTTCTAGGACTATCACTGAAGTGGCTCTGTCAGTGAAAACAGGAAACGTAAGAGTTTAAAGAATGAGAAATGTGTATTACAGAGTGGCTTGATGGCTCGCCAGTCAACTTGAGTGTTTAAAGAACAAGAAAGATTACGGAGTGGTTCATCAGCTCAATGGCTCGCCAGTCGACTTGAGTGTTTAAAGAACGAGAAAGGTTACGGAGTGGCTCATCAGCTTGATGGCTCGCCAGTTGACTTGAGTGTTTAAAGAACGAGAAAGGTACATGTATATTACAGAGTGGCTCGGTGGCTCACCAGTGGACAGGTGAGCCACTGAGCCACCTCAACAAATATACCAGGAAATTGGCCCTGTATTCTGTAGTTATGCTGTTGTCTTATTGAAGGTAAGTAGGGTAAACATGGTGCAAAATACAGTGTTTGTATGGAAAGCCATACAAACAAAAGTGAATATTTTACTCTTTTCAATATTCACAACTGTGTCATGTTTAAAAAAAATGTTCACTTGGTTTACAAACAACATTTGTGACCTCTCACGCGAAAACGATACTGACGGCTATCTGTTCAAGCTGTTCACTTGCCTTTCACGAACAGCAGGAGGCCGTTCAAATGGCTGTGATTTTGTGATTAGCTGTTCAAAAAATTTATTCAGCCGTTTGAACGGCTGCTGCTAGCCGTTCAAAAAAATCTGCAGCCGTTCGAACGGCCGCTGCTCCTAGCCGTTCAAAAGAAATCTTCAGCCGTTCGAATGGCTAGGGCTATCCGTTCGGAAAAAAATATTCAGCCATTCGAACAGCTAATCCGTTAGTATCTGTTTAGAAAAAACAACAACAGCTACGCTTATCCGTTGACAAACGATTAAAAACATTTCTAGCCATTTTTACAGCTATGGGAAGAGCTCTATACTTTTGGCCAGTGACTTAAATTAACAGTTGATTTGAAACCTTTGGATATACTGTTAACATCTCGCTATTTTAAAAGAGAAGCACCTCCAGAGTATATAGTCATTGTATTGCCCAACGATACTTGGAAATGAAAGCAGGGAGTTTGCCAAAGCTTAGTCTTATTTCTTATTTCTTATAGAATTCTTAGAAGCGGACAGACAAATGGTGTGTTGCGTTACCAACACTGCTGTGTTGTAAGCAAATTTCAGCAAAACGCAGCTGAGTTATGCTTTGGTTTAATAGTACATACATACATAAGTACATACAGTGCTCGAACAGTAATTATCTGATGGTTTCATCATCCTTAATAAAGTGTTCAGTAAATGTATTTTATTTTATTTATTTATTCTATTATTATTTTGCCACACAGTTAAGCGTGCAATTTACTTGAAGAGTTTCAATTTTAATACCGAAAAAGACTCGGGTTTTGATTTTAATTGCTATTGGCAACTGAGCAAAAATGACCCAAACAAAAATCATTTTGGTTTTGCACGCTTGTTGTCAGAAAACTCTGTTCTTCAACCTGTTTTCAACCGCTTTCGTTTGGGCGTTTGGCACACTAGGTCACACTAGCTATTGTTTTGTATAACCATTTTCGTGGGCATATTACACATGTACAACTTGCCGAAATTGATATCTTATCATTTTAAGATCGCCTTTGCAGCTGTCGGTCAAATTTCTTCAGAACTGTATATCCCTTTTACAGCCAGCCACTCGAAATTTTTCTTCTTTCATTTAGCCGTTCAGCGTGAGCCATTCGAAATAATTCTTTAGCCATTCAGCCGTTCACAGCCAGCCCTTCGGAATAGTGATTTTGCTGTTCAGCCGTTCACTGTGAGCCGTTCAAAAGTTTTCTTCTGCTGTTCAGCTGTTCAACTTCATCCGTTCGAAACTTTTCTTCTGCCATTCAGCCGTTTAACTTCATCCATTCAAAATTTTTCCTCAGCCGTTCATCCGTTCATGGTAACCATTTTAAACGGCTCTTCCATCCGTTTTTTCATCCATTCAGTAGTTGGCATTTTGCTGTTCGTATGCTGCTGTGACCATCTGTGCCATTTGAGGAAAACAATTACACGATTCTAAGGCCCGGTTCAAACGTCGAACATCGCATGTGCCGAATGTAATGCAAATGAGCAAGAACAATAGATTTTGCTCATTTGCATTAGATTCGGCAATGTGAAGTTCGATGTTTGAACCGGGCCTAAATTGCTAAATCTCTCTAGTATTCATCAGTTGATTATTTCCTTAATTCCTATCGCCTATTAATGTATTAATATTGAAGAAATTACATGTTGATCAATAGAATTTGGTGGTACACCGACTTCTTTTGGATGATTGTCTTTATTCTTGTCACCTGTCTGGTTGACAATGTATTGACATTGTAAGGAGAAATTTGATGTTGATACAAATTATTTACCACCAATATATAATCTTGTGGCGTGTTTTTAGCTGCAGCCTTGTTTGTGACATAAAGAATATGACTGAAAAATAAAATAAAAAATAAACTGTATTAATTAAGGCAATGAGAAAGGCAATAAACGCAACGAAGTGCGGAGTAACCCGATGTTCTCTTCTTTCTTTTTAACTGAGTAGAAACAATTTCTCTTATGTGTTATGAAAACCAAACAGAACTGAAATGTTGGGCAGAGCCGTCAGCAGTCGAAAGTTGGTAACTTTACGGATTTTGAAGTGCAATATAACGCAATCTTAACTATGTGGGGTGTAATGTAACGCAGCCGCCGCTATGTGGTGTGGCATCGCTACATGGGGTTACAATTGCCGCTAAGTAAAGTCTCATGTAACACAATCTCATGTAACACAATGTAATGTAACACGGTCATCACTATATGAGGTATAACGTAACACAATCGTTGCTAAGTAAGGTTTTACGTAACGCAAATTGCGGTTAAATGAGTTGAACTTTTCTATTAGGTGTAATGTAGCGCAATCCTTAAACTCACCATAGCTGTTCCTGACGTGACATCATCAAAACACTTGTCACACACTCGTTATACAGGTTTCTTGCTCGATGTGAGTGGCGCATTTTTTGCTGTACAATCACCACAGTAAATCACACTGTACCAGAAAAGAGACAGCGTGAACATTCACTGGATACTGATCAGTTTCTGTATTCTCATCACGCATCAGCTTGACAATGTATTCACACTGTAGAGAGAAATTAGACGCTGATCACTAACATTTGATCATTTTTAATCCTCACCACTAATCGATACATTGAAATTGTAAGGAGGAATTAGATGTTTGTCACAAGCATTTGGGTGTACTTACTTACTTAGGCCCATCCCTCCTCAGGAGGAGCATAGGCCATCGACGACAATTCTCCACCGCACACGGTTCCGGGCTGTCTTCTCTGCTTCTTTCCAGGTGGTGCCCATCTTCCTCAGCTCTGCCTCAGTGTCTCGTCTCCAGCTGTTTCTTGGCCGGCCTCTCTTCCTTTTCCCCTGCGGATTCCAAAGGAGCGCCTGGCGCGTGGTGCTGGTGGTTGGTTTCCGAAGGGTGTGTCCAATTCAACCCCACTTCCTCCTTAGGATCTGTTGGTCGACTGGCTCCTGTCCCGCCCTTTCCCAGAGGGCCTCATGTACACCTGGGTGTACATGAGGACAATATCCCCTAGATGAGTATTTTGAGGTAAGGGGAAAATACAAGTGGATCATCATTTTTGGAATCCTCGACAGAACTACCCGCAATTCCGACGGTGGTGCTGAAAAAGAAGGAAAGAAAGCAAAAGATTAGAAAGACACAGTAACAATTTAAGTATATTTGTCATTTTTGTTTCTGTGGCACTCTTTGGATGCTAGGCACACAAAGAATTGTTGTTATGAAGCAATAATGAAAGGATTGCAAAAGATTTACAAACAATGCAGGTGCGGATACCCTGCCTCTCTCATTTTTTTTTGTATGCACTTGATTTGGCGAAGCTAATAAAATAAAAATAAAAATAATAATGAAAACATCTTTGGATCTTCCTCGAAAATTTTCGTTATTTCTAGATTTACAAGCTTTGCAGATGCATTAATGAAAACACCTTGGGTCTTTGACAGTTTTCGGAAACCTTCTGTACGAGACATGATAGAGAACAAACCTCTCTTATGGTCATGGAGAATTGTCTCTCGCATCCATTGCAACTTGATACATCCTCACCATTTTCCCATCTCCGTGCATTCTTTTGAGTGTTCGAAATCTGAAATGGAAAGGTACATTTCGTATGAAATATAATACATGCCATTTTTCAACACAGGGTTTATTTGATGTCAGTCAAGAACTTTAGATGTTTTGACTGAAGCCGCGTTCACACTAATCTTTCGTTTGCCTGTGGTTGCTTGGGTTCCCTGCGTTTTTGCTGCGAGCCCCCAGGCGAGTAGCACACTAATCTTTGGTTTGCCTGTGGTTCCTTGAGTTCCCAGCGCCTTTTGTTATGCGGCAGTCACGATTTTTGTTTGTCACGATGATTTTGATCAAGCGTACGTCCAGCGGTGTCATCATAACTTAGATGCGACTCGCTGTGAATGCGTCTTTCGTGTTTCTATTTGCAAATGTATCATGCCAAATTCAAACTTATTTGTTGCTGGAAGCATTCATCAAGGTCACAAACGATTTAGTGACATTTCACGGGAAAGGCAATGTTCTTTTATAAGTTTTTCAGCGTTGTTACGTGCTCAGAGTTTGCCGATTGAATAATGGATCACAAAGAATTACTTATAATGGTATGTAATTCGATTGCAATTTTGAAGGCAAGGACCAACGTAACAAAACAGAAGCACCGGATCCAAATTTGAGGATCTAATCAGCTATAAATAATAACAATCAGTCTTGCTTTTTTCGTTAATGTAATCGAAAATGATGGTAATTGAGCCAATAAATAAATTTATGAAATTATCAAAATCTGTATGTAAATTTACTGTTTCCGTTATGTTTTACTGCCCAGAATCTGCTCGCAGCATTATCATTACAATTTGTAACCTCTAGTATAGATGTTATTGAACTAGCGTGAGGTCCGTATTAGGAAAACATTGGCCGAGTTCTTTTTTGCAAGTTTATGGACCGAGCCGAAATTTGCAAAAAAAGAACGAGACCAATATTTCCCAATACGGAGTGAACAAGCTGGTTCAAACTGGTTCAACAAGCTAGTTCAATATTTCCCAATACGGAGTGAACAAGCTGGTTCAAAAAAGAACGAGACCAATATTTCCCAATACGGAGTGAACCAGCAGGTTCAAGAAAGGTTTTATTGTTATGGCTCTTTTAAAATTTTGCTGATAAATTAATGCATCCCGTTCACGGCAAACGCGCGCGCGCCAAAGTAAAGCATATATTTTGCTTTTTGGAGGCCACTTTCGTAACAATTTAACCAAAATTATCCGCCAAACATGAAGAACAAAGTGTTTTAATAAAAAAGTGTTCTTTGTTTAATGTTTAATGAAAAGGGATTTTGCGAAATTAATTCGCGAGCGCAAAAATTCGGACCCCTCAGGGAACCAATCAGAATGCTCCTTTTCATCACGGACCAGTTCAACCATATAATAATTAGAAATGTACTTATTGACTAAGTGGGAGGGCCGGACGGGAAAATATTTGGCTCGAGGTCGTGGCGTACGGACCGAGCGCAGCGAGGTCCGTGCGCCATGACCGAGAGCCAAATATTTTCCCATCCGGCCCGACCTAACTTTGTCAATAAGTATTTTATCATATGACCAATTTGGAGACAAAATTACTTGAAATCTTAACGCGCGAGGCCGTCCGCTTTTGCAGTAGGGCCGTACGGCTTTTTCCGGCCCCGCTCGCGCAAATGCGTACGGCCCTCATACGGGACTTTCATCAATGGTTTTGCAAAGACAAGGTTCGCAGGGCTGTCGGGTCATATGATATTATCATATGACCCGTACGGCCCTGCGAAACATTTCTTTGCAAAACCATTGATGAAAGTCCCGTATGAGGGCCGTACGCATTTGCGCGAGCGGGGCCGGCCACATCATCCAGGTATCGCTTGTATAGGTCTGGCTTTATACCGATATAACTCGATAGCATGCGTTCCTCAACTTAGCCAACAAAGAGACGTACATTATTTGGTCCTAGTCGGCTACCCATGGCCACTCCACCTGTTTGCTTGTAAAATTCACCATTAAATTCACAGGTGTTAAGTGTTAATACTAGTTCTGCCATACGTAGGAGAGAATCTGTGGGTGGTTCAAGTACCTCTCTCATGTCAAGATAGTGTTGCAGTGCGCGGAGACCCTCATCATTGGGTATAACTGTATAAAGTGACTTAACACTTTTTTCATTTCATCATTCAGTAATATATAACGCTGCGCAGGTAATTTAAATATTTATCACTCCGTACACCATGACCTCGAGTCAAATATTTTCCCATCCGGCCCTCCCACTTAGTCAATAAGTACATAATATTTCAGACCCCCTAGTCAGTCCCTTTTCTTATACAGCCACCTCTTATAGCATTTAGGTAGTTAGGTTTGGATTGTATAAAGCTCTTTCCTCACCAATTTTGTTTGAACTGCTGCTGTTTCCTCTTTGAGTAGCATCTGAACTCGTTTGGACACCTCCTTTGTTTCCTCGCGTTCTTCTAAGGCTGGAGAATGTGAAAAAAATCAGTGTGGTGATCTTTCAACACTTAAGAATGCCAAAATACAAATTTCAATAAATTTCATCACACCGTCAAAAAAAAGGCGTTTAATAACTTTAATTTGAATGTGACAAAACTTAATTTGTTAATAACAAACACACTGGGTTTCACTTTGTGTCTATATCCACTTGTCAATACTGATTAATACTGATCAATACTGATCAATACTGATCCACATCTCACCTTCTTTAGATCTTTTTCAGTGTTTTGCAGCTTGTTTTCTAGCTCCAGCTTTTGTTTGATTAGCAGCTGTTGTTTTTCCTGACCTTCCTGTAAAGCCTGCAACAAAACAGTTAAGCAGTTATTGTTGTACCATTTTAACTTGTGAATACGCGCATGCGTAATGAACGGGGTATCGGTAACGGTGGCTTAAATTCACTCACTCACTCGCTCACTCCTTCCATCAGCTGTAAACTTAGTGACGTAATGCTTTGTTACAAATACGTTTCGTAACAAGAACAACGTGAATCCAGCAATAACAATTATATTAATTTGATATAAACAACAGTAAGCTTAAAGATGTTTTGACGAATATAAACAACAATAAGCTAAAAGATGTTTTGCATTTGGAGTCTTCAATGCAACATTAGAATCGATCTAAAAGGATTTTTCAACCGAGACGCGTTTTGATGCGTATCTACCTAGAGATAATTCTAAAAAAATATATTATATTATATAAATACCTTAGAACAAATAAATAAATATTTCAGTGAAATAAGAAATTAGGGTACCTACAGATAATTAAATTTAGACTTTACTAAGCATGTGTTCCCCGGTGGTCAAGTGGTTTAGTGTTCGGGACGTGGAGTCAGGAGGCGCGAGTTCAAGTCCAGCTCGAGACCTTCATATTTTTTTTTCTCTTTTTTTCCTTCTTTGGACTGGACCTAATGAAAGTGATGTACATTTTTTCGCGTTCGTCAAAAATCCTTACATTTAATTAAAAAAAATATTGAACCGTGTCAGTGTGAAAACACAAGCTTACCGTAATATTGAGTTACGCGTTAGCATTTCTTAGAATTCACGGGTTTGGTATTAGGAGCCTTTTACTTTTTCTGTGTTTAAAGAAGAGGATCCGTTCTGTTAACTGCTTACAAGTACCTCCAGCAGGCAAACATAACATAACTTAATAACATAACTTGACATGACATAGCATCTGTCATAAGTAGACAATGACTTGTGATGACTTGTAACCCCTGTCCCTTGGTATGGGTAGCATTAGAATGAAGTCAGGTTAAAAGCTGTGGATCCTTAGAGTACCTTTTGTGCCTTCATCTTGTCTGTTTGTTCCCTCACGGCCTTGACCTCACTATCAAGATTCAGTATTTGCGTCTCTAACGAATTCTTTGCCTGCAAAGAATGAGACAGTTTAAAAGGGATTAAAGCAATCAAATGACCTAAGTTCTACGGGAACTAAAAAATACAAAACTGTAACATTGTTTCAGTCACCAGCCAAATGATGTTAACCTCCTTAATTCGCAAGCAACTCTGTGGTCTGGGGCAAGGACGAGCAGGGGACAAGAGGAGTGGGGACAAGGTCTGGAGCAAAGGGCAATAATGAAAAGGAGGACAGGGGTGGGAAGGGGTGGAGAGACAAAGCAAGTGAGGAGCAACCCACCCCACTCAGTCGCATTTTTGTGCTCTTAGTGTACCAGTCTTCCACTCTGCCTAAAACAGTTTACTGCAGTGGAAGCTAGGCCTACACAAAGCATGAAACAACTACGAGCATTACTATACACCACTGGATGTGGTGCTACGAGCATAAGTATACCCCACTGGATGTGGTGCTACGAGCATTACCATACCCCACTGGACGCGGTGCTACGAGCATTACTATACCCCACTGGATGTGGTGCTACGAGCATTACTATACCCCACTGTATGTGTTGCTACGAGCATTACTATACCCCACTGAATGTGGTGCTAACCCATTCATTACTATACCCCACAGGATGTGGTGCTACAAGCATTACTATACCCCACTGGATGTGGTGCTACAAACGTTACTATACCCCACTGTACGTGGTACTACGAGCATTACTATACCCCACTGGACGTGGTGCTACGAGCAAAACTATACCCCACTGGACGTGGTGCTAAGCCATTCATTACCATACCCCACTGGATGTGGTGCTAACCCATTCATTACTATTCCCCACTGGACGTGGTGCTAAGCCATTCATTACTATACCCCACTGGATGTGGTGATAAGCCATTCATTACTATACCCCACTGGATGTGGTGATAAGCCATCCATTACTATACCCCACTGGATGTGGTGCTACGAGCATTACTATACCTCACTGGATGTGGTGATGACTTGTAACCCCTGTCCCTGGGACTCTGCCGAATGCGTTACCTACAGTACGGACTACTATAAACGACTCACTCTAGAAAGTTGGTTTACTAACTTAGAGCAGACACCACTGAACAGATGCCAACAGCTACCTGCGGCTTACAAACGACTTGTCAACAAAACAGACGAACAAAAGACTGAACTCACTGACAAATTTGACTAACAATACGACTACAGAAATTACACTAACAATACACGGATCGAAACGCACCTATCACTGACTTGAGTCTCTACAGCCAATAACATCACGGCTAAACTGACCAATGACAGCTATAATCAGACGTATATAACATCAACTGACCATTCGCAATTCACATGACTCTGAAGATGACTTTCGCTCAGGTTGTCGAAACGTCAGTCATTGTCAACAACAACAGTTCTTTTCAGAACTACACTCACCCGGACGATCACAAACGAGAGACTACTGATACTCCTGGGTTCAAAACATTTACAACTAACTAGAAAGGGTCCTCTTGTTTTTTTTTAAAAAAAAAGGCTCATTTTGGCTCTTTAATAAATTCTATTGTTTTAATATTCAGAGAGGATTTGTTCTGTTCTACAGAAACAAGGATGCTAAACTGCAAAGGGTCCAAAGGTCATATTTGTGGGTTGTGATTGGTTGATTTCGATCATTTTTATCAGTTGTTGAAAGGGGTCCAACGTTTGCTGCTATAATTATGATTGACGACAGCGTCAAACGTAAACATAACCTCTGGCTTTAACTTCAGAGTTCATGTTATTCTCAAACTCGGTAATAATTCATGACGGGAACACAAAGGAAATCACTACCGTGGGGGAGGTTTGGATATCCGGTCTTAATTTGCATAGATTTTGGCGATTTTATTTCTTCGTTTTCTCCGCATTGAAAGAGTGTTTCATTAGATATTTAAACACCTTGAAGTAGGTTAAAAAACTCGGCTGTTCCTCGTTTTTCAACCCACTTCTCGGTGTTTGGATATCGTGATGAAACACTCTTCCTCGTGTTTGAAATATTTCTCCCCTCCCCTCCCTCCCCCCCCCCTTGTTTTTCAACCCACTTCTCGGTGTTTGGATATCCTGATGAAACACTCTTCCTCGTGTTTGAAATATTACTCCCCTCCCCCCCCCCCCCCCCCCTCGTTTTTCAACCCACTTCTCGGTGTTTGGATATCCTGATGAAACACTCTTCCTCGTGTTTGAAATATTACTCCCCTCCCCCCACCCCCCTCGTTTTTCAACCCACTTCTCGGTGTTTGGATATCCTGATGAAACACTCTTCCTCGTGTTTGATATATTACTCCCCTCCCCTCCCCTCTCGTTTTTCAACCCACTTCTCAGTGTTGGATATCCTGATGAAACACTCTTCTTCGTGTTTGAAATACAACTTGAAAAGCACAGTAACTCAAGAAAAACAGTAACCATTGTTTGTTATGTATTGAATCCTGATCATCTACAACAAATGGCAATTAACACTGAATAGTTTCGGTTACTTATAACCAGCTTTTATCACTTATCCAAAACATGATATGTAGGATTGTAGCCTAATTTTACAAACTCCACTTTTGTACCTGATTTCTTTTTTCATTTGCTGCTTGCATTCTATTGCTTCGAGGGTAAACGCTCAGGTTTTGAACACTTGTTGGGACTTCAAAAATTTAAAAAAATAAAATTAAAAAGAACTTTATTCATGACAAGAAATCTAAAACATATTTTTAGTATTTATTGCATAGACAATGAATCCTTCAGAGAACACCGTCTTGATGAAATAACAAAATTGTGTTTACTTAAAGTAATTTCCATGTTTTCAATTGAGTGTGGTAAAACTAAAACCAAAGTAATTACTCTGACCAAACACAGCAGTCGTAAACAATCCAATGAACCAATCAGAGCTCGAAGCAATTACATGTTGGCGGCGCCAAGCGCGGAAAAACGCGTGCAAGCAAATCGCGTTTGGTTTTGGTTTTACTTCTGATTGGTCGAGAAAGTGGCGCGAGATTTTTTAGCCAATCACAAAGCGTAGCAATACAAAACCAAAGCAATTGTGTAATTACTTTTGACACTCAATTGAAAAATGCTCTGTATCGACAAATGCCACCAAATATACGACTATTAACTTTTCAGCCAGGACAGTGCCCCTTTAAATTATGTATAATTTATATGTAATTTATGTATAGTTTATAAACATATGTACAGCTAGAATAAGGTAGAATAAATAATGCAATTAGACATTCAGAGTGTGTGGTGCCATGCAACCTCCACTGTTAAATATGTCGGCAGCAATCTTCTTCAAATCTTCATCTCCGTTCTTCTTGGAACCTGATGATTAAACACAAAATGAATCATTTCCATAGTGTTAAGAGCGTTACTTAACAGTAACAGTCAACACTCCACACTCCTTGCCATCTCTAAAACTGACTTTTCTCTTTCACTTAAAATTACATAAGTAAAACTACCGGTAATTTCACAGTTTAGAATAAAAGAAGGAGAAAGATCAGAATAGTGCATGCCTCGAACCCGAGTCATTCGCTTCCTAACTACATGTCTACGGTTAACAACTAAGCTAATGAACGTGCACCTTAAATACTGGCCAGGAAAGACTGCCAAAGGTGTTGGTAGCTAAAGTCTGTTCAACAAAATTCGATGTGTATTTTTTTTACCTGACTTGACCTCTTTGAAAAGGGCATTGTTCATGTTGTACTTATTGTTGCATATTGTATTTGTAAGGAGGACCTATTGGAAGGAAACAAATGACATGTCAATCAAATTAACTATGGAAAGTGTACTTTGCAGTACCAAGCACAGGAAAACAAGCAAGTCACTGTTGGGTTTGGTTTTATGTCTGATTGGTTGAAAAAGTGGCGTGTAGCATTGAAAAACCAAAGCATTCATGGAATTACTTTCTATAGGATAGTGATTGCCCACCTCATGATCAGCACTTGATAATCCCTGGTTTATAGACCGCGTTGCTCTGGAAATTACTGCAGTCATGCCAAACAGGTTGATGCAGGCATCAGCCATTCGCTTCAGGAGAAGCTGTTCCTCAATAATATTCTACAAGAAAGACAAACTCCCAGAATCAGCGATTTGGGGTATTTCTTGGTGTTACAGAAACTGTTGTTGGTTAGCAATTATGTTATGGTGTGGGTATTTCGGGTATTGTTCTGGAGGGCTCTGATTGGTAGCCTTTGTCCCAGACTGGGTTGCAGGCATTGATGATGATTGCCATGATTTTCCACTCCCTTAGTAGTATAGTTGGCACTGAATTGACCCTTTTAATAGCATTCTGTAGTCTTGCTTCCACCATGACAGAGGCTTCCAAGACAGGATTGGTCCCATCAGTTAACTCCGTTTACACGTAATCTGCTTTCTGGATGTCGATGAAGATGAGCTTATTCATGACGGATTAAAACCATATAAATGACAGCAAACCAGCAGCGGACATAGTAGAGGGTCCTGGGGGCCAGGACGCTGCTTATCATACCCAAAACAATTAAAACATTATTTACCAATACTTCTGATGGAGATGGTGTTGGAGGGATGGGAGGATGGAGAGGTGGAGGGAGGGGAGGGTGGGGAGGTAGACGCCAGGGGTGGGGAGGTAGATGCGAGGGGCGGGGAGTCTGCAGCAAAATGCCCAGCAGATGAGAGGGTCTGTGAACATTGAGCCTGCGATGTTATGGTCACCAGCCTTACCCAATGAGCCCCAATATGTAATGGTCTTACTCATGGAGTAGGCTTTGGAGGGAGGGGAGGGTGGGGACTTAGACGCAGGGAGTGGGGTTTGGTGAAGCAAATGTCTAAGAGAGGGGAGGGTCTTAAATGTTTCATATTTTTGAGTTGGCTCCTTTGATTGGGATTCGTTACTAAGCTAAACATGTCTCTGTCTAGGATCATTACATTCAATTGTCAGTTATGTATCCTGGGTTGATGGATAGAGAACATCGTTTCGTGGGGGATTCAGTTCTGCGACAGTTTGTCGGTTTCCCCAAAAACTGAAACTTGTAATTCGCAAAAGAACAAGGAAAAATAGGTGATATTATTATAAATCTGATATTATTACTATATTATTCTAAAGTATGGAATAGGTGATGCAATTATAAAGAATGTGAATGAACGCAACAACAATAAAAAATCTTCATTCAGAAAAAGGTTACAATACCTTTCCGTATTTGGTGAGCAGACTTTCAGATATTCTACCAAAATCAGCCACATTCTCTTCTAATTTTTTGACACTATCCTGCAACATAAAATGGAAATTGTAATGTTAACATAACCCTTGTTATGAATATAAATGCTGAATAGGTAAGTTAAATGTGTCATACAGTTGTCACCTGATGACATTCAAAATGATTTGAATCTTCCATGACACAATGAAGGCCTACAAGGTATACAAGTTGCCCCTTTTCTGAGACGTTATTGAATATTCAGTCATACCATGTAGAGGCGAAAAAAAGACTTTGAACAGTTGTGGCACTGTCAACATAAATTGTTGCATCTCTGTTATCCCTTTACAGTTTGGAAGGTCTTAAAACCAGTCCTTGAACTGGCCATTGTCTGAGCCAAACTTTCAGCGGGGGCTGAAACTCTCCAAAATAAGAAGTGGCTGAGAAGCAAAGCTTCAAAGGCAACTGTGAAATTTTAAGGACAATCTTTCAGCAAAGACCACTGTTATCCTCTGATAAACTAGCAAGTCCGAAAAGGGTTCATTTACTTTATAACCTTCTGATTAACCTGCCATGGCTGAATGAGAAAATTAATCGTTGGGTTATAAATGACTACATTGTATGTACTTACTGCCAACTGTGGATGTGCTACACTGGCAATTCCTTGCAGGTTTCCTTTTAACCCCAAGGAGTATAACAGTCTTTTTGCAGCAAAGTCTACCATAAATTCTGTGTTTGTAAAAGGGTTTTTAAGAAATCTGAAATATAACAAATATAACAAATTTGATGGCATTAACCAAGAGTCTTGCGGATAGGTTTTGTCTGGGGCACAGACCACCCAACAGTAGGTGGTTATTACTGGTGGTTGATTCTGTCTGCATCGCAGGCTACCCAACAGGGACGACCAACAAGGAATGTTTAGAAAAATACTTGGAATGGCTTTGTAGTATTGTTCCAGTGAAAGCAAATACAACTTTGTAAGGGATTTTTGGTGGACTAACAACCAGAGGTCGGGAGGGACTTATAAGTGGCATACAAAACCGTTTTGGAATGAACTGATAAATAAGCTGACCATGGCAAGTATTATCAAAATACATTTTCCATGTCTAGTTTATAGATCAGGCTTCCTACTTCAAACTCATCATCATCATTATCATCATCATCATTATCATCATCATCATCATCATCATCATCATCATCAATAATGTCCTTGTAACTGTTGTACTCTTACTACAGAAAAGCATTAAACAGTTACAGGGGGATGGGGGTTATAACCAGCATTTTACGGTACCTTAACATTTCCTGATACTGTTTTCCAGCATGCTGCATTCCAGTCAGTGCTATGTACATTCGGAGAATTTCATTTGTGCCCTGCAAAAGAATTTTGTAATATCCTGAGCCAGGTGCACTTAGATATGGAGGTTCTCACTTGAGTGTCATAAAACCAAAACCAAAGTAATTACTCTGGCCAATCACAACAGACGCAGATGATCCAATGAACCAATCAGAATGCAAAGCAAATAAATGTGGCCAGTGCCAAGTGTGGGAAAAAGCATGCAAGCAAGTCACAATTGGTTTTGGTTTAATGACTGATGGTTTGATAGAGCAGTTTCCAATTGAGCATCGTAAAACCAAAACCAAAGTCAATTTGGCCAATCACAACAGATGCAGTCAATCCAATGAACCAATCAGAACTCGTAGTAAGTACATGTCGCCAGCGTCAAGTGCGGAAAATGCATGTGAAAGTCACAATTGGTTTTGGTTTTACTTCTGATTAGTTGATAAAGTGGTGCAAGAGTTTTTAGCCAATCACAAAGCATAGCAATATTGCCAAACTACTTTCAACACTTGACTGAATACTGCTCTTTAGATTGTGAGTGTCTTAAGTAATTTTGCAATAGAGCACTGAAGTGATGATGTCACAAAAATTGAAATTTGGGAAATTATGGGATTTGATTAGATATTTGGAAAGGGCATGACGAAAAACGCCCGCTTGCCAAAAATCAGCATCCTAGTGAAATTTGGGGGCGGGATATTGGCCCCTTTATGCTCCGATGACTCCATACAAAACCTACTATTAAATTTTGCCTTGGTTCATTACGTAATGAACCAAGGCAAAATTAGTAGGGTTTGTATGGAGTCATCGGAGCATAAAGGGGCCAATACCCCGCCCCCAAATTTCACTAGGATGCTGATTTTTGGCAAGCGGGCGTTTTTCGTCATGTCCTTTCCAAATATCTAATCAAATCCCATAATTTCTCAAATTTAGTTTTTGTGACGTCATCACTTCGGTTCTCTATTGCTTTGGTTTTGCATAATTTACTACGCATTGTGATTGGCTAAAAAGTCTCCTGCCACTTTCTCAACCAATCAGAAGTAAAACCAATTTGACAAAACCAATTTGAATAACCTCTGTTTATTTATCATCAATTACCAACCTCAAATATGAGAAGAATTCTTGCATCTCTGAGAACTCGTTCATATGGGTATTCTCTCATGTAACCAAGTCCTACATAGCAAAAACAATGGCTGTGGATTAGAATACATATCCAAAGAAATACTCGGGCATATTGCCTGTTCACTTATGGCATACTCTATTGCAAAGATTTTAACACACCATTTTGAAGCTGAGGAAAATTTAGCTGCCTTCAATTTACTGAGTTTCTGTTAACCATGTTTTATGTTTTTTGGAGATACTTCTACTGTATGAAATGCACCTACAAATGTTAAACACTGGGATGGGGGGGGGGGGGGGGCTACTCTGGGGAATTTGACATGGAGGGCTATCACTTGGGTAGGAATTTTGACATTACTCGATGTCCCCAGGGTAGGAAATTTGGGTGCAATTTACACGAATACCACAGAAACAGTCATGCTGGAGACAGGATTTTGACATTCATTAGTTGCCCAGGGGTGGAGAATTTGACACTGGCTTCCCTCAACATTGCTAGGTGCATAATAACAAATGAATGTATTAGTAAGTATAAGCTACAACCTTATTTAAAGAGGGTAATATAACAGCCATTGCAACATGTACCTCCTAATATCTGCAGGGCGTCATTGACTCCACTCCACAAACCTTCTGAGCCATAAACCTACAAAACAACAACAAAAAAGAAGAAGCTACAACATCCCCATTACTCCAAGCAGTGAAAGGTTGTAAAATGTTAACCAGCCAATTGGTTCACAACTGCCAGAGCTTAACCCTTTAAACCCTAATATCAAAATTTAAATTCTCATTTTGTTTCCCTATACATTTCCTACAAAGGTAGTGGTGAGAAATTGTTTGTATATCAAGAGAATTAATCTGTGTGATCATGTCCTTAATTCTCATGACCTATTTGATTGATAAGGAATTGATATTACAAGGAGAAATTTGATGCTGATCACTCTTAGGGCTTAAAGGCTTAACCCAGTTTCTGCATCAAGGGTATAATAGAACTCACAATTGAAGGTGCGAGTGGAATAAAGCCCTAAGTGACTTCTGATCAACTGTTAGAATCTCCTTCGCGTTTGTCTTATAAATGCTCATGTAACAAAGGGAGAATTTCGTTTCAGATCAGGGGTCACTTAGACCCTTATTTCAGTTTGGGATAAGGCCCTAAGTGACTCCTGATATATAGCCAAATTCTCCCTTTGTTACATGAGCATATACAAGACAGATTGGAAGGAGAATCCAGCAGTTGATCAGAATTCACTTAGGGCTTTATTCCACTCATCCCTTCAACTGACCAAGCTCGCATCTGACCTTGTAGCTTAGTTGTAGAGCATTTGCACTGGAATTGCAAAGGTCATAAGTTTCAATCCCGTCAAGGCCTAAAATATTTTTCCAGACTCTAATTGCAACTCCTCCTGTTGCTGTATAACAACAATGATCACATTTCTACCCAGTGCAGGTCATTCTTTTCACATACATAATTGTTATATCACATTCCACTCTGGAAGCAAATAATTTTTGAACATCATTCTAATTAATCTAAAATTTTTGGGCATGGAGGCCAACAAGTAGCTGATTACAGCTTCACAAGCAGGCCGTTTGGTCCTAGTTTTTATACTTGAGTTAGTGGATGAAAGACTAGTTCAATAAAGTCTGTATTGCATGAAAAATTACATTGTGTGAAATAATTTAAGAGAACTGGATGATGTAATGCATGAAGTGGGCATGTCACCAAGTCACCCAGAAAAAAAAAAAACTTGGTTGCATTTTATGAAGTGGGCACATGGCCTGGGGGTGGGGGGGGGATGGGTAGTCTCATATATTTATATAAGCTATATGAATATGTGCTGCTGTGAAGGGTATGGTTTTCAAGCAGTTTAGTCTGGAATAGGGTATAAAAATCAGATAGGGTAGGGATTTTCAGTGACCAGTCTAGTTTTAGATTGCAAAATCAGCTAAACATGGTCTGGAACCAAAGAGGGTTTCAGAGTTCTAGTGGAACACCCCCACCCATAAATATACAGAGGACCCCCCAGGGGCCAGGGGGTACATTGCTATAAATGGCAACAGTCCACTTAGTAATATATTTATTGTAGGCCTAATGCTTAATTGCTTTCACCAGTTCTACCCACAGTGACTAACCTTGCACATGGCCGCCTCAACAGATGCATCCTCTTCACCACTGTCCAACATTCCAGTTGTTAAGTATGACATGGATTCTATTGTGTACTGCTTCAGTGTCATGTTTGCAAACTTCTCCTGGTAAAAAGTATGTAAATGTGATGATAACCTTTTAACCCTTGAGAGCACTCACATTCCAAAGTAACAATAATTCACTGTGTTGTTCCAAGAAAATATTGGAAGACTGTGAGTGTCTGCTTGGTTGAGATTGTACTGAATCTACAGAAATTATCTGTTGGTAGAGGTTTGTAACTTACATTGAAATTGTCACTACTGTTTGTTTCCATTCGCAATTCATTGCATTAATCATTGGAATATTTTGATTTGTGTTGAAATGTTATAATTCACTGGACCACACTAAAATAAGCAATTGATTAGTACTGTGTACAAATATAAGAGTAAGTCAATTGTAAGTACTGTACTTGTGAGTTCATTATTATGTACAACTCATGATAAGCATGTGATTAGTGTATTTCAGATCACTTTATAAAATTAGGACCTGGTCGCACCACAGTCAAAAACAAAAATTAGCCCGTGCAAAATGACATAAAAACAAAAACCTTCCACAAAAAGCATGTCCCACCTGAGTGGGTTCTTTTGTTTTCCTCAATTTTTGTACAGGCTAATTTTTGTTTTCGAGTGTAGTGCGACCAGGCCCATACTGATCTTTGGTACAGTGTTTATTCTGTAGTACTTTTCCTCCCTTGCTTCCCACCCTTTTGGTGGGCAGAGAGGTTTATTATGAAGAGGTATCGGATACTTGTTAGTATTAGACTTGTGCTTGTAACTCCAAATACATGTAAACCTCTCCCTGCGCCAAACAGAGCTCTTCATTGTCGTATCGTCCTTGTTATGTATCCCTCTCCCTGGCATTTCGCAAGCGAATTGCAAATGGAGAGACAGATTTAACCTTTTTATTCCTGCCTTAAATACCTGGATCTGTCCAAATTCTGATAAATGTCTGTTAAATTGTTTTCTTGTTGTAGCATGTTCTGATGCATTAGCTGCAAAAAATAGTAAAAAAAAAAACAGACATTACCCCTGAAACCAATTTCCCCGGGCTTATTTCTTTACTTCCTGCCTAGTTAAAAAAAATTACTGACAGCCAGGCTGTGTGAGATTCTTTGATAATGATAATGAAGAAGGAGTGAGGGGGGGGGGGGGGGGGGGAGGTGGGCTGGGGTGGGGGCAGTGGTCGATACATTTCTGCATCCCGAAGCTCTTTCCTCCCACATCCAGTCCATTTGTTGGTCAGGCTTCCACTTGAAGGGCTGGGACATGAACATCCTACATATATGTTGGATTCTGACATTTTCACTTACAAATTGCATCATCTTTTGTTAACCTGAAAAACATTTTTTCCTGAAGCAATGACGGGTTCACACAAGTTAAAGTAAAAGAGAGCCAATCAAGCCAACAGCCTGTAAACAGGGAAATACATGTAGAAGACATCTGTGGGCAGGTTATCAGGCCAAAAGATCCTGTTTTTTTTTTTCACAGAAAAGGACAAAAATACATTTTGGCTTAAATCAGTGTCCTATATGCTCATCAGGTCAATATGTTGTGGTTCAAATTTTGTTTTGGTTTGAAAATTTTCAAACCAGTTTATTTTTTTTAAACCAGTTTAAAATTTTTGAACTGGTTTATAATTTTTAAACCAGTTTATTTTTTTTCAAAACACACCACTATTTAGGGTTAAGCACTGATGTTATTGGTTAGCTTTTATATAAGGTAAGGGCCACTGCTCACCAGTGCTAAAAGTATACCGTTTGGGTTTAACCCCATCCAGAGCTTCGCTTTAAAGGGCTATTTTGACAGGTTGAGGTTTGTTTACGGCCTTATGCGCCTACTGGCGCGATGAGACATGATGATGATGAGGTTTGTTTAAAATGTGTAATCACTATAATTGAGTCTTGCTTGCCTAGACTGAAAATCTTCCCTAGCAACATTTTGGGATGAAGCGATGTTACTTTATCACACTTTTCTATTTGACTGGTTACCATAATGCATGTCTCCAACGTTGAAGATTTTTTTAGCCTGCTATGGCTCTGTGATATGTTATGTTCATGGTGTACATGTAGCTTGCTTCTGTTGTGAATGGTACCACTTTGTAAGGTCTTTGTTTGCTTTGCTCATGATGATAGCTCTCATATCCTCTTTCCATGTTCTGTTGGAGCATTCAACAAGTCCTTGTATGGTGGGTGTTCTTGGGCTTCCATGCTTTAATATTCTATGCCATTCTCTTTGGCAAAGTTTTGAACCATTTGAATCTTAAATTCTCTTCCATTATCACATTATTTGTTTTGGGTACCCATATGTGTTGCAATACACCTTTAGAGTAGTCTGGACTTCAGTTGCTTTCTTTCCATGCAGACGATAAGCAGTGACAAACTTTGTGTGGTGATTGCTTCCAGACATCATGACCCCTGTGTGAGGATTTGAACATTTGCATGCACAGTTTCTGAAATCCATCAAGTCTATTTCAATGAGGCTTAGGAAACCTTCACTTTGTAGTGAGCTTTTAATAGGCTTAACTCTGTTTGTTATTAATTTCTGCTCTGAATGAAGCTTGCATAGGCCAACAAACACATTGATGAATCTCTGACTTATTTCAGAGTAATTTCTGTTAGTTAGACGTTTTTCTGTTTTTTGTTTTGTTTTGTCTTCCTCTGTGGGCAACTTGATGGTGAGCTTCAGTCAGAACATCAAATAGTTGCCATTTCGGAATACATGTAACTTGCTTTCTGTCCTTTGTAAGAATCATACCATGAGAGTATATTGAAAGATGCTGAATTGAATTGTATTCTCATAAAATGAGTCCTCTAATAATATATTTGGTGGAGAAGTTGAGTTTGTTGTTGTTTAAGCTCAGTTATTTTTAGGTAAAACTGTTCTTTATCCACACAATAATCTTCATTTGCTGCTGCCATTTTGCAAGAACCTAAAATGCCTTGCACATAAGACAAGCAGAAAGGACTTGAGATCTATGAATAAATTAAGCTTTTGACAGAGAGGGGTCTGGGATGAATAAGTAATGATAATTACAGAAAATATTGGTTGACTGTGCAGCAAGACCTGTGTGGTCAAGTGGATATAGGGATAGACTCCTGAGCTGGAGGGTTACGGTTCAAACCTCGGTGAGTACTCAACATTTATTTAATAAAAAGAAAAAAAGAAAATATGTAGTGTAGGTATTAAGGGAGATCATGTCAGGGGGGTAGGGGAGAGGTAAGTGAGGTGAGGGGGTGCACAGAAAAGATGTGGCTGGGGAGGGAAATTTGTCTGTCATTCTTTTTAGACCCCCCCCCCTAAAAAACCAAACCCCTATTTTTTTAACCACACCCAAAAATAAAATCACTTTTTAGACAGTTGATAAATAAACCAGTTCAAAAATTTTAAACTGGTTTGAAAATTTTAAACCAAAGAAAAATTCAAACCACAACAAATACATTATGATTTTTAGCTCTTAATGAACCTCTTTTACGTAACTGAGCTAACATCAACCAGCCATTATTCTAGCAACATAAAGGCTTTACTGACTCAAAAAATACAATTATAATTTTAGTGAGTGAAAATTTTCAAAATTCAACAGATTCACAACTGTTATGATCCCAGCCCTTCAATATTATTACCGTACTGTTATAATGAAATGTCAGCACTGCATTTTATAGTTCATACCAATTAACTTTCTCAGTCCCCCTCCAGCTCCAGCTCCGACACCAAACCTTCCACTGTTTAGTATGTTCATGGCAACCTATTACAAAAGTTGAAAATCTAATGCTGCCTTCCAAAATAATAATAATAATAATTGTCATTATTATAATAATGAACTTCAGTGTAATACAAGGATTCTCCCACTACAGACAAATTATATCTAAACACATGTGAAGACATCAATTTTATCTTCACGGTAAAGAGTGAATATATTGATCAATATATTTGTCAGCTACCATAGTTGCCCTTATTAATGTCAAACAAGCTAAAAGGTGTTGGCTTACAATCAAAGAATCTACAGACCTTCCTTGGAAATCCTCGAAAATCTTTGGAAATCTTTAGCGATGTTCAGAAAATTTCAGGAAATGATGGGATACATTCGCACAACCTTCCGACAGTATTGGAGAATTTTGGAAAATTTTCGGAAATCCTTACAAAAAAATTGCTGTAAACATCGTAACAAGTTTTGAGAGTGCTAGTGTTTTGATAATGGCCCCTCTTTCCAAAATTGTTGTTAAACCAAAGGTTTAATACCTTTTTCAGTTTAACAAGCCCTTCGTCAAAGTTGATCTTGTCGCCAACGTGCCTTTCATAAGCAAACACTACACCAAGGGTAGGGACATACTGCTTCAGCCATGAAATGCCAAAAGGCTCATCTTTCCCTAATCTGTTTTTCCACAAGCCTAGCCACAGCCCTTCTATTTTCGACTTGTTTATTTTCAGTCCGGAAAAGGTACCAAATTGTTCAAGCAGAGAGAATAAGGACACAGCAGAGGAATCATCACGAATAAAAACAGTGGTATCATTGGCATACAAACTAAGTTTAGTCACTTTATTCCCATTCTTAAGACTTTTGATCGATTCATTTATTCTGATCTGATTGGCGAGGGGTTCTGATCTACAGCAAGAACAAAAGCAACCCTGAGAGAGGGCACCCTTGTCTCACCCATCTTTGTAAGAAGAAGAATTCTAATGTGTGCCCATTATTTACAACGCAGCTAGAGATATTATGATAAAATGTATGGATCCAGTTACGGAAGCTTGGGCCAAAGTTCATTGCATCGAGTACTTTGAAGCGGTATTCCCATTCCATAATACCATTTGTTCTAACTTTTGAGTCTGTGGACGAAATCCTATGGTGTGACCATTCAAATAAACCTCTTTGGCAGTATGCTTTCACATGGTACCATTTGTTTTTTAATATTTTACAAAACGAAATTTAATTTACCTTGAAGCCACCTCCAACTTTTCCAAGAACATTTTCCACAGGAATGGGAGTGTTATCAAAGTGAATTTCACAGGCTTGAAGCAAATAAAAAAAATTCAAATGAGACAATAGAAGTACATGTATATTCACCTATTTTTCAAGTAGAAGGATAAAGAAAGTAGCCTGGGAAAATTGGCTTCTGGAATCAACTGCCAATGAAAGTTTTGTTTGGCTTTCAAAGTAGCCAGCAATTAAACTTGTAATACTTCAGAAAGTTCTTTTGTCGAAGCGATAAAAGAATTAGATAAACTTCGGTAATTGCTTGACATTCTCTGTCTTTGTTATTCTTTTGACGTACGATTTTGGAATTAATACACTTCAGCCTGACGAGGCTGAGATTTCAGCGAAATTTATAGCAGTTTTTAAAGCATTTTTATGAAGATATACACATTTTTAAGTTTTTGAAGTGTATTAATTCCAAAATCGTACGTCAAAAGAATAACAAAGACAGAGAATGTCAAGCAATTACCAAAAAAAAAAAAAAAAAAACCTCACAGCCTTCCTGTCACCTTAGATCAGCAATCAAAATTTGCAATTTACAAAGAAAATTAAATCATTAAATGCTTTAAATATTTATTACTGAACATAGTCAAGAATTCCTTCGGAATTGAAATTTGTGATCTGGGGACTTTTTTGGGAGCTAGAAATTTAGTGGTTATTTTTTTTGGAGTGAAAGATTTTGGTGAGGATGGGAGTCAACAAAAAGAGTACCAACTTTTTTATGCGGAGAGAGAAGGGATTTTTTGAGGGGTTATGCTCTGCGCTGTTGGACATTTTTTGGATCTAACAATTTGGCTACAATGCACTTCTTCATCACTGTTATAGCTGAGTACCCCCCCCCCCCCCTCCACCTGAGATCCAGACCCTCAGCTTAGGGAGTGGTAAAGGGGGTGGGGGGGGGGCTTACGAAGGCTCGACTAATGAATGTCAAATTATGCAAACTTCAAGATAATTCCAGCAATGCACTGCAAATTTAACAAAAATAGGGGGCCTGCTCCCTAGAACTGCCATTTCTCACTTACCTAGATATTACGGTAACCACTATTTTTTTTCATTTCAGGCCTAATTTATGCAATATTAAACATCAAATAGTATATATTTTGGCAAACATCACTCTTACTATTTGAGCCTCTGATTCCAAGTTTGTCCTCTGGTTTGCCACTAGAAACACCTCCAAACTTCCTTTCTACAATAAAAGCTGTTATTTTGTCTTGCTTTTCTCCCTGTTCAAATAGAAAAAAAAATTGAACAACAACATACCAATTTTTCTCCAGTCAAATAATTATAAGTTGAAACCTTTTGTAAACAACCACCTCTTGTAAGCAACTGCGACCACTTTTAATGTTGCTGATTTGAATGTTGTACCTTGCAGCAAAGCTTCAAATACGGTACAATATTTTGCATTGATAGTTGCTTTGTACATTGAATTACTACAGGTTTATATGATTCAAAGTTAAGACCCTCTGTGGTCTGACTTTTTGTTAGTGACCACTTCCCGCAAGCGACACCTTTATAAAGCTTTGCATTTTGGATAGTTGCATATGGGAGGTTCCACTGTATATGCAATGAAGACAACAGATGGACTGAGAGATAGAAGGTGAATGGGTGACCATGCAGAAACCTAGAGGAAGCATCAGATGAGGGTCGACCATGATTGTATCTAATAAGAACAGTCACTGTGACATTGTGAAAGTTGATAAAAAGGGGAGATTGGAAATTTGTGTAGGACATTAAGGTTACAGCAAGTCCTGTTTATCGCTTAATTACCTTGTCATCTGGGTACTCCGTTCTGGCAAAAACAGTCAACACATCAGCTAAACCACCATTGGATATCCAAATCTAACCATACAACAATCAATAAGTTACTAAGACTGCACAAATATTCAACTTTACAACACACTGTTGATGTATGTTAAAGATGGTAAAGACCATTGTCCATGCCATTAGGAGTAAAAATTGATGCGAGCCATACACCCCAAAAAATGGGCTTCTGGTACACTCTAGATAGGGATTCCTTTCAAAATTTTCAACGATCAACCCTCCCCTGTCAATTTTATTTATTGATTTACAAAAAATATCAAAAGACCCTCAGACTTTTTATTACTTTTTTAAAATTTATTTGCCAAATTAAAAGTATTACTCAGCAGATATGTTAATTAATTTGTATAATACTAAATGTACTAATGTCTGCTGTACTATATATTAATAGTTAAATAACTTTAACCCTTTTACCCCCAGAGCCTATTATATGGAGTAAATCATAAATCGTAATGACATTACGTACTAGAGACATTAATGTAGTTCTAACTTTTGAGTCTGTGGACGAAATACTATGGTGTTACCATTTAGTACTTTTGCATGGTACCATTTGTTTTTTTGTTTTTTTTTTCAATATTTTACAAAATTAATGAAATTTTGGATTTTTTTCGAATTTTGATCTTTGGCACTCTTGGTGGTTTAAGGGTTTAATAAACAATAATTTACAAACCTTTGATCCATTGAGAAGAAAGTGTTTTCCATCTTCACTTAGTGTGGCTCTTGACTGAATGGATGCAGCATCACTTCCACTATAATTTACAAAGTGAACGTGCCTAAATGTGCATAAACTGTGCCTAAGCTGTGCCTAAACTGTGTACAAACAATAAAAATCAAAGGCTCCTATGATCCAACTCGTGAATATGAAAGGCTCTAAATAAAAGATTTTGCGCACCTTTAAGTTAGTCAACAAAATCGTATGGTGTGACCATTCAAATGAAACTTCTTCAGCAGTACTTTTGCATGATACCATTTGTTCTAACTTTTGAGTCTGTTGATGAAATCCTATGGTGTGACCATTCAAATGAAACCTCTTCAGCAGTACTTTTGCATGATACCATTTGTTCTAACTTTTGAGTCTGTGGATGAAATCCTATGGTGTGACCATTCAAATGAAACCTCTTCAGCAGTACTTTTGCATGATACCATTTGTTCTAACTTTTGAGTCTGTTGATGAAATCCTATGGTGTGACCATTCAAATGAAACCTCTTCAGCAGTACTTTTGCATGGTACCATTTGTTCTAACTTTTGAGTCTGTGGATGAAATCCTATGGTGTGACCACTCAAATGAAACCTCTTTAGCAGTACTTTTGCATGGTACCATTTGTTCTAACTTTTGAGTCTGTTGATGAAATCCTATGATGTGACCATTCAAATGAAACCTCTTCAGCAGTACTTTTGCACAGTACCATTTGTTCTAACTTTTGATTCTGTGGATGAAATCCTATGATGTGACCATTCAAATGAAACCTCTTCAGCAGTACTTTTGCATGGTACCATATCATTTGTTCTAACTTTTGAGTCTGTGGACGGAATCCTATGGTGTGACCATTCAAATGAAACCTCTTCAGCAGTACTTTTGCATGGTACCATTTGTTCTAACTTTTGAGTCTGTGGATGAAATCCTATGGTGTGACCATTCAAATGAAACCTCTTCAGCAGTACTTTTGTATGGTACCATTTGTTCTAATTTTTGAGTCTGTTGATGAAATCCTATGGTGTGACCATTCAAATGAAACCTCTTCAGCGGTACTTTTGCATGGTACCATTTGTTCTAACTTTTGAGTCTGTGGACGAAATCCTATGGCGTGACCATTCAAATGAAACTTCTTCAGCAGTACTTTTGCATGGTGTAATTTGTTCAAACTTTTGAGTCTGTGGACGAAATCCTATGGTGTAACCATTCAAATGAAACCTCTTCGGCAGAACTTTTGCATGGTACCATTTGTTCTTCAATATTTTACAACATGAAATTTGGAACCTTTCTTGAATTTTGATTTTTGGCACTCATGGGAGTTGAAGGGTTAAAAGCATTAGCTTGTGTGGTCTTCCTGTGGTTCATGCACCTTCACCTACCTACCAACTACCTACTTGCTTTGCCCCTTAGAGTTTACTCGAGATAATGACTGGCCATGGTATACCAGTTATATAATTTTAATTGTACCTTGATGGTTCTGTGAGACAAAATGCAGCTATATGCTCCCCAGATGCCAATGATGGCAAGTACTGCCTTTTCTGTGCTTCATTTCCACAGATAAGAATGCCCTGACACAAAAAAAAAGTACAAATAACTATCAAACAAATGAATAACTATTAATGAAACTTTACTTCTTGCAAAATTAAGTATATATGTGGCAGGTTAAATCTGGTTTCAGATTGAGTGAGTATTCAATCTAGGTAGGGTAAGCTACAGCTGTAATCCTAACCCGAACCCAAGCACAAAGCTAACTCTAATGCAAAGCTATCACACCACTGGCTACATGTATCTTTGTGCTAGGAGTGATGGTTAGCTTTTTGTTAGGATTAGGGTTAGGGTTAGCTTACCTAGACTGAGTATTGGTTTCACATTTAACCTAATAATTGAATACTAATTCAACCTGAGAACGGATTTTACCTGCAACATATATACTTACCAGTTACGTATAAGAGGGATAAAATGCCAGGCCAGTGAACATGAACAGCAACAATCAGCTTTATAAAATTTCTCAAACTCATCAATAATTCTTTGAATGTCATAGCCTGCAAAGCAGGCATATTTTGGAGCATGATCCATGGATTTGTTTTCCGGAATGACTTTAATACGCCATCTCGGACGTTAAAACTACCAGAGAGTTGGGAAGAGTCGAAGGGAAAGGATGATGGGTTTAAATTAGAGGAGGGGGAGGGGGTGGGGAGGAAAAAATATGGCGTTTTCTTCGCCCCGTCTCGCCCTGCCCCGCCCCCTTCCCCGCCCCTCCTCCCTTAGTCTTTTCCTTGGCTTTTCAAGATGGCGGCCACAATCAATGTACCTCTGAGTTTCTCTTAAAAAACACCTGCCCTGCAGTCTATGAATGCCAACCCAGATACACCCCTAGCAACCAGCGACCATATGGGACTTTTTTCATGAAAATTTTTTTTCGATTTAAGAACTTAACAACTTTAAAACTTCTTTTTTGTTGTAATCCCTGCCCTAAAAGTGATGTACATGTAAGTGATCTGGCAAGGCAGTCACAACTTTCATGGCAGCCTTTGAAACCAACAAAGCCTCTTGGGAGTTATGTTGTGGTCAGCAGTTTATACCATTATTTCTTCTCAGACCCTTTCAAACAACTACAGACAAAAACCATGAACAACCAGAAAAAAGGAAACAATGCTTGGTAGAGTCCTGAAGTATATATAATACATACGTTCTCGGTAGCCAAGACCTTATTGGCATTCAGAGGGTTAAGAATGAACAAAAAAAATCATAACCATGATACTCACTGTGGTTGGAAACCCGATCTTTATTAGCATAGAATTTGATGATTTTATTCCTTCGTTTTCTCTCGACTATAACAATTTTTTAATGATCAGTTTGAGAAGCTATGTAAAACACTTGGAAGGGTGTTTCATTAGATATGGGTCACACAGATTGCTGACCTGGGATAAGGGCCTCCTCTTTAAAAATGATGGGGTGCTCGTCAGAAAATTTCGAAAAATATCCTAAAAGGTACCAGAATCTCGTTTGATAGGTGTGGTTCAAACATAAGACATATTCCGTCATATTTTTTCAGCTCAATACCCTAAAAGGTACCATCACGATAATTCTAACCATGGTCATTTTAGATTTCAGCACCTTAAGAGGTACCAATCTCTAAATTAATTTTGACCCCTAAAAGGTACGATGAGCAACCCTATCATTTTCATATCGGAGTCCACCCCCGGATTGCTGGCTGCATTGATACATGTTTAGCTTTGCCTACATTACAGTGTACATATAGCCAAAGAACATAACTGTGTAGAGTGTAAAAAAACAAAAACCTTTAAACCAATGGACTGATGAGCCATAAGAGTGACAGCAATACTGGCGTCAGTTGAGAAGGCTTCTGCAACTCTCGCATAATTTGTGTTTAGAAGTCCAAGGCCCCCTAAAAATTTAATAAACATTATCATCATCAGGTTGAGGGGGGCAGTACGCAGCTCTTACAAGGTCTTCTCTGATTTGCTGAGAAAACAATAGAACAAACAACACTGAACAATGGCTAACAATAGACCCTAGACCTAAAAACAATAGAGCTGCATGATATACAGGTCCAATGAAATTAGAGGTTGTAAAGAGCTGTGTGGTATCTGGGTTGAGGAGGCACCTCAGACCCCTCTTAGTCTAACTCATCCCTCCCATCCTTTTCTTATTGGTAACATAGCACACGAGCCACAGGTGAGCTACACGGCCGGAGCTTAACCCGGTTTCTGTGGCATGACACAATTGAGAATATTGCTACTACCACCGAATGGGATGCTAGTTCATCACAGTGTCACCCCTAGCATTTTGTGACAAGTACCATTTATAGCGGAGCACTTGCCAGCCCGAAGGCCCGGCTGCACAGCCCCATACTCATAGAACCCATGCCGTCGTTTTTCATGGTCATGGCTAGCGGAATGTTTCGCGAGCCGTTGTGTGCCCTCCGCCCTCCGTACGCTTTTGGCTAGCTCGCGAGCGCGTATGACTTCGCAAAAAATGCGCGTACGACGTCATCAACATCCGGGATCTTTGAGGCTTTGTTTTTTGCGCGGCTACACAGCCGTCAGCTCGGTAAACACTTTAAAAGTTGGATCTTTTGTAGTGTTTAGTGGAGCAGTAAAGTTGTTATTTCCCTGCATTTTTTCACGGTTTGCTACTCAAGACAGGCATACTAAATAAGGGATACTCAGAAGCCGCTTTAGTGGAAAAAGAAAAGCTTTAAGGGATAAAATCTTGCTTCGAGGACCTTCATACGTTTATATCAATGCGGGAGATGTTTGTTTTTATTACGGATTTCAGAACCAATGCGGAGATTTAAAGAATTTTCAAGCAAGCAAGGGACTTAAAGGTAAAACAAATTACATTTTTCGATGGGAATTTATCTTGATATCAATCTGTGATTGACTTTTTATTTGTGTTCTCATTAGGTTTGGAGAATTGTTTATAAACGTGTAGCTTAATTCGGTTGTATTAATTTCCTGAATTTCATCGAAGACACGGCTCGGCCTCGATGCGCTATAAATGTACATGTTTTGCTTTTGAACATAAACTAATGGAGATTTCAATAAAACTTTTCAAAAGAAGATTGTGTTGTCCATTTTTACGTGTTTGTTCATTCATTACATAGATTGAAAAGCGATTTTATGTAAACAAAACAAGACTTACATTTTATACTCGTGTCGCCTTATGCAAATATGTTTGTGTATTTTTGCATTTTTGATTTCCAAATCAGTTTCTCGGGCATTTTTTGACAAGCAACAACTGTATTTTATTCAGAAAATAGTCGTAAAAATAGTTATTCTAGACAGAGTTAAAGTTGTTTTGTGAACTTTTGTACGGTCTAAATGTACTGTGCAGACGGTCGGGTAATAACCTTACTGTTTTTGTGCTTCCGACCTTTCACCTTAGTTAAGTTTCACCTTAGTTTATAAGCTTGTTCAAAGTGCTACGCTGTTAGGCTCAGCCTATCTATATATATTATATACATCTGAGTGGAGAGAGACAATGTGGAGCAAGGTTTCTTGTGACAACATGATGCCAGAGACCAGACCTCGAAACACCACAAATTTAACCCCTAAAGGCCCGTTTACACAGGCGTTTTTTTGTGCAATTTTTGTCGCACCTTTCGATGCAATTTTTGTCATGCACAAGTTGCATTCTTCAAATCACATGTGGAAACGGGCGGCGATTTCAGTGCAATTTGGGCGCAATTTGTCACGCGTATAGCAGAGCTTTCGAACATGATCGAAACCTGATGCAACTTGGCAGTGATTTTGGGGAAATCAAAGCAAATGTCGCACCCGAATCACACAGGAAATCGCCACTAGTTTACACTTGTGACAAAAGTTGCATTGGAGAGCGCGAAAAAAATTGTATCAAAAATCACATGTGTGAATGGGCCTTAAAAGGTATGTAATGTACCATGATCACCCTTGATGGAGAAAGACTGTTAAAGCGAAGGAAGGCATGACTGTAAAGCTGAGTGGGTCCCACCCACAGCTACCCACACATTCCAAATATCCAACTCATTATTTAACTCACCATATTCTTCAGGGATCTGCAGACCAAACAAGCCAAGCTCTTTAAGTCCCT
This sequence comes from Cladopsammia gracilis, assembly GCA_022457155.1. Classification (NCBI taxonomy): domain Eukaryota; kingdom Metazoa; phylum Cnidaria; class Anthozoa; order Scleractinia; family Dendrophylliidae; genus Cladopsammia; species Cladopsammia gracilis. Next base: position 1,707,277 of record JAJGOT010000059.1, on the reverse strand, counting down.
CCATGACATCCTTAGGTATTTTAGCATCCTTGTCAATCTGAGCAGAATCCACTGTGGATAACAAAATAAATAAATGTAGCTCAGTGGGTAATTAAAACATTCAACACGTATCTGGAAGATGAAGAGCGACTCTCACTCCAGGAACTTCAATAGTCAGAATATCACTAAAGGTACATGTAAAAGAACTTATTAGGAGTACACACTCATTCAAACCTCCATTTGCAACCACCTCTCGTAAACGACCACCTTTTCTAAGTGACCACTTTTCCAAAATACCAAATATCTCCCAACCAAATCTCTCGTAGGTGATCATCTCTCTTAAGTGACCGTGGCCACTTTCATTATGCCGGAAAATTGAATTTTTCAGTTGTTTTTAACATCTGCTAAGCAACCACTCGCCCATATTTTGATGTCACTTAACAGAATGATGCAAATTGAATAATGTATTGCACTAAAAGTCTAATAAACATACATTTATCCCTTGCATCAAAAGTTCAATGATACAGTATTATGGGCTGATAGTTGCTTTGTGTCTTGAAATCACAGATCATGTGTACTATAGGTAGACTTGATTTTTGGCACTCTTGGGAGTGAAAGGGTTACGAAACAACACAATGATGAATCGTTTTGATTTTCAACTTTAAGGCATGTCCCCACTCTCCACAGATGTAAAGTAAAAAGCTGAATTTGAAATCACTATTAATTATAATTTAACTGACTGCCTCGCTTAAACTGAAGGTGGGTGCCTGGGGTATCCAGGGGCTTCCACTGTGGCCAGCCAGCCCCGTAGATAAAATACTGCCCCCAAGGCTGGCAAATCCCTGCAACCCAGCCATGAGCCCCCATTCCATGTACCTGTCACACTGATTGAATCAGTGGAAGGAAAAAAGGGGTGGGTTGGGGGAACGCTGAAGACAACCACTACAAAACCGCTAAAGATGGAAACAAAAACTGCTACAAAAACCGCTACAAAACCGCCAAAGACTGAAACAAAAACTGCTACAAAACCGCTAGAAAAACTTGAAGATCCCAGCTGAGACAAAGCTGCAACGTTCCATGTGAGCCTGCACTAAAGAGTTTGACTGCTGACCAGAAGCATCTGCTAAGCTCGTGGTGGTTAGCTTTGTTAAACTGTCATTAATTAACAAAATTTCATTTTTGGGCACTATTATATAATTCCACTTTTATTTTATTTTATTTCCTTCTGGTTCTGTTTTTCTGCCATAGGGATCAGTTTGTTTCACTTCAATTTTTAATACTGATCTAGGTCTGGAAACCCAGAACTGGAAATTCCCAATGGTTTGTTGCAGTGATTGTGCATTCTATGTTTTCTTTGTATATAATTTCATCACAGGGCTGTAACAATACGAGGTGCAACTGAAAATAGTCTTGGTGGCCCCCATTAGATCTGCCAGTGTTCTGCTTACTGAGCTAAGGGATTGCTGGTACCCATTTTAGGTGGAGATCGAGACCAAGTATGTTATCTGACTTCTTCTTGTCATAAAGAAACAACACAATATATAGCAGAGACCAGCTTGTAATTGAACCACCAATTATCTTATAAGTTTGAAGAACTTGATAGTCCACAACACAAACCATCAAAACACTGCACCTCCTATCCATGAGAAAGAATTATTTTGAGCTCTATTTTTTTTGGTTCAGGTGTAATTAAAAACATTTATTGCGAGTTATACCTGTTCCGTAAGAAGCATAAATTTATAAGAACCAGGCATGAAACATGTTTCGAAATTTAAAACAAAAAATTGCAAACACCTTCAAGAAACATGTTTGGTTTAAAACATGTTTACTCTGAACATGTTTTGGTGCTGATGCGAACACAGCATTAGTTATATCATTACCTTTTTCCTCAAAAAACCTTTCTACAGGTTCAACAAGCATGTTAAGAGTTTCCATTTGTTCTTCATTCAGTGGTTCAGGAAATGGAAAGACTTTTTCCTGCGTAAAAATACATTAAAAAGAAGGGGTGAGTGGAATAAAGCCGTTAGTGAATTCTGATCAACTGCTAGATTCCCCTTCCAGTTTGTCTTGTATATGCTCATGTAACAAAGGGAGAGTTTGGCTATAGATCAGGAGTCACTTAGGCCTTATCCTAAACTGGAATAAGGCCCTACATGACCCCTGATCTGAAACTAAATTCTCCTTTTGTTACACGAGCATATACAAGACAAACTGGGAGGAGAATCTAGCAGTTGATCAGAAGTCACTTAGGGCTTTATAGTTATTGTTGTGAGCAACTACATGTATTCAACTGCCATAATATTTTGACCATACCATAATGATTCAATTTAACACCCTCCTTCCAATAACTGCCCCCTTTCTAATAAGCATCCCTCAAGTGTCATTTTTTTGTTAATCACCCCCCCCCCCACCCTCTGAAAATGCTACATCAGAAAGCTATCTTATCAAAAATGTGACATTGAAGACATTGATTTATAATAAATTATTGAAGAGTTCAGGGCATAACCAGCCTATGTTGCTTTTTAGGTCGCTTTTAAGTTTTATTTTTCTCACTCGAAGATTTGCCTCATTTTACTACAAATTTATTGCAAAATATTGTTCAGAATTTTTTCTGTTGTTTTTTTTTTTCTGTCGTATTCAAAAAATAACATATGCAAAAAAAATTAGCTCCAATGTCTCTGGCTGAATCCTACTCGAAAAAATGAACCTCAAAGTTTACCTAAAGTTCTTGATTTTTTACTGATTTTTCACTTAAGATGGCCAAGTTTGGGCCCACACCACTAAATCCGTTACTGAAGTGTCACGACAGCGTCTCCTACAATCCTACTTACATTACTAATGTTCATGTTAGGTATATATAAGACTTAGAAGAATCATTCCCTTCATTTACAAAACATTCAATAGTAAACAACGTGGTTTGCAGGAACGACTGAATGAAAGGAGTAACTCTTCTCCATGTCGGACATCTTCTTATCATGTTTTAAATAATATATCGTAAAACTTTCTTACGCATGCGCATGAGTATAGGCTGCTTGAAGCCTCTTATTCAATATGAACTGCCTGTATGACAATCTGAATGTACAGTGAAAGCACTAGAGAGCCAGAACTCTGTTTTTTTTTTAGGTGAAACCATTTCAACATTCCATTTCCCCATTGTGATACCCAGACCTTTAAAGTGCCACTATGATCAAAAATATACATTTTCTTTTCTGTTCTCTTCATATTTTGAAAATATAAGTACTTGTTACTTACCTTGCGAAGTTTAACATCAAAACTCGTACAGGAAGGTGTCATTATTTTAACTTTACATTCGAATTCGGCTTGCCTGCCATTACTCAATTAAAAAATGACCGGGACCGAACACTGAGAGTTGGATCGAGTTGGATCGAGTTGGTCTAAAGATTTTGTGAGGTCAATGCCTCAACACGTGCCTTTTGGCTTTGTTGTCTGTGACCTGGAGGGAACCGCGTCGAGTCACTGACGTCACAAATCAAGTCACGTGTACCAGATCGCAAACCAGTAGAACATGGGCTCGGATTTATGAACGGAATAATGGCGGACGGATTTTACGGGATTTTCATGGGTTTTTGGCCAGCTATTTCTGGGCTGTGTAAGAATATATCAATCTAATTTATAGCAATTTGCATTTGTCTAAACCTATTAGATACATTTGCGTTAAAAAAAGCGGAAAAGAAAAATTTTCATCGTAGTGGCACTTTAATTCGATTTAACGATTTGAATTTTTAGAAATTCAAATGGTAAGGGAATTTCCAACATTCCATTCCAAAACGGAAAAATAGGACTACCTCTGGAGGTATTCCATAATTTCCGAACAGATTTCCCGTTAATTGTCTACCCCATTTGACTTTCAACCGAAATTTCCGGAGTTTTTGGCTAAATTGTGAGCACCCTTAAAAACTACTAAACCCCCTTTACAGGGATGTAGATTCAGTTTTTAACTGGCGGGAATATAGAACTGACAGACAGGTAAAAAATAGAAAAATGTAGTCCTTTTAAGGCTGCACAAGGCTTTAACAGCCGGAAAAATGAAGTTCACGGCCGGGAAAAATTATTTTCCCAGCTCCCGGCTATTATCTACATCCCTGCCTTTTATATTCTTCTTCTTCTTCCATTAAACTTGCCTCCTTCACTTCTGAAGATTTTCGCAAGCGTTAAAAATGTACATTCACAATAATAACAGTAAAACTTATTTAATAACAAATCAATAAATAAAGAAAGGAGTGGTCATGTCTAGTAATCAAGACTGGCAAGCCTCTGTTTAAAGGAGGCCAAGGTCGATGCTTGCACTACATCGTCTGGAAGACTGTTCCAATCTCTGATCGTTCTTGGGAAATAGGAGTAGAGATGGAAGTTCGTTTTTGATCTTGGGACTTTGTAACTCAAAGAATTACAGTGCCTGCTCTTCCTTTTCTGGCCTCGGTTGTTCAAAAGGTGGATAGTGCTATCCACCGGATAAATCACTATCCAGGGGATATTAAACACAATGGATTTTGTTAATATTTATCCAGTGGATAGCGATTTATCCGATGGATAGCGCTATCCACCTTTTGAACAACCAGGGACTGGACGAGTTTGTCTGTGGCTGAATTGATTGGCATAAATCTTCTCGTGACCTGTCATTCAAATTTGACAGTTGACAAAGTCGTTTGTATCCCTATTTTATTTATCATTCCATAAGTTCGGACCCTTTTCAACTGTAAAATCAGTTATGAAAAGCTGTTGCCTTATCTAGAAACTAACGGAATTACGAACTGCTGCTAGCAAATATTGTATTGGCCACGTGTGAACATTCATTGAATGCGCGGCCGGCAGTTATAAAATAGACCCCTTTACGGTTGCCAGGGCATGCTGGGTAATCTGGACAAGATGATGGAAAAATCAAAAGTTTGTATGAGAACTCAAAGTCATTTAATTGTTGCAAATTGGATATATTTGTCACTTTACCTTTGAAAAATGTAACTCTTGAGCTTAAAGATACTACACACTAAATCTGGAGTGCATAGAAGTCATTTGTTGCTTTTTAGAAAACCTGGGTTCTTCCATACATTTTCTGTAATCAGGCAACACAAAAATTACATAAAATGTATGGAAGACATCACATTTGCTAAAAAGTGACAAAGGACTGCCGTGCACTCCAGATTTAGTGTGTACATGTAGTATCTTTAAGCTAAGAGTTACATTTTTCAAAGGTAAAGTGACAAATATATCCAATTTGCAACAATTAAATGACTTTGAGTTCTCATACAAACTTTTGATTTTTCCACCATCTTGTCCTGATTACCCAGCATGCCCTGGCAACCGTAAAGGGGTCTATTCTATAACTTAACGTCTTTCATATTTTCAATTGCTTTTCATCTAGTTATGTCAAGTCTTATAAAAAAATATTTCCTCGTTTCCAATAATAAGCCAATATAAGTTCAGATGATTCCAAAGTTGAGCTTTTTAAAAATATAAGTTTAACACAAACAATTCAAAATCTTACCTTGTTGAAACGTCCGAGAAAGAGATCTTTGGCAAAAGTCGAGGTGGGCTTCGACGTGTGAATAAAACAGCGAGGCAATGGCGTATTTGTAAGTTTACAGGCTCTTAGAACTTGCCTGCTAGCCCTTAACGAAAGCATATTTACCGGAATTCTCTCCACAGCCGAACAGAATAACAAATTACATCGCGATCAAAATATATACACTCGTGCTCACCTTGAATGACCTACATAAAACCTTTGGACCCGCCCCAATCACTCCTTTCTACGCGGTCAGGCGTGTTGGTGATCGGTCCCAGGCTTCTTTTCCGTGCACGTCTGGCACCCGTTTCTCGAAAGTCCCGAAAACGTTTCGGACCCGAAAAGCTGTGTTACGTGAGAATGTTTACCAATAAAGATTCGGTTTTTGTTGATTTTGAAAGCTAAGCAATAAAATGTTGCGTTTACTACACAACTACTAACATGCAGTTAGAAGACGAGTGTGGGCCTGGTTTTAGTTACTGAAGAAAAACTGTCAATGGAGTCTTAAAAGTGACGTCATCGTTGTGACCTCTATAATACGGACACTTTGCTCTGTCCCTTCCGTGTCCGTATTAGAGAGGTTCAACTGTAGATTATTGAACGCACAGTAAAATTTCAGGACTATGCAGTTGTTGTGGGGGCAGACACGACACCAAATCAAGCTCCTGACCAAATACAGTGTTTGTACGGTATTCTGTGTAAAATAATTTCAGTAAAATTTATTTTTTTTAATATTTGTGAATTGAAAACTTACGATACTAGAAAGAAGACTTTACTCATCAAATTTGAGGGATGTAACCGTGTTATAGAAAATCAAAAGTAGGTTGAAGGGAACTTGCAATCTCGTGGCATGCTTGGACTGTTTAGTTTTTGTTTTGATTTTGACAATACATTACATTATGTGACTACTCACATGACGCAAATTTCAAGTTTTATTACAAGCTGAATGCCCGCCACTATGGATGGGAAAGCTTGCAAAAGTAACTAGCTTCTATTGTTCTGTCAATGAGTTCAAAAGAAGCAGTGTTAAAGCAATAGTCCATTTTACAGTTATGTGCTAGGTGGCCGTGCATTTGAGTGGAAGCAAGGCTGGAGGTGACCTTGCTTTGATACAAACCTTTCTGCCTTTCATATGTTAATGATGCTTTTCTCATGCTAACTAGGTAAATTTACATCTGAAAAGCTCCAAGGTCTGTATCATAACAAGGTCAACTTCAACCTTGCTTCCACTCAAAGGCCAGGACACTAAGACGACAACTGTAAAATGGTCTATTAAAGGTTGCGCAGTTAAAGCCCGGACACACAGTGCAATTTTTCTTGCAACGTTGAGTGCAACAAGATTTTTTAAGGGTGTCACACAATGCAACTTCCTGCACAGGGGGCCCACACAAACTGTGTGACCATTGTTGGTATTTTTAAATTTATAGGAAATGTATGAGAATATCGAAAAGTTTCACTTATCGTAATATATTGCGATGAATATTTTCATACAAGATCAAAATAAATGTATTTTTACCTGCAATGTTGAGTGGTGTCATTCTTGTAGCTGAAAACAGCGAATTTTAGCGATTTGAAGGGTTTTGCATCGGACGTTTACCTGAGCGTATAGTAGAGCGTATAGTCTCTCTACTATACGCTCAGGTAAACGTCCAATGCAAAACCCTTCAAATCGCTAAAATTCGCCGTTTTTAGCTACAAGAATGACACCACACAACATTTCAGGTAAAAATACATTTATTTTGATCTTGTATGAAATATTCATCGCAGTATATTACGATAAGTGAAACTTTTTGATATTCTCATACATTTCCTATAAATTTAAAAATACCAACAACGGTCACACAGTTTGTGTGGGCCCCCTGTGCTTCTTGCGCCCAACACTGCAAAAGTAGAACTTGATTCTACTTCTGCAAGCTGTTGCGTGCAACTTTGCAAGAAAAGTTGTACCGTGTGTCCGGGCCTTTAAAGATAACATCATTAATAACACATTCAATGGATGACTTCTGCAGAAAAGTAGAAGGTAAACTGACATTCCACTGTGTGAGTCTCACAAAACATCACATATGCAGAAGGGACTGCAGCATACCTTTAAAATAAACACACATGAAATACTGTGTTAAGAGATCAATTTTATTATGCTTCCCATTTTTTTTTTCACATCTTCTTTAAAAGAATGTGTTGGGACGCTTGGCCACAAATTTGGATTTGTAATGAGACTTGATGATACGATGTGGCAGAGGGAACCTGATCTTGGAATTCTGTAAACACAAACAAATGCAACAAATAAGTACTAACATACTTTACATAAAAACTGGGCAACCATAAATCATTGCAACGTACGACCAGCTTAAAGGAGAAGCACCACAAGAATTTGGACCTGTTTTGGACAAATCCGTGCTACAATTCCTTAACCTATTTACAAAATATGTAATACTGAAACAAAGAGAACAAAATCAACCAATTCTTGAAATTTTTTGAAGCATGATGTGGAAACACATTCTTAGGACAGTCAAGATAAACTTGGGGAATTTGGAAAGTGTATTCCTCCTAACTACTTGCTGTGCTGGAACTACATGTAACTGTCGGTTTACAAAATGGTAAAATTTTCAACTACCCTGGTAATTTTACATTGTGCCCAGACAACACAAAAATGACTAAGCTGTCGTCTTGAAAGTCTTGTTACACCATCACATTTAATTCCAAAAACATTTAAATAATTTTTCATGCTGTTTGTACAGTTTATTTTGCTGTCAAAGGCTCTCCAGATTTGAGAAAATTTTAAAAGGTAGTGAGATTTGATCTGCCCTATGATGCATTACAAAGTGCAAAATGTCTAATAGCATGTCATGTATGCTAACAGATTGCATCTGAGGGAAAACTCAAAATGGAGATTTGAAAGAACACATGAATGAATGACTTATATAGCGCACACATCACATGTCTTATGGCATTTTACATATTAGTAAAGAAGTATTTTTCGTTTGTCTCACGATGTAGTCACTTCCGATGTGGATCGCGACGTTTCGACTGCATACTGCTAGTCTTCTTCAGGCGATGGGGTCGACTGGTTACGCGTCACCTTATGAAGCACGATGCTCTGCTGTGATTGGTTGGTTTTCAACAGCTGTGACTGGTGCATTTTGATCCTCGTTGTTTCGGCGAATTGTTCCCTCGGCGGTCCGTAGTCCATCCCCATCGCCTGAAGAAGACTAGCAGTATGCAGTCGAAACGTCGCGATTCACATCGGAAGTGACTACATCGTGAGACAAACAAAAAATACTTCTTTACTAGTGTGTTCACCACGATGAACAACAACAACCCTTATTACGATATTTTACATATTATGAGAATAAAATGGGACGTCAGCATATGAAGGCACCTCAGGCAGCTGCTGTCAGTCCATTGTTGATCTCATCTCCCCCACCCCATCTATGAATAATGTATGGCACTGAGGGTGGTCAGAGCCAGGGTTTTGTTACATCCTCAGTAGTTCTTTTACTTCCTCATCGGAGACAGAACCGCCTTTTTATACGTGTTCACCCGACCTAGTGATGTCTAACCATTTGCAGATGTCATAGCAAAGGCAGCAATTTGTCCTTTAAAGTTAAATGTATTTTAAGACCCCGAACATTGGTTCGGTCAGGATTCAAAACCTGGGATTCAAACCCGCGACCTCCTACTCTGCAGACTGGCAGAAACTTACATGCAGCTGTTTGACATGTGCTCTTCGACACTTGTTGGCTGGAATCACATCAACTTTCATGATCTGAATACTTGAGCCACGTGCACGATGCCTGGCAGCCATATCACGGTCTGTAAACAACAAACATCAGGTTACACACAAGCTGTTCTCCACCCCTTGAATCTCCACCCGGGTTCCTTCCGTTATTTGCTCTCAGGGGGGAGGGGTGTTACTTTCAGGGGGTGGGGTGTTACTTTCAGGGGGCAGCGGGTGTTACTTTCAGAATTCTATAGTATTGCATGATTTTCCCCTCTTTTTCCTGCTTCTTCCAACCTCATCCCCGGAATGAAAAATGGCGGTCAGGCGGAGAAACCCTGGGACAAGGCAAACAAAATACTTCATTAATCGTGAAGTACTTTGTTCCATGATACATAATAAAAACTGTTCATTCCTCTTGAAACAGGGTTACAGTAAAACAAATTTGACTGGCCAATCACTGCAAAAAAAAAAAAAAACAGAGATGGCAATTTTTCATGTGTCAGTGTCAAAATGCTCCATGATTCTTGTAGTATTTTTGGCAGCCTTGTCAGGGGTTAGAAGGCCCTGGCATTAAGGTTGGCTTCCTTCCTTCTTGGGAATCCCACTTTCTGCCCTCTCTTCTCCCACTGACTTCCCATCCTGTATTTCCCACTCCCCCCCCCCCCCCCCCAACTTCCTATCCCATTCCCATGTCCCACACACTGCTACCCATTAGAGTTTCAATTTCTGGGACCTACCAGAATCAATAAATGCGCTGTTACACAAGGCATTTTTTTATTGTAACTTGCTGTCAACGTAATGCTGGCTGGAGTCTTTGCAAGACAAGTTGTGGATATAATTGCACATGTAATACCCCTCTTCACAACTTGTCTTGAAATGAATTGCAATAAGAGTTACAGAAAAAGTTGTCAATAGTTATCTGCATTGCAGCATTGCAATAAGTTGTATGCATGTAACATGTAATCTAGTAGTAGTAACCTTTATTTATGCAAGGTAACCCAATTATCTCTCAATGCTTTTGTTAGCATTGCATTGCATTGCAAGTTGCAAGAAGAAGTGGCATCATGCAACAGCACCTTTTTGCAGCACTTTCAAGTCGGACCTAGAAAATGTCAGGATTTCCAGGAGCAATACAAACCCTAAATCCATAAATTACATCAATATTTGAGCTTAGTACTTACAACAAGATGTAACAGCGGAAGCCACAGTTAGGTCGCGGTACTCCCTGTACATGTTGTGGGTCCCACTGCGAGAGTCGTAACGCAACCAAACACCAAAATTCTTGATTTGCAGAGGTTTCTTCTCATAAATCTGTTAGATACAAGCAAAAAACTCAGTGCATAAAATCACTTAACTAGGACACCTTATGTGTCAGAAGGGCGAAGCAAAAATCAAGTATAATGTACAAATTAAAGTGTTAATAAGCTTGCCCCAGTTTGCTCCAAAAATTGTCACATGATCTTCACGACGCTACACAAAAATTGGTTCTTAATACAGCTAAATCCTTGGGCCTCTTTAAAAAAGATATTAATTTTTTTAAATGGTTTGCCATATCAGACTCCCATACAAAAATGCAAGGTAAACTTGTGGACTTTTGTTGTTTTGGCAGGACAGTGTCCCTTTAAGGAGGCTCGTACCCATTTCTCAAGTCCACACCCTTTCAATTTTAATGGGCCATATCTTTTGTTGTAGTGCATAAAAAGACAAGCCACTTTGCATGCAAACATACAATACATTGAACTTTATGGGAGTATAGGATTTGTTTACATCGGTGCTTTCATGGCAACGGAATGGTGATCCTCTGAAATTCACAAGTTGCGGTGTTTCTCTAGGCTCGATTTTCAGCCGTTTGAGGGAGTCCGGTTTTCAGATCCTCCTCCCAACAACGGCTGGATCACTGGTCCGTAGCGCTTGTCCGTGACGTCACATCCGCTTTTTATGCAAATTAGATTTTGGTCGCCAGTCTGTCACGGGCGAAAATGAAGAGATATCGTTTACCGTACACAAAGAGGGATTTTGCAAGAAAACAATATTTCTCTTGGTGGAAATTTCCTTCAAAATACTAGAAAGGAAGAGTTAAACATCAAATACGTTCGAAAGTTCGGAAGATTTTAACCTCCCAGCAACAAAACATCGATCCGGAAGGTGTGTTGAGTCAGTTGTAACAACAAAGAAAACAAATACTCTCATCTGAAAATATCTTTAGATATCTTTAGATTTTTAGATTTTAAAAGGACAATCGAACATTTAAATGAAGACCGGTGTGTGGTCGAAGTGAATCAAGCGACCGACTGTCTGAATTGGTGTTCAAACAGTTCGAAAATGTCATCAACATTTGTTGTTTTGTTTGCTTCCTTGTCCCGGGTTCCTTGTTTCCAGCCAGTCATCTTGTTTTGCAAAATCTCTTGTGAGAACCAGAGATTTTAAGAAAGAGCTATTCTATTTTCTGTAATTTCACAACTGGGAACCAGGTATTCTGTCGCACACTTTGCTATCCTGCATAGCAAGTTCAAGAGTTAAAAAATGGGGTGCAAGAATTCAAAGATGCATCTGGGAGATACAATGTGCATCGTGGGAGTGCAGCTACTCCTATACATTAACATACACAACTTTATTTCAACTCGAGTTATAGAGTTTAAATGAAGTTATGTTTGTATTCATGTATTGGAGTATCTGCACACTGAAGATGCAGTCATCTTGTCTCTCAAAATTGGCACCTTCTATTTAATTATCTCTTGCAACTGCTACACAGACTAGCCATCACTCAAGAGACAACTTGTATAGTCCAACAGTGAAAAATTAACCCATCACTGACAGTACCATTACTACTAGTTATCATATTCATTATAGAGGAATAAACCTAATGTCTGGTTGGCACCCTGGGCCTAGTCTCCCATGCAGCCATTATTTGTCTCGTCACACAACGCTGGGGAGGAGCGTTGCGTGACGAGACAAATAACGGCTGCGTGGGAGACTACCCTGGGCCCAATTAAAGTCTAGATGGGATATGTAGTATAGTGTTCTTTCAATCTGCTGTTCTAATAACATTAATGTGAGATATCATGTTTATTCACCTCTATGCATGGGTCTTACAAATTTTGTTGTTGGTAAATTTTGTAACTGTTGTTGTGAGTGTCACAAGAACACTTTTAAAATGAGAACTTGTTTTATTAATATTTTATTGGCAGAGAATATTTGCAGTCAGTTGCTCTCCTTTTTTGGTAAAATTTCTCAAAAAAAAATAAATAAATAAACCAACCAAAAACCTGAGGTGAGCACTGGTCTGTTTAGGAAAAAATTGAGCAGCTCTTGTATTTTAAAATATTCATTATCAAAATCTACTATACTTGAAAACTAACTGGTGACAAAAACCTATTTAAGCAAATTGGCAAATTCTTATGTTACTTTCCAGTGCTGTAAAAATAATTCAAAGTGGTTATGAAATTAGAAACACAAAAGGGAGTTCCTGATACAAATTTGGAACCCAAAATAGTCTTAATTGCTCCATATATTTATATCAGAAAAGCAGTGGCAAGTATCAAGGAAAGTGTCTAACACTGTGACAGGCTACCTGACTTGCCTTTGATGAAATCTACATAATGTTCACATTTGAAACACTCACTATAATTTAATAGCCAACGAAAACATAATAAGAAAATAAGCAAAAATAATTTTTAATGTAACCACGTTTAATTCAGTGAGCTTCATCAATAACAAGTCATAGAGCCTATAAATCACGACCTAAATTAAATTATTATTATTAAAGTCGCCACTCGTAAATCCAATCGTACAACCCAATTGCAAAACGGACTCACTTGATGGAACAGTTCTATACTTTTTATTTACGTCATCTTTGCTTCATTTGTCACCGATAAATGCTGCTCCATTACCCACTGATGTAGAGAATGCGACCTGATCTTGCATCAAGGAAGTGAGAAGATAAATAGCCAAATCACAAATTGAGAAAGCAGTTGGTTCATAAACAAGGAATCATATAAGCTTACATGTAAAACAGTCGGATAACAACACCAGAAAATATGGACTTTCCTGGTCGCGTTGGCGGTGTTAATAACACATCTTTTCCAATGAACAAGTTAACTATTGCTTCTTGATGTATTTCCCAAATTTGCTAATCTTGAACAGCTCAGAAACGGATTTCTCAAGCAGGTTCGAAATAAATAAATCTACGGAGATGGCCGCCATCTTTGTTGCTGATTGAATTGACCAATCAGAGATCTGCCTGCCCGATTCGGGCAGGCAAATTTTTGATTGGTCGAAAAATACAAAAGAGCAGACCAGTGATCCAGCCGTGGTGTGCGCGAAGGAACGCGGGCGCACAAAACAGCTGGTAATCGAGCCTAGTGTTTCTCTAGATCAAGAGAAATTTTTGTAAAACCCGCTAGTTGACTAGTTGATTAGACCATGGGCTTCAACTTGACAAAGTTTGAAAGAAATGTATGAGAGCGTTTTCGAAATTTTTAGGGATGAAGTTTTGGGGATTATAAATACAGTGAAAAACATACTATCGACATAATTGGCTAATATCTAAAGAAAATGATGCGCGATGGGGATGCAGTTTCATCTCATAGTAGTTTGATTCCATTTGAAATGGTGTGTGAAAAAGTGAGGGGGTTGCTTTGGCCGATTGCGAGAAAGAAGGATTTGATTAGCGTGCGTTCAGCTGCTCTTGTTGCCGTTTTTGTATGTAATTTGGTCTACGCCTACAAATGTGGTGATAATTTGGAAACCGTGAGATAAATTTTTTTAAAAATTTGACAATCTCGAGATTGGTCATCAATTTATATGGCCTGCAAGTTTCAAGGACATTGAAGACATGCAAGGCAATAAAATAGGGCCTCCAATGAACCAATTTTTTCCCGCAGATTTTGTGTTTACAAGTGAGCATCCTCATTATTCACGAGCATTGTTTTCAAGTTTCATATGCACGTGCAAAACTTTAGCAAAAAATTTATTTGCATCGGAACAGAACGCTCGATTGCTTTCCGAAGAATTTTCCGAAATATGCTAATAGCTGGCTTGAGAATTGTAATAACATTACGCACTCGATTTTGCGCTATTACGCTGTAATGCAGCCATACCGAGGGTCTCTTTAAAATTACAGGACAAGAAGAACATATCCCAATTTGGAAATTTATAAGCGTAATGCAGAAACAGTGCTTCTTTAATATGTCACACGCAAGAACAGCGTGACAACTTTATATTTTAGCTGAGAATTCTGCTTTGTGCTATTTTATATCTAAATAAGGAACAGATGCTACGCCGATTGCAACAAATAACCAGAGTGAGACAATCATAAATGTGTTATTTCTGCATCCGGCACTTGATGAAACGTGACGTTTCCGACGTTGTCTTTATCAGTACTGTTGTCATTGCTATTCGTAACGCAGGCCAGTTATTAGCATGTTTCGGAAAATTCTTCGGAAAGCAATCGAGCGTTCTGTTCGATGCAAATAAATTTTTTTGTAAAGTTTTGCACGTGCATATGAAACTTGAAAACAATACCCGTGAATAATGAGGACGCTCACTTGTAAACACAAACTCTGCGGGGAAAAATTGGTACATTGGAGGCCCTATTTTATTGCCTTGCAAATCTTCAATGTCCTTGAAACTTGCAGGCCATATAAATTGATGACCAATCTCAAGATTGTCAAATTTTTAAAAAAATTTATCTCGCGGTTTCCAAATTATCATCACATTTGTAGGCGTAGACTAAATTACATACAAAAATGGCAACAAGAGCAGCTGAACGCACGCTAATCAAATCCTTCTTTCTTGCAATCGGCCAAAGCAACTCCCTCACTTTTTCACACACCATTTCAAATGGAATCAAACTACTATGAGATGAAACTGCATCCCCATCGCGCATCATTTTCTTTAGATATTAGCCAATTATGTCGATAGTATGTTTTTCACTGTATTTATAATCCCCAAAACTTCATCCCTAAAAATTTCGAAAACGCTCTCATACATTTCTTTCAAACTTTGTCAAGTTGAAGCCCATGGTCTAATCAACTAGTCCACTAGCGGGTTTTACAAAAATTTCTCTTGATCTAGAGAAACACCGCAACTTGTGAATTTCAGAGGATCACCATTCCGTTGCCATGGAAGCACCGATGTAAACAAATCCTATACTCCCATAAAGTTCAATGTATTGTGTGTTTGCATGCATAGTGGCTTGTCTTTTTATGCATTACAACAAAAGATATGGCCCATTAAAATTGAAAGGGTGTGGACTTGAGAAATGGGTACGAGCCTCCTTAAGCCAAATTGTTGACCAAGTGGATAAATAATAACAGCAATATTTAGGCAATAAGCCCACTTGCCATAGCAGTTTTCAGTGAGGCACTGTGGTTGATTAACAACTGGAGGTCAGAATGGCTAGGCATGGCCTTTTCATACCAGAACTTCTTTTGTTTCTATAAGACGGGTATTTATTCAAGTAGGCAAAAGGCCATATTTATATTCTTGGAATTGGACAGAACTGGCTTGCAGTCGAGGCTTTGTGGAGGGATCTTTTCACATACAAATGTCTTAAATGCTACTCCCTCATATGAGCCTCCACTGCAAGCTAGTTAACCAGTTCAATATGTAGAACGAACATGGCTTACTCAGAAAAAAGTTTTCATGTTCAAGTTATGTCCAGGATTACATGCACAGGGAAAGGGAGGGGCACTTAAATCCATGAGAGGCAACACAAAGTATTCTCATCTGTTAAAGTTCACCTTATTTCATACTTAAGAGATTTTCTATTGAAATTTGTTGTGTGAAAACCCTGTTCAGGGGTTCGCAGCCAACTAGAATGGCGAAACGACTTTCCCACAATCATGTAAAAAAAGCATTTCAATCAACACAAATGTAGAAAATAAACAAATTACAGCATTGGCAGTGCTTTGTACTGTGTTAATTAATGCACTCATTGGTTTGTATCAGTAATCTCACTGACTTGCAAAGCCCCACTCATGCAATTTCTGATACGAACCAACTCGTGCGTTAATACCAAACGCCCGCACTGCCTATGAAGTAACCTATATATAACACACATAATTCTGTCACATGCATATGTAGCACAGTAGAACCCCACTAACAACTAACTATTGTTTGTAACAGCAGAGATTCGAGTTAGCCGGGTGTTCAAGTTATCCAAGTTTGAGCTAGCGGGGTTCCACTGGAATACTTTTATGTAGCTAAATGTGTAATAGGTTAATTTTCTCTATTTTGTAGACTACTTGCCTACTAGACTACTAGCCATTTAATTTTGTAAGGCAGCCATGATTAATGGTTGTAAAGCACCATTGGGCAATTTATTGGAAATAGCACTATATAAGTGAATAAATATTATTATATTATTTTTATATTATTATTATATATATGACAAATATAAATTATTTGTTAAATGATCCTGGACAAAAGCGTCCTGTTCGCAATTCTGTACCTGTCTGCAAGAAACAACTTCTCCATGCGACTTCTTGATTTTCTTTAACTTGGAAACAAAATACCAGTACTTTGATTTGGCTACAACCTCGTCAGGGCCAAAAATCCTCATTTTGTAAAGAGGTGGAGAAGGATTCTTCTCACTTGGCAGAGCCCTGCCAATGATTTCAAATTCTTTGACCTGAAATTGGAGAGAGAAAAGCCACATAAGCAAGAGTAATGTGCTCCCGACATTTTTGTTAATTTTTTTTCCTTTTGCCTCAATAAAGTTCACTTTTCAGTCACACCATTATACAATTTCTTATTTACTTTACGAGAATCTTATAAGTGAAAAACACTAACAACAACAGAAGTTATCATAAAACACTGTTCTGTTCAAATTGAAGAGGGTACATCCATTATTATGTTATTTCTAAATACAGAAACTTCAAGTCTATTGGGCTTTGTTAGTGGATCATATTGTGTATCCTATCGTGACAGCTATTGTGGGAAATGGTATCGCTGCAACACTACCACCCTCTGAGACTTTTCTGTGTTGATCTTAGTTTTTTCATCTGTGAGTAAACTTGTAAGCTTTCCTATCAGTTACTGCCAGCACAACAAGAAAGTTAGTAAGTTAAAACACACAACAGCTTGCTTTCAAAGTAAAACATTTCAGAAGGAAATTTCTGATTATAAATTTTGAAAGGTGAAAGGGATTGATGGTCATTATTAACCTTTTTGAAATAATAATCTTCAATAATAATAACAGGGGTGCCTGGAAAAAAGTCTTAAGTGACTTCCAATAAACTGCTAGATTCTCATTTCAAATTGCCTTGTATTCCCTTGTGAAACACAAGGAGAATTTGATGTTACATCAAAAGTTACTTAGGGCCTTATTCCACGCACCCCTTTATTGTTTATTTAAAGTGCCCCTGTGATCAAATTTTTGGTTTTCATTTTTTTACATTTTCGTGTACTATTAGACTTTCTTACTCATCTTGCCAAATTTCAATCCATTACGAACATCAGAAGTCATTTTATTTTAACATTTATTTCCGAGAATTTACGGCCGCCATTAATAAACCTTGTTCCAAGGCTTGGTTGCGAATGGGAGAAAGTGACGTCAAAGACTCAAACATACCTCACGGGTTATTTACTGAAAACAGTTTACTTTCCTTGTGGGTACATGTAGTTTGATGTAAGACATTTTGCTTGGCCCAGGGTTACCAAATTCTATTTAATTTGACTGCGAGCAACACTTTCCAAAAAGTAAAGTATATACTAAGCTGGCATTTTAGTGCAGAATATGAAGACCAAATGCACAAACAAGATGGTCATTCGCCCAAAAAACAAACTTTAATATTACACTTGAAGCATTGAGCTTGATTATCTATAAAACGACCACTTGCAGACTTCTTTAAAACAGTTCACTAGTCTAGACAACCAACTAGAATACTTCTAAGATTTTCCACATATTATATAGAGGTACAGTACCCCAAATTGCGCCTGTACGCATCTGCGACTAAAGATTCCACTTCTGCGACTACAATTTGTCTATTAATTGCGATTTTGCGACTGTTTTATGGCCCAGCTAATAAAGGAATTATATTCAACAGTCTTGTCTTACTTGTAACTGGTAGTTGTAATTTGGTCAGAGAAATCCTGTGAAATTTATGTTGAATGTTGCATGACTTAAACGCTGATATCATGCTCTGTTAATGCGGTTTCCAAGAATCACTTTTTCAGACATTCTCAGAAATTTCTCGTTTCTCGTTTCTGGTTCTGCGTAGTAGTAGTTAGTTATGTTTTTGCGACTAAAATTTTAGAACTTTCGACTAAATTTTAGGAATTACTCGCAAAATGCGATTGAGAATTTTTTTTTAATTTTGAGCCCTGTGTACTGTGCAACTTTTTTCGGATTATTTCAATGACTCCAGTAATTTTAAACAATTTTCCACAAAAGTGAAATTAGATTCCTCATTTTAGCAGTTTATCTGTTCAGTCAGTGCCTAACAAGAGGTCCAATTTTATATTTTAATTTTTGAAATTCTTGTACATTTTAGTGTTTATTACCCTTTCAAATCATCTCGTATTTTAATCTTAGTTAATATTAAGGCATTATATTTTTCTTGTTTTATTATAAACAAGTACACAAGCCCTTAAAAATGTTAATTGCTCTAATTACTGATTGTGTTTAAATAAAGGATCTACTACTACTACTGCTATACTACGAAAAGAGAGAGCCAAAAAACCTAAATGCTCTTTCTCTACTATAAAAACACCGCTATATATTTTATAAACACAGATGTTTGGGTCTGAAAAATGAACAAGGTTGCATTGAAATCGTGTTCTTTTTTAACATTGCATTGCATCGATCAAACTAACTGAGCAAGACCGGGTCAGAAGAAAATGTGTTAAAACAAGGTATCAAAATGACTTCTAATCCTGGCGAGAAAAAGCTGATGTTCTGGAGCAACTAAAGAATGCAGGGCCACTTTTTATGGTATACCAAACGAGCTGGCTTGTTTGGCTCTGCAGTGGATATGCTCGTTAAAGTTTTGGGTCTATGTATTTAGTGGCTCGTTTGGCTTGGGAGTGGATTTAAAGAACGATAATTAAATAAACGATATATTCCCTAAAGTATTGGGTCTATGTATTTGGTGGCTTGTTTGGCTCGGCGGTGGAGAGCAAACGAGCCAGATCGTTTGGTATACGGTAAAAAGTGGCCCTGTAGTTCTCAGTTTGGGAACGTGTCGCCATATGAAACAGACAAAATCTAAATCTGCCTTCGATAAAACAGAAAATGTACGTGAACACAGCTCATACGAGAGCAACAGTTCGTATATCTTTTACTATTGATATCGTAAGCTGTGTTTCTTAGCTAAAAAGTACATTTAACCGACAAATTTGAACGTTGGTTACCTCTCCACGGACTTTCATTTTGAACACGAGGGAAGAAGAGAAAGAATCGTGCGTTGCTGGGGGTAATATGACGCCTCGCAAGGCCTGCTGGTTCCTAGGTACCAAACTTCTCTCGTTCTCGGACACAGGAAACCCAATAACATGTACATGCCTTCCTCGCATAGAAGCCGCATGTTCAGTTCATCAGATAAACCGATGCCAGGCAGGGGGCAGGGTGATGGGCTCCTGCTGGGGGCGATTATTCGAGAGAGTCGTTAATCGAGAGGGGGGTGGGGCGGCAAATATTGCTCGCAGGTATGCGCAGGAAGTGTAGAGAGACTTACAGTGCGGCGCCCAAAAGTGTGACCACTTTTAATTAATTCGCATTCTTTCGTGCCGATTACCCAATCATGGGAGAGCACTTTTAATTAATTCGCATTCTTTCGTGCCGATTATCCAATCAGAAGGCGAAGATAGTTACAGCCAACCGCAAGAACAAAATTGCTCTTTTTGTACGCTTTTCCTGCTGAACTTTGGCGTTCTTGGCCTCGAAAATAACACCGAAATGCAAAATGTTCAAGGTCAAATTTTGGCAAATCGACATCGGCTTACCCGCTGTAGTAAACGGTAAACGTTCGGCCAGGCGACGTATCAATTTAATAGTTGAAAGAACGCATTTTCCACGGCCAGAAGAACATAATTGCAAATATTTATTTCTCCTACAAATATCATTGGTGTATATCCTGAGATAATTGTGTACTTATGTTCTATTTATGTTCCGTATGTTTGGCTATTTTTCTGTATAGTAAAGCGAAACCGCCGCGCGATCTCGGCTCGGCGGAGTTACAACCACCGTAACTAGAGCTGATTCAAGCACAACTCCACACCTGATACTTCGCTGGGTTTCACTGACGTGGGCATGGATCATATATCTTTCATGTTCGGAACTTACAAACGCTATCTGTCACGACTGAAAACAAAATTTATAAGCCGTCTGAAAACCGCGCACTTGATGATTTCAATAGCTATTGCCAAATTAGTAGAATCAGCAGAATAAAATTCTCGGGAAATTACCCAGAACTTGTTATTTCGCTCGTGCTGAGTCCAGTTGGAATAGGTTTGTACGTAACAATTATCCACCACTGAGACTCACCGAATATCGACTAGCCTGGGTACATTGAGGTAAGGTTTGTATTTCGTTTAGGGATTTTGTTCAGGGAAATAAAAACACTTTATATTTTGAGCGAGTGTAGTCGCTGCGGTGACCCCATGACCCGCATCTGTCAGCACGCTCAATATGTCACTTCTATAAACGGCCGTAAAACGTAAAAATATAAACAAATAAAAGTCCCATAATATAAATTTCATGTGGAAATAAGCAAAGACATCGTTTTATCGGCTGTAGGACCTACTTTATTCAGCTTTATCGTCGACCATCTGATCTGAGCAGTGGAATGAAATTCTTCATAACAAAATCGCGGTGAGCGGATGTCGAAGCGCACGATTTTCCCGTAACAATTCCCATTTTGGAGTTACAAATTTAGTCAAGAGTAGAATTTCAAAGTTAGAAACGGAAAACTTGACTTGAAAGATCGTTGAAGGTAAAGGCCCTGAAGCATTCTTGAAACAGATGTTCTTCCCACATCATCGCTTGTTCGTTTGAGTTGTTTTGCTTCAGTCTTCTTCGGCTTCTGGATTCTTATTGGCTATTGCACGAAAGAATGCGCATAAATTAAAAGTGCTCTCATTTGATTGGATAATTGCACGAAAGAATGCGAATTAATTAAAAGTGGTCACACTTTTGGGCGCCGCACTGTAAATGTTAGATCTTCCACTTTACTCGGTGACCTTGGTAACGGGATTCTCTGGAGCGAAGGCGTTCAAAGCAACTAGCAATTATTCTCTTTAAGACTCTCCACAATCTTTCTCCGACTCGTCTAAACAGTGTTTTTAAAACTACATCCAGTGTTCACTCACATAATCTAAGAAATTCAAAATACAACCTTTTCGTTCCTAGACCGAGTACTGAAGCAGGCAAACAAAGTTTTCAATATCGCGGTTCTGTCCTTTGGAACAGCTTACCTTTGAGCGCTAAGATACAGCCTACTCTTAGCTCTTTTAAATCATGCATTTAATTTTTATCTAATTTAATGATAGTTAATAAAGGATAGTTTTTATCGTTTTTTAATACGGTTTTATATAGATAATTAATTTAGTTAGATAATTTAAATTAGTTAAGCACTTAATCTATTGTTGTTAAAAAACACGGCTCGATGGAAGAGCATGTATTGTGAATTGATACAGTGTATAAATAAAGTTTACCTACCTACCCTTAGAAATACAGGAAAGAGTCAAATACAAACAAAAAAAACTTTAATATGCAAGGCTGCTCAGACGGCAAATTCGTTCGATTTCTTTTAATAATATTTGCCCGATAGTTCGGTTTAAATAGACAAACCTTCATCAGGAGCTTGCTCGCTGGCATTTTTCGCTTAGACGTCACGTGATATGTTGCGCATATGCTGTGAGTTATGCTGTGTGCACATTTTTCGGCAGTGAAATAAAACATGGCTAAAGAGGAGGGTGAACCTTCTGCGAAGAGACGCCGTTCGGCCCAGAAAAGCACAACAGAGCTTTGCAGGGAAACAACGAACAGGTATGACGATAAAAGAACAAAAACAGACCTTTTTACGTGGGCGATCGAAAGCGATAGTTGTTGATCTTCGATCAGAACAAAATCGCTCTAAGAGCGATTTTGTTCTGATCTGATTTTGTTCTGATCGAAGATCAACATCCAAGTTGGATGTGCCAGAACTAAACAAAAATGATGGAACCAAACCTTTTGATAGTCTGCTTTTGTCGTCTTTTTAGCTTGTTTCTCATCGATGACAATTAACCCTAGATCTACCATGGCCGATTAAATCGGCCTTAAATACAGTACTGCTTTGAAAAATTATAACTTTCTCAGTTCTGTAAACATGGTGCTAACGATGACTTGACAGATCATCCTGGTAAATGTTTCACTTCATGAAACCCAATAAACCCAATAAAAGTCCCGATTTTTGTCGAGTATTACCGTTTGTTTTACAGCGAATGCAAAAACGCACGTTTTGTACGTGCCACAACAACACCAAAAAACATTCATCTTTATATTTCATTTTTTAATGCAAAAATTTCTTCTGAAACCAAAAGTCTAATTTTACAGCGAATCGCAATCGAAGTCCTTTGCATTCATCACAAGTTTGTCCTATTCCTCTTTTAGGCGGCCGAGCAACAGCCATTTTATTAAGACCATTCCAGCAAACTTCCGTTTTCCTTCTCTACCCCCGAAAGGAATTATGGGTAATGAGGCCGTACTGAGTGCATGGAAGCCTACCAAATCCTATTTTATAGTTTTTTTATAAGTGTCGAGCCACCCGCTCCTCCCGGCAAAATATTGTACCGACTGCATTCTTTAGAGGTCAAAACTTGCCAAAATTGCCAAGGTAGGTCGCGGAATCCATCCACAGAACGGCCAGAGAGACAGCTTCACTCATGAGCCGCCATAACAGCTTAGAACCATGTTTGGCGTCTCAGTCAGCGTGAAACCACCTTTCACCTCTGTATTCGTTCAGAGGCTTGCCTCTACCCACATTCCAGCTTTAGGATGCCAGCCTGGGGACTTCTGCAGAGGAAAATGGCTCGAAAAAGCACTCATAACTTGAAACACCGACCCAATTCGAGTTCGAATACTCGCTAGCCGAACGAAAACCGTTGTCAAGGCTGATGTCACGGGACAGCTTGAGCCCTCTGTTTTTTAGAACAGCGAATGTTTTCTTATTAACTCCTTATATGGAACCAAAGGATCCCGAAGCTTGTTTACCTTTGGAAAATTGCTGGAGATTACAAAACATAAGTGGCAGTTCTAGGGTTAAATAATCTTTCACTTCAAAATCGTGAAGGAAAGCAGGAACCTTTCATCATGTGATCAAATATCTGTTAAACCCAGGAGCGCGGCATAAAAAGGTCTCCATGTTCAATTAAATTGATTAATTAAAGACATTTAAGACATGGCGGCCGTTAGCCATCGCGAGTTGAGAATCCAGTTTGCTCTGATTCTTCTGTAAATCCAGTCATTACTTATTAGTAACAAGACGCTGTGGGAGCGTATACAGCGAAATCCCGATTTTTCGAATACTCAATTATTCGAAACTCCCGATTATTCGAACCAAAACTCATTTCCTTTGGATTTGATTTCAGTCAATACCACCTCCGATTTTTCGAATTCCCGATTTTTCGAACCAATTTCCGTTTTGGCTTGGGCGTTGTTGTATTGGAATGTTGGGAATCTGCATGCACGAATAGTTCTTGGTTTGGTGATAGGGAGTACTGAGTATTGGGAAAGTCTTGTATGTCGTTTACTGTTAGTACACATTTGTAAAGTGGAATGCAGGAGCAACTACAGAATGCAGGGCCACTTAATTCTCCAGGACTATCACTGAAGTGGCTCTGTGGCTCGTCAGTGAAGGGAAACAATCTAAAATCATGTCTAGAAACAGGAAACATAAGAGTTTATAGAATGAGGAACAAAGGTATATATTTTCATGGCTCATCAGTCGATGCAAGAGTTTATAGAACAAGGAAGGTATATGTTTTAGTGGCTTGACAGCTCTATGGCTCATCAGTCGACTTATGAATTTATAGAACAAAGATGGTATATATTTTAGTGGCTCGACAGCTGGATGGCTCATCAGTCGACTTATGAACAGGCTTTTAGCCAGAAATTGGAAAGTGGGCGTCCTGAAGATATTTTCCATCATAAATTTTTAAAGGATTAGGTGCAATTTTCATGAATTTCTTTAAAAAGTGGGCATCCACAGGACGCCCGGACACCCTGCTGGCTAAAAGCTTGCTTATGAATTTATAGAACAAAGATGGTATATATTTTTGTTTTTGTGTCCCAGCGGCACACTCCCACCCAAAAATTTACGGAGTACCCTGTACCCCCCCCCCCCCCCCCTGGGCCTTTCCCTCTCTCCCCAGTTCCCCTCTCCCAGCAGGCTGTTCTAGCACCCGATTCGCATATAATTAACCGCATATAAGCGGGTCTAATTAACATCAAATTACTGCATGCAAGTGAGTAAAATAGGCTCTATTTACCTAACAGTAGTATTGTTTATATTACTGACGTACACAAAAACAGAACCCCATTTCAATATTGGACACAGAACTGAGAGAAGAGAGCTCCAGTTTAGCACTGATCTGCAGTGTTTAGGGTGGTCTAGTGGTTAGTGCGTCGGACTTTCAACCTGAAGGCCGATGGTTCGAGCCTGGTTTCTGCCGTCGTGTTGTTTCCTTAGACAAGAAACTTTACTCCACACTGTCTCTCTCCACCCAGGTGTATAAATGGGTACCGGCAACAAAATGCTGGGGGTAACCCTGCAATGGACTAGCATCCCATCCAGGGGGGAGTAGCAATATTCCTAGTCGCTTCACGCTACAGAAACCGGGTTTAAGCCCCGGCCGTGTGGGTCATCTGGCTCGTGTGCGACTTTACTTACTGATTTGAAAACAGTTAGCTTTCCTTTATGGTTATGGGTAAGTCTATAAATATGTTAAAAATAACAGTTCCTGTCAGCTAGCCCGTGTTGGTGTAGTGGATATGGGTATTAGTTATGAAGGAAACCACTCTGGTTCAGGCCATACACCCTTCTGATCTTTTTCCTTCTTTTACTCTAAAAAAGGAGTTTTACTTTTTGTAAAATGTTCAAGTGAAGGACAAAAGCCAGTTTCAGATCAGCTCCATTTTCGTTATTTCTCAGTAGGTAAATAGGGCCTACTTTAACCGCTTGCATGCGGTAATTTGATGTTAATTAGACTCGCTTTTATGCGGTTAATTATATGCAAATCGGCTGGTTCTAGTCAGACCTTTTATTGCATAATGCATAGCTTTAAAAGTATTTAACTTTTCTAAAATTCTCACAAATATAAGCAGAGTTGTAGATCTTCAAAAATGATTAACATTCCCTACATTACAATAAATTTTTGCTCTGTTTGGCCCCCTACCAATATGGCATCAGAAACTATAAAAAGTGCTGTTTAATATGTGTTCTTTCGCTCATTTTTCTTTCACAGCAGTTCAAGGGACAGCAATGATGAACCTCCTTTGCTAAGCATTAATCTTCCATCCAGGAGTGACATTCAAGCAATAAAAAAATGTCCAACACAGCCTGTTGACGTTCTGTTAGTGACAGTCAAGGAGTGTGAGTTCTTGGCTTGTTACCAGCAACTTAAAGATCCATACAAATATTACTTTCATGATCTTGGTTATGTGTACTTTGGGGAGGTGGACAATGAAAGTAAACAGGAGAATGTGAGGGTTGCATTGTTAGAATGTTTCGGACCTGACATTAGCCCAGGTGGTCCTCAAATAAAAGTGATGAAGGCTGTCCCAGAACTAAGGCCCAAGGCAGTCATTTCCGTTGGAACATGTAGCAGTCTAAACCCAGACAAGTTCAAGTTAGGAGATGTTGTTGTTTCAGCAAAGTTAACAACATATGCATCCAAAGTGGTGACAAGTGATCAAGAGCAACTAACTGGAATAAAAACTCCTGTGACTAAACGCTTTCTTGGTATCATCAAGAATTGCGCTGATGGCTGGCAAGCACCTCTGAAAAACCCTGAAGCTCATGACGTCAAAGTTCATCGGGATGCTGAAATCTTGAGTGGCCCAGAGCTAGTCAGTGCTGAAAACCGACGTAAGAAATTTGCAGAGGACCACCCACATGCCACAGCAATTGAAATGGAGGGTGAAGGTGAGTTGGTCTTTTTTGTGTCCTTACTTTGGGATCTGTTACAGGGTAGTATGATGTCATGGAAGACTAAATGTTATTCCCAAATTCTAAAGTGTTTGCATTATAAAAATGTACACCTTAAGCAACAAAGCTAGTGGGTTATGGCGCGGCAAGTAGGACAAATCGAAATGCAACACCTTTAAAGTGACAAGGTGCACCTTTAAAGTGACGAGCTCCTTTAAAGTGACGATGTACACCTTTAAACTGAAGACGTGCACCTTTTAAGTGACGAGGTCCTTTAAAACTATGGTGCGGCAAGTAGGACAAATCGAAATTCAACACCTTTGAAGTGACAAGGTGCTTTAAAGTGACTAGCCCGCACCTTTGAAGTGAACACGTATACCTTTAAAGTGACAAGGGCCGTGTTTTCACGAGCGATGTTTCTAGTCGCTGAGCGAGTAACAGTCGGAAATCTCGTGAAAACAGTTGCTTGTCCAACTCGCTTAAAGTTAAGCGAGTCGGCGAACTACAATAGAATTCTCATTAAATTTAAGCCACCAAACCAGGTCGCTTAAGCTTGTCGGCAATTAAACAACAAAGAAGGGCATTGTATTGTCGTTCTTTTGTGTTATAATTTTCTATTGTTCTAACAAAAGAAAATATATCGCGCATGGTATAAGAAAAATGAATAAAGTTCTGTCCGTGAAAATGCATAAATTTTTTAAGCGGCTTAACGCAGTCAGTAAACAAATTACCTACAGGAATGTTAAGCGAGAAAAACCGCCTCGTGAAAACACAGCCAAGGTCCTTTAAAGCGACGAATCGCTTCATGTGCAATTTTTGGGTAATTTTCGATTTTAATGGATTTTTCAAAAATCTGAGAAACGGCTCGATGGATTTTTTTAAAACATTCACTGTACATGCTTAGCGATGTGCAAAATATTATCTGAAAGTTTCATTGGCATTGATTCACTGGAACGGGCCTTTAAATTTAAAGATGAAGACGACGTACGAACCGGTCGAAAAAATGGCGTTACAAATTAAATTTACTTTTTTAAGTTATTCTTAGTAACAATTTCTAATCAATGCGCACTACATTCTTCCGTGATATTGTAATGTACGCTCGTTGATGCAAATTTCTTTGCATCTGTTTTCTTTTGCGTTCAAAACGCCTGCTGTAAAAACGTTTTCAAAACGCAAAAGGGCATTTATTGCTCAAAATAATCCTAAAAAGAGACTTAAGGGAATCTGGAAAGTAGCAAGGAGAGTAGTAAGGTACAATCATGTTCGAATATAGATAATAATAGATGCACAGCGGATCACAACGGATCACAACGAAAGTATATCACGGAGGAATGCAGTGCGCATTGATTTGAAATCATTATTAAGCATAACTTAAAAAAGTAAATTTGTAACGCCATTTTTTCGGCCGGTTCGTACGTCGTCTTCATCTTTAATTTAAAGGCCCATTCCAGTGAATCAATGCCAATGAAACTTTCAGATAATTTTTTGTACATCAGTGAATGTTTTAAAAAAATCCATCGAGCCGTTTCTCAGATTTTTGCAAAAGCCATTAAAATCGAAAATTACCCAAAAATTGCACATGAAGCGATGTTAGGAAAAAAGGTAGTTCTCAAGATCGCAAAAGAGAAAGTAAACAAAACTTTCAAAGTTTACAAACATAACATCACGAGTACTTTTTAAGTAATTTCACAAAACCAGTTAGTCTCTCGATCAATTTAATACCAGTACACAAATAGAAAAGTTTGAAATGTTATTGCGATTTATTTTAATTCAAACATACAGAATTTTTTTATTCTTGCAAAATATATATGCCATATACCATATTTTAAGATGCCTATGTGGGATTTTCAATGCGAAACCTAAAACGCCCTAAATTTCGCTTTTACTGATTTCTAAGTTTCTTGTTTATCGTCATCATGGTAATATCGATTTTACCAGAAAATATATCTTGCCAAACTTCAATTCAAAACCAGTTAGTGGTGAAAATTTCACGTTGATCTGACTTGGAGAAGGCCGCTTAAAAAAGGATTGAAAAATGTTGGTATGGTCCCCAAAAAACTGTATCGAACCACCTTAAACAAAGTGATGCTTTAAAGGACCTCGTCACTTAAAAGGTGCACGTCTTCAGTTTAAAGGTGTACATCGTCGCTTTAAAGGACCTTGTCACTTTAAAGGTATACGTGCTCACTTCCAAGGTGCGGGCTAGTCACTTTAAAGGTGCACCTTGTCTCTTCAAAGGTGTTGAATTTCGATTTGTCCTACTTGCCGCGCCATAGCTTTAAAAGAAATCGTCACTTAAAAGGTGCACGTCTTCAGTTTAAAGGTGTACATCGTCACTTTAAAGGAGCTCGTCACTTTAAAGGTGCACCTTGTCACTTTAAAGGTGTTGCATTTCGATTTGTCCTACTTACCGCGCCATAGTGGGTATAATGTGGAAATTGTTTTTCTGCAAGTTCTATGCACTTAATGCTCGGGTTCAATGCTGTCAGCAGAGACCATGTTGAATCCAAGGTGAACTACATGCAAATGAGACAAAGCCAAGAGAGCACCCTGGGAACAAGGTTAAAACTCGAGGTTGATTTTGCTCATTTTTTTTTTTTTTTTTGTGGTTTTAGTTGTTATATACCGGTATGTATTGGTTTGTTGTCTGCTCACAAATAAGGTTTTTTAGCACTCTAACATTGATCAGGCAAGGTTTGAAATCTGTATTTAAAGCTCAATGAAAAAATGTATAAGGTGTGTGTGATTTGGTTTACAGTCAGCTCTCTCAATGCGGACACCCCTGGAAGCAAGGTGCGACAACAATTTTGAACTCTACTTGTCCAAATGGACAAGTGAGGTTCTGGTTTTACTTGCCGAAACTTAAGTCTAGTTGTCCTTGGATGTAGAGTTAAATAATCCAAGTTCTAAAGCTATGCGACATTTCTGCCAGATCCATAGCCAATGTACAAAGAACTTCATGGATTTGCAAAAGCACGGAACAGTACATTATGTCTTTGTTTGCATCGTGTACTACCCTAGCATAAGTTTCCTTCCAAAATTCCTGAAACTTCCAAACTCTTACCGTTGGTTTTCAGATTGTTTTAATTTCCTTCTCATTCACCTCAGTGTGTTCTGCCAAAGGTTCTGCTGTTCTATTCAGCTGCTTAACTGGCACATTAAAATAGCCTTTTATGCTTCGCTGATCCACCATTGTGCATGGTACTCACAGTTAACAAGGGGGTCTATTAATTAATGCACAAATCAAAACTGTAAGTTCTCAACTCATTTCATTTCTAACTTGTAAGATATCTTGTGAAAAGTGATCTGTTTTACACTTGCAAAAACCTGACTGTATACTGATTTTCTGCTAAAACGTATTAAAAACACATTGTTTTTTAATTATTTCCTGAATATCTACTTGTCCAAAGGGCAAGTAAGATTGATAACCCACTCGTCCACAAGCCAAAATCACTTGCCTGGGGCAAGTGGACACCATTTTTGCTGCACCCTGTGTAAGGCAGACACCCCTTTAAGGCCGACACCTCTCTGAAGTGGACATCACTGCTTGACTGGTTCCAGCCAAATTTCACTTGTTTGTCAGTTACTTAACTCTCAAAAAGGCAGACACCTCTCTAATGTCTAACTAAGGCAGACAGCTAGAGCTAGTTCTAAGGGTGTCTGGCTTAGAGAGAGTGTTCATGTATTCCTCCACAATGTAAATACTTGTTTGTGTTGCAGGCATTTTTACAGCAACATTTGACTGTCAGATTGAATGGCTGATTGTTAAAGGAATAGCTGATTATGCAGATGGTGATCAACTGACTGAAAAGAGTTGGTCTCCCTGTGCGAGTGTGATGGCAGCTTCTCTTGTTGCACACATCTTGAGTGATTCTGCTGTTTTCCAATCCTGGCCTCATTATAAAGGTAACATTATTATCGTAATTATTTTCCCATTCTAATGGCCTGTGTTCTTTTATCCTTCAGTATCAATCCCCTAGCTAGTATCAGAATGCTTGTACATGTGTGTTGTAAAAAAATAAAAAATTAACAACAATACGAAAGGTACAGTCAAACCCTGTTAATACGGACACCAAAAGGTCCTTGGAAACTGTCCATTGCGGGTTCTCATGAATGACATAATTTTAGTGTTTTATTGTTTTTAAGACAGAATACAGTAAACTACCATCACAGCTAACCCCAGTAAGACACTAAAAATATGGTTACACAAAATGTAGTAGTTTTCTTTAACCAAACTGATAGTATGATGTGTAGCTTCCAGATAGCGTAACAATCAATTTGAGAAAATTTTTATGCTAAGATTTAGCCAAAGTGTCTGCATTAATCAGGTTAACTTTGTATGAGATTGTTTTATTATGGAGAGAAAAAAACTGTCCATTATCTGGCCGGGCTTTTGGTCGCGACCAAAAAAACTGTCCATAGTAACAGAGTGTCCTTCTCACACACAACTGGGAACCATGCCAAGCCGAAACACGCATCCTGACCTTTATTAACACAACCACTAATATTACGTTACAATTTTGCCAAAAACTAGCTCAAAGGAAACAAGACCAGAAAACTTAGCAGATATAAGTACATTACATCTTCAAACATGAACATGAACTTGAAAATCACTTAAAAAGGGGTGGGTGGGGCAGGTCAGGCAATGGCAAATGGCAACAACAACTGTACTTTGCACAAACCACGTGACCTAAAACCCCACACACTAGAACCCAGACTCCCAGCCGTGTGTGAGAAAAACGTTTTCCGCTTCTTTCGTTCCTCAGCCAGCGGAAAACCACACTTATTGAAGTGCTACTACAATCAGAATTTGACATTTTGTTTGGGAAAAAAATTGCATTCATTACAACTTGCTACAGATAGATATGCCTATCTGGGCCACTGAAATAAAGTTTGGACTCTGCAACAGGAAAATATCAAGCTTAGAAAAGTAGTGTTTTTCGAGTCGGCCATTATAGATTTATGTTACAGCTAGCCTATTGTTTAGCACCATGACATCATTTTCTCACTGATTTCTCACTTCAGTTTGCAAGTGAAAGCTCATAGCATCAATGCAAAACACCCTTCCCATTGCTTCAAAAACAAAACAAAGATTAAAAAACGCACGAGGAACAAGTTTTTTTACATGTATTTCTTTTATAAAATAAAAACGGTTATAATGAACCTTACATCACACGCGTGCTTTATCGAGTTATAATGAACTCAGTTTAACCAATCATAGCGTGCGCATTTACTTGGGCATTTTATAAATCAAATTCAAAAACTCATTAATAATTCATGAGCATATCAGCCAATCACACGACGCAAATCGATCACGTGTATGAGCCTTTATACCTGGTAATCTACGGTCATTATGAAAAGCCTGGTGGCGGCTTTGATTTCAGTCACAGGGGAGTTCGGGGCTGAATGGGCAAACAATGCAATTATCGCTGAATTTTTAATGAGAATGATTTTAAAATGACCGTGATATTTATATTAAGACCACACGTAATCTTTATATAAAGATTACTGATATGGGTAGTAATTGTTCAGGATTCTTAGTGCAACAAATGGTGACTTTAATATTTTTGTGCAGTACAGTATTTGGAATCTTCTCAACAAAATAAACAACCAACAGTTTAACAAGTGAGCCGTTATTTGAATGACACCAGCGCCCTCGTGTAAATTGCCAGGTAAGCGACTGGTTCGCAAATGCAAGCTGCTTATTTCTACTCGTTCTCTACCTCTGAAAAAAAAAATTGTCAGCCGTTTTATCTATCGCACCTGACAACTTTAGTATAGCATTTTTCAGTAGATGTTTTCCCTCAGAACTATAAAATCCCAAAACTTTCGACAGGAGCCGGGAAGCAATGGTCACTTCGTCAAAGACGTGGCACATGTGTTGTATGCTAATCAGTCTAGTCTACTTGTTTTTCTCGTATGCTAATTTCCTCTTTGCACAAAAGCGCAATTGTTTTAATTCCGAAGGGACACGCTTTTGAAAGAATGTTTTTGAAGCTGTTTAAAAAACTCGCAGCACGTGTATTATCAGGTGTAAAAACTCTCGGCTTCGCCTCGAGTTTTTAAACCTGATAATACACTACTGCTCGTTTTTTAAACTATACGTAAACTTTAGATGACTTGTACTTTAGGATGTTAACTAACGATTCACCGAAAATGAAAGGTACTCGAGGCTGTGATCGTAGTAGCACTTTAAGTGGGTGTGCATAAAGCAGGGTTTGACTGTGACTGTTTGACTCTTAGGACTTTGCACACTGGAAAGGACAAGGTGACACCATGCTTCATATTTAATAACCCTTTTAGCCCCAATAGCATCCAATTTCTCCTTGTAATATCAATGCTTAATCAATCAGAGAGATCATGAGATTTAAGGATATAATCACCCAAGATGAATTCTGTAGATATTTTAACTGTTATAACTATGTATGGTGACCAGAAAGGAGAATTTGCATGTTGATATTGAGAATTAAGGGGTTAAACAGTTGCATTGTCTTTTTTTCAGTGTTAACAGATTCTGCAACTGCATTTTTGAAGTCGAGTCGAAAACAGCTCTGCACATTTTACAACGGTTCCATGAGTCAGGTGATGATCTCTCCTTGGGACGTTACCGAGACCGTGGACATAGATGACGTGTATGTCCAGTTATCATTTCTGAAAGATGACAGAAAACCTACTGGAACAACAAAAGAAAAGCTTCAAGATTACAGCAAGATATTTGAGGCCCGTGAACATCATCTTGTGCCTAATAGAATTCTTGTATATGGAAGGCCAGGAATTGGGAAGTCCACCTTCACAAAGAAGCTTGCTGTGGACTGGTCAAGGGGCAAGAAGGAAATCCTGGAAAAGTTCTCTGTTGTACTTTTAATCAAGCTGCGAGACGTTTGCAACTCTCAAGACCTCTGCGCTATGCTAGAAACAGCTGAACTGTTGTCTGCTGATGACCCGATGGCATTTAATCAGTTGTATGATTATATTCTGAAGAACCAGCAAAAAGTATTGCTTGTTTTTGATGGATTTGATGAGTACAGTGCTACAAAATCATCAGAAGTTCATCAGATTTGGAGAGGCAGTAAACTGAGAGATTGTACTGTCCTTGTAACATCTCGGCCACTAAAAGAGGCTGAACTAAGAGCACCAAGCAATGCTCAATTTGAGATCAATGGGTTTGATCGTGAGCAAGTTAAACAATTCGTGTGCAAGTTCCTTAAGGGAAATGGTCGGGAAGCCATAGATGAGTTTACTGATTTCTTGGATCGAAAGGACCTCTGGGAAATGGCCAAGATACCACTTCTCCTGTTGATACTTTTCCTAACCTGGAAAGAGAAAGGTCGTCAAGTACTACTATCATCACATGCAGACCTGTTTTTAAGTTTTTTCCAGACACTGTTTGACCATGCTACAGCAAAAACCTCAGGTGAGGAATTTAGAAGCATAGATGAATGCAATGAATACAAAGAAGACCTCTCAAAATTTGGAAAACTGGCATTTGAGGCACTTTTGACTGACTGCTATTATTTCAAGCGCAGTAAACTGCCGGAGGACATTCTCCAGAAATATATTGCTGTAGGATTCTTCCAAGTTTCCAAACTTTCAAGCTTTCAAGTTCGTCCTGGGGAAATTGTGTACTTTCTGCATAAAACGTTCCAAGAGTTCCTGTCCGCCTGGTTCATTGTTCAAGAATTGACAAATGCAAAGAACCAAACACCTACCTGCCTGTCAAAAGTCGACTCATTTGAAAAAATGAAGAAAATACACAATAAAACTGATGTTCTTCAGTTTGTCTTTGAACTGTCACCAGAAGCTGCCATTGCTGTTTTCAGCCATCTCCATAAGATAGGAAAGAAAGAATGTCTGACAGAGTACAACTTCAGTGAGAATCCTTCAATTGAAGACTTGTCTGACAATGAAAAAGAGTTTTGTTTTTTCAGCTTCAAATTGTTTCATTGCTGTCCCAACTCAAAAAAAGAGATTGTCTACCCTTCCTTTTTACAATGCATTAATAGTGGTTTTGTGATAGATCTTCGGTATACTGGATATCTGTCGGATTTTGCAAAACAACATCTCTGGAGATTATCCACTTTACCCAGACCCAATTATTTATTTTTCGACAACACACTAAAAGTAAAACAAGAAGTGAATGATGATGTATTTTCCGTGATCCACGATTTGGAAACTGTCGTGGTTACCTGTTACGGTGATATCAAGCCTGTAAATAACAATAATAACACTGTTCCTCTTTATATTGATGAATTTTTCCTGAAGAAAGAAGGACAGCAAATGGTCCTGTACTTAACTAAAATTCATAAGCGATGTTATCAACTGCTGAGTGCACTCACATCAGAACCAGAGTCTTCGCCTCAGAAACCTGTTGATCACGTGTGGCAGAATCAAGATGCCAGGAGTTCTTTAGATTTAACTGAGAAAACATCTGACCAAACTCGGAAACATTCTCTGTCATTTGTCAGAAAGATCAAAATTGAACAACCAACAGGTGAGGAGCTAATGATTGTGAATAATGTGCTGTCTTTTGTTAAAAGACCTCAAGTTGTATTCATTGAAGGGGATACTCAACATGAGGAACCCTATGATGCTCTGTTGGTGGAAAAATTGGTGTCACATATTTCCTTCACAAATAGTCTGGTTAAGTTACAACTTGCTTCCATTAATTTGACAGCAAATTGTGCTGCAGTCATTGCCAGTTCCCTGCACCAGGCTCCTAACTTGCATACACTTAACTTGTCATTTAACCCTATGTACAATGGGGTGCATGATCTTGTTGAAAACCTTCACCATACAGCATATTTGCATAGGCTTGAGTTGAGCAAAGTTCATATGGGAGATCAAAAGTGCCAGTTACTTGCCACTTCACTCAGACATGTTGAAAGGTTACAACAGCTGGATTTATCTTTTAATCCACTGGGTCAAGGGATCATTGAACTGGCAAGACACCTGTACACTGTGCCTCACCTGACTGAGCTGTACCTGATGGATACACAGATGGGTAAAGAGGAAGCCATAGCTGTAGCCTGTAGTTTACATCATGTTGACTTGAAGAAGCTGTGGTTACATAACAATCCACTGGGTCAAGGGATCATTGAACTGGCAAGACACCTGCACAATGTGCCTAGCCTGACTGAACTGAATCTGAGCAGTACACAGATGGGTAAAGAGGAAGTCATAGCTGTAGCCTGTAGTTTACATCATGTTGACTTGAAGGTGCTGTGGTTACGTAACAATTCACTGGGTCAAGGGATCACTGAACTGGCAAGACACCTGCACAATGTGCCTCACCTGACTGAACTGATTCTGAATAGTACACAGATGGGTGAAAAGGAAGTCATAGCTGTAGCCCGTGCACTGAAGAATGTACCAGAGCTTAGGTTACTTAGCCTAGCCAACAATCCACTGGGCCGAGGAATAAGTGAACTGATCCAACATCTCAGTAGTATTCCTCGGCTGAGATGCATGGGGCTTTTGGATGTTCAGATGACAAAGAAAGAAGCCATTGACCTGTGTACAGCAGTACGTGAGGGGATGATTAACTTGTACACAGATTACCATGTAAGATTTTTTACTTTTCTTGAACTTTGTATTTGGTCTTTGTATATCATGCCAGCCTACTATACCCTGTATAGTTCTTGGAACAGAGTGGTACGAAGTTAACGATTTTATTGTTATTATTGTTTTGGCACAAATAATTTTCATTACAAAATGTTTGTTCATAATAATTTATCAATTATTTCAGAAATCTCAAAGAAAGGATAAGTTGGAGCAGATGTTCTATAGTAATGTTAGTCACGTTTATTTTTCAAGAGACTTCATTTTTATCTTGCGAATAGGTGAAGTGTTGAGTAAGATATCATATATGGGGACAGATATGCAAATTTTCACTTGTTCCATAATCTGTAAACTTTATTAATTCCCCAGTGTCATTTTAAGTAATGTTTACTACATGAGCGGAAGTGTTGTATCGACCTATACAATCACGAGCCGAAGGCGAGTGAATGTATAGTGCCGATCAACACGGACGCGAATGTAGTAAACAACTTGTGAAATTCACATTCACTTGTAAATTAGATACAACCACTAGTGAGTTGTATCAACAATGGCCTATACAGGGTAATCATGTGATTGGAATGGCTCATTTCTATTTGTTAGTACCCTTACGAATTATTAATGAATTTTACAAATATGTTTTACTCTTCAATTCTTTTACTTCAAACTCAGTATGGAAAATTAAAACTGATCTGTGGACTTAACCTTACATTGTTTCATATTCACGAGATATTTTATTTAATAGAGCCCTTTGATTGAAACTACTGAAGGAAACCTGTTATTCTAATGACCTTCCGTAACATCTGCCGTCAGTGGTACATTGCAAAGTGTTGTCACCAAAAAAACTAAACAAAAAAACTAAACAATTGAAATGCCCTGAGCCACTCCGAAACCCAGGCAACAGTGAGCTCAAGTCCATTCGCAAACATTATTTTAGCTGCACTGAATTTTTCATAAACACATTAGTGCATCGTCGTGTCAGCTGATCTGATACACATTTCAGCTTCTTAACATATTTTGAAATGATCACCATTTTCTGCAAATATGCTTGCTTCACACTTCCAAAGTAAAAGTACATAATGTGCAAAAAAACTTTGCAAAAAAATAATCTGTTTAGATTGCCTTGCTATAGTTATTTTTGTTAAATCTCTGTTATCACTTGTGACAAGTTTAATTAATAAATTTTCTTTGTGTGTGTGTGTTTTTTTAAACAGGAAAGGAATCCTGATGGTGATTATCGACTATGCACAGAGGCTGAATTAGTCCAGCGAGGGGTGGAGTTTGATGATGAGTTTGATGACGAGTTTGATGACGAGTGAGAAATCAAATCACATGCATTCACGACACTGGGAAACGTGAGGAAACCTGGCACTAGATTATGATATCAAGAGGACCGAGTAATACTGATCTCCCCTAACAAAGATAAATTACCTTCACCAGTAGAACTTTCTTCACGCTCAGGTGCTACTGTAGCTAGTCAACTGACCGCACTTTTGTTTAAAGGGGTATTGCCACAGGGATTTTATGTTTTCAGCAAAACTGCACTAATATTCACTAAGTACCTTTGCTTTACCCTCTAACTCCCAAGAGTGATAAATAACATAATTTAACAAAAATCCCAAATTTCCTTTTGTAAAATATCTGACAAAATTGACTCTTGGGGTGAAAAGGTGAAACATGAAAGTAATCTTAGAACATGGAGGCAAAAATATCACATGATCACTTGAAGAAAGTAGAAATCATAATCAGTTTTTAGCGGATTTTTCCATGGCACTTAAGGCCGGCACACACTAGGGGATATGTTGCGGGGACAAGCCCCTTCGTGTGCACAGCATACTGGCGCATGTTGCAGGGACAGTACGCAAGCTGGTGCACACAAAGCGGATTGAGGTATAAAAATCACAGAAATCACTAAGGGCGCCTGGGAACTAGTATACGAGCAAAGAAAGATGGCGAACTGTATGGTTAGGAAAAAGAAGCTTACTACTACTGTCAATGATATTAATAGATGAAGAAATGTGTAATTATGTTGACCGAAAACGATGGATACGCAAGTCGCTGAAAAGAAGAGAAGAAAAAGGAGCCTACTACACCTATTTTGTAGCGGGGACAGTTTGCAAGAGCAGTGCACACAATGTGATGTTGAAATGGGGGTCATTTTGTCCCCGCTTCATGATGCACAAATTCAAACCAGCTGAATTTCGTGCAACATGTTGCGGGGACAAAATTTTGTCCCCGCAACAGAACTTTTTCGCAAAAACAGGGATGTCACACGAGGACACCTGAACCGCCCGTACAAGACTCCACTGCTTTAAAAAATTGTAACTTTCTCAATCGTGCGAACATTGCCTTAACTAGCAGTTGTGAGCATTGACTAGAAAGTCTTTCAAATTGAGATACCCAATAAACACAAAAAAGTCAGTGATTTTTGCAGAATATCAGCGTTTGAATTTGGACAATAACAAAAATTACTGTTTTTAACGTCATAGAAAAACAACAAAAATCACGTTTTTGCCTTTAGTTTTTTTATTCAAATCATCGTTGCAAACCCAAAAGTCAACATTCGCAGCAAAATTCAGTCCTAGTCCTAGCTTAGCAGTGAATTTTTTTGCTCTTATTCGTTGCTCGGACCGAATTACAGCCTCTCGTTTTAGTGCATACTGACCTTGCCTCGATTTTCAACATCACCGCACTGCATGCTGGGAAATAACGAGATTTTTTGACAGGGTTCATTCCCTCCTCCACACATTTTCACAGCCACTCCGACTCACTGCCGAAATTTCACGCTGGTTGTGTTCTTTAGTGGTCGCAACTTCCAAAATATGCCAGGGTAGGTCGAGAAATTCATCCAGAGTCGAGTCCCAAGGCTACTTCGTTTCATGGCAGCCATTTTTCCAGTTCAACGAGCAACAAGCCAAATTCGTTCACGAAGTACAACACCTAACTCGGTTCATTGAGAAAGTGGACTCTGAACTACCTTCAAGCTTAATGATGCTCATCAGGCAGCTACTAAAAATGAAAAATGGCTGTGAACTTACCAAAAATCGTAGATAATTCATATTGGACCCCTTATTGCAACTCAACCAAGCAAAATGAAAACGTCACAATGACGTTTCCAGTAAACTCGAGCCTTCAGTGTTTTAGAACAGCAGCACTTTCCATGGTAACTTTAAATATGGAGTCACGAAAGTCCATGGGGCGTGTGTATGTAGAAAGTCTCTCAAAAACGCAAAAACCCTTGGGCCTTAAAGGGTTAACAAAAATGGACCATTATTTTCAGGTTGTTAGAAATCCACACATCAAAGGACTTCACAATCTTTATTTTCGTCTATCAGAGGACTGTATAGCTTCACAATCTCGCTACAATCTTAAACTTTCGAGGTAACAATCTTTTCAAAACACTCGTGCTTTCTCTCACGTTCATTTACAACATCTGAACATTCTCTCCTCGAGCACATGATTCACTTGTCAATCAACTTGAAGCTACCCGTGACCAGACACGTAACTCTACGTGTGTGTAACGCAACTACGGATTTCGGACACAGGTTTCTAGTGATAAAAAAATGTTTTTGAGCTTTTCAAATTGATGCTAAAAATTGGTGACACTGCCCCTTAAAATATATTTTCATTGTTATTTATGCTTTTTTTCAGACTTCTGACTTGTGCTACTGGTGCTCTGCAAGGATCTGAGTAATTCAAACATACCGTCCCACTTTTGATTTTAACATTACTCCGGCAGATAGTCTATGAATACAGACAACTTGTTTGTTTACATACTGCTTTGTTCCCCTTCAAAGGGGCAATGTTACACAGATTTTGACCAAGTAACCTTTATTCGTACACAAATTAAGTTTTCTTGAGGGGAGCACAAACCACAATAATTTTTCAGTGATTTTTTTGAAGGCACAAAGAACAAACTTTGCCTGTTCAATCTGCCTAATACAATAATATTACTAATCGTATCAATAACAAAATTCTCAATTTTATTGTGATTGGTCATCCGCCCACCTATTTCTTACATAATTGGCGTGCGGTCATGTGGGTGTCCAATTACAGCTATCCAATTACAACTTGTTGAAATTGGATAGCTGTAATTGGAAACCTACGTTGCACACGCATCAAACAGTTGCACGTAAATGGGTACTTTATTGCTGTTTTCCTCCTACTTTCACAACTGATAGAAAATACTCTAGATGTTTTGAGTACAAAAGGGTTCACATAGACTTTTTAATTTCAAATTTTGTTTTTGATGCAATTAATTAATAATTAAACTTCGTGTCATACAATTTAGGGGTAATGGTGCTCGTAATTTCAAATCGGCCTTGCGCCTCGCGCTCGGACTATTTGAAATTACTTGCCCAATTACTCCCTGAAATTGTACTCCACTCAGTCCAATTACTATTGCTAATAGTTTCAGTGTGTTGTATAGCAATTTGTTACAAACCTGGACCATTATTTGGGGTTGTTCAAAATATTTTTTTTTTGTTTTGTTTTTGTATAGTTGACATATTGCTCCTTTAAAATGACTGCTCACAAAATAGAGCACCTCGGATCTGCCATGCAAAGCTTCTGATTGGCTACTAAATGGTTCAGATTTATTTTAACCAATCACTTGCTGTCCCTGTGCAGTCAATATACAACAGGGCACTCACTAAAAATCCTCACTGTGTAGCGCTCCCCAGATCTGAAAAGGTTCTGACAGAGGTGTGGTCAGTTGTGTAGATCAAACATTGCTTTTCTTGTGCTATGTCAGACAAAATATAGTATGGAAGTAACCAACAATGATAGCGATGCCAACAAAAACATGAGAAAAACAAAAGAAAACAAACAAACAGCCAGAAAAGGTTAAATGAGTAGCATAACTTATTTTGTGATTGCTTTGGTTTTACATTGCTGTGCTTTGTGATTGGTTAAAAAAATCATCCCATGACACTTTTTCAACCAATCAGAAGTAAAACCAAAACCAATCGTGACTTGCTTGCACACGTTTTCCCACGCTTGGTGCCGGCGACATGTATTTTCTTTGAGTTCTGATTGGTTCACTGGATTGGCAGCATCTGTTGTGATTGGCTAGATTGATTACTTTGTTTTTGGTTTTACTACACTCAATAGGCCTTATGCATAATACGTCACCAGCTCAAAACTTCACCATCAAGGCTTGTTTGTACAAAATTCCTTGCAAACCTTGTCTAACTTCACATTGTTTTTGAGTGGGCATTCTTCTCAGCTTTGCTCTTTTGAGAATACATTGATGAAATTGTCACAGGTTTATACTTTGAAAGCGAGACTTGGGGGTGAAATTAGCAAATCTGACATAAATATGCATACGGCTACAAAAAACAATGGCCCTATTACACATTTGGTGCTTTCTCGTTAATAAGAACGACGAAAACCGCAACAAATCATTTTCCTTCCACTACTATCTGAAATTGAACCCTGTGCCTGTGAGTCACATTAGACAAATTAATTAAAATTCATTAAGTTGGAATAACTGTGAAGTACTAAGCTTAAAACAAAGTTAATTCATGTATTACCCAAGGTGTTGCTGTTATGGTTCTTGGATACAAAATGTTGGGTAAAATGCAACAATTGAAGGGCTCCTGCAATAACGTCCTACATGTACATGTAAGTGCGTTTTTGGAAAATTTTCACTGAAATCTTAGATTTTTGGCCTCGAAAGGGACTCACTTGCCAAAATTATGACTGGATCATGTAAATATGACTGAAGGATTTAAACCAGGTCAACAAATCTTCTATCTTCGAACAGAATAATTTTTATTTTTGAAAAGATACATAGGGTGTCCTGGGGGCCATAGAGTGTCATAGGGGCCCAAAACATTTTCTCAAAGATGTGGATTTTCTTCCCCATTTTGGAGCTGTTTTATTAGTACCTTAACAATAATAAATCATTAATTTGACAAAACTGTGCTTTTAAAGGCCTAAAACATACAATTTTTGTGAAAGTTACCAAAAACGCACTCGGGACATTCTTGCAGGGAGCCCTTCAATTACTTTAGATCCATGTTTGGTGATACAACTTTTGTCGTGTCTATGAGTGACACAATTGACCAAAGCAATGTTCATTCTGGCAAAGGGACAGTTATATTATCACTTAAAAGCAAACTACCGTCAAATCTGTATTAACCAGTCACTCTTAAAGAATGGCTAACCTACTGGTTCAACTGCTTAAAGGAAAATCAACTAAATTTTTCTGCAAATCGTTTTATGCCTCTCTTTAAGCTTTGTGATGACCGAAATTACAGAATTTGCTTTCCAGGAGCCAAGCACAAATGCATTTCATGTGTACTCGTATGGTTTCATTTAACAAAGTGAACAATGAATACAGGTGAAGACATAAAAGTAACTCATTAGGACCTAGGAAAAGGTAACCGACCGTGACCGTTTAATGGAGGTGGCCGCTGAATAAAGGTCACGGTTACTCCAGTTTTATTGTTAAGCAGTAATGTTTTTATATATCCATTGTAAGTCTCGTTCTATGTCATTGTTCTCGTTCTATGTCACCGAGGTCCGTATTGGTCAAGTTCTTTACCCAATACCGACCGAACAAGCTAGTTCAATATAGTTTTAATTGTAATGGCATTTCTAAAATTTTGCCGATAAAATTGATGCAACCATTCTCAGCTAATGCACGCAGGCCAAAGCTAAGCATATTATTGCATTTTCAAGCCACTTTGCGAAAAGTTTAACCAAAATTGTCTGCCAAACATGAGGGAAAATGTTTCTACTCAAGAAATTCAGCAAAATGAGTTCATGAGCAGTCCTGCTCAGGTAACCAACAGAATGCTCCTTTTTATTGGGACCAGTTTGCCATATAATGAAACATATTAAAACATATTTTAGACTATTTCAGTTAGCATATAATTAAAGACGTTAAACACAGTTTTTATATAATTATTGTAACATATTTTAAATAGATTAATTTTATTCAAGCAATCGAAAAATGACATCAAAGATTTTAAGATGAATATTATGTAGTGTCTTGTATGAGTGTGTGAGAAAAAAAAGGAGGAAAAGATTTGTGAA
Source organism: Cladopsammia gracilis (assembly GCA_022457155.1). Taxonomy (NCBI): domain Eukaryota; kingdom Metazoa; phylum Cnidaria; class Anthozoa; order Scleractinia; family Dendrophylliidae; genus Cladopsammia; species Cladopsammia gracilis. The sequence goes on along the minus strand of JAJGOT010000059.1, from coordinate 1,664,325 downwards.
ATTCGAAAAAATAAGAAATATTAAAGATTAAATGAAGTTTTAAAATTAGAATATGAATTTAATAATTGAAGTGAAGGGGAGCTGCGAAGGACTTTTGAGGGTTTGAATTCTCAATTTTGGGGATTATTTTGAATTTTGCCCAGTATTTTTTGGGTAGTTAGCTTGTGGCAGGGATTTTTGGGAGTTAGGTTTTCTGAAAAATAATTTCATGATAAGTTTGAACTATCTGCTTGAGGTTTTTGACAAAGGTTCAAAGAACAGACAGTATTCCACGTTTGTTTATAACATTTTAAAATTTTCCAGTTGTATTTTTGAATGTGAAAAAGTTATTGGATTTTAGGGGTTTTGGTTTGACCTGTCGGGATTTTTTTGGGGTCATTGTTTTGACCCAAGGGATTTTTTGGGCTCCAGTTTTGACCTAGCCTCGATTTCCACTGCTTTCTCACGTCCAGTTCCCGAACAGCGGCTGGTATTCGAGCATAGTTTTGGCCCAAGGGATTTTTTTAGTAATAGATAAAATACTAGAGGCAGAACTGTATGGATATTAACAATGGCAAGCCGCAGGCGAGCCATTGTAATATCATATTCCTACAGTTCAGCTGTGAATATTTTATGACTTATAAAAGAACAATAGCGATGAAGCTTATTAGCATTCCTATTATTAGTATTCTGTATCATTGTACAGTAAATAACTGTCCTGTATCAGGATTTACATAGTTTGCATTTATTGTTGTTATTTATATTGTAATATTTAGATATTTATATTTATAATCAATAGGTTTTAGACTTTTTGAATTGTATATATTGGAGAGTGCGCTATATAAATAATAAATTTTTATTATTACAAACTTTCATTAAATGTTCATTTCTTTTGTACTTTCCTTATGAATTATTAATGACTTTTATAAGTTAATATAAGATTTTGCTCCATTTGCAGTGCACTTGTCCAAGCGATGTCTGTCATTCGCTAAGAAAACAAAAGATTTGTCCCACTGGGATAGGGATTAAGGATAGGGGCATTGTTCAAGTGATATATCAATTGTATCGTTCGCCAATCACAGACATCGTTTGGACAGCTACGGGGTCGCCCATTTGCACATTGTAATATTCATACCCTTAGCTTTGAGAAAGAACAATTACTTTTAGCCTACACCTTCAATCAGTTTTCCTTTAACCTGAGAATGTATCCCTCTCCCCCTCCCCTAGGGTGATTATATCGTCTATTTTCTGATACAGTAAAAACCCGCATACAAGAACATGTGGATTAAGCCTCCAGGCTGAAATTTGATAAAAAAGGAGCATATATATAAGAACACATTCAGCCTGAAAATTGAAAATTGTTCTTATATATAAAAACTCTTCCCTTTTCAGTTTAATAGAACAAACAGTGTCTGTAGCTTTACTGTGGTATTGCACTAAGATCTCTGTATAAATGCTAGTAATTTCACTTGCTGTGTATAGCAAATGTACAACAACTGTATTTGGAAGTTCTAATCCCTGAGGAAGACTAGCGGATGCCAGTCGAAAGCTCGGTTGTGCAATTTATTTTCTAATGTTGTGTGTCTCAAGTTTAATTTTCTCTCAAAGTTATGTATTTCATCATAGTAAATCCCTTACATTTTTTTAGAAGTAAAAAATTAAGAACACTTAAGAACACTTTCAGGCTGATTTCACCTAAAATACCCATGATATATAAGAACCCAATCAGCCAGAACCCCGAAAATGGGTGTTCTTGTATGCGGGTTTTTACTGTAACTATACCCTATCCCAGACTAAACTGCCTGAAAACCATACCCATATAACATATATATTTATTGGCATTCCCATATAACATTAATGGTATTGCAATAACAATGATGAATATAATAGTTTCTAACTGACGGATTAACAAATCATCACGCCTCAAGGACGCTTCGTATATAAAATGGCTTACTTTTTACAAATCACGGGATCTATGCTATTGAAGAAAAATATAATTAGGTCTTCGTCTGCTAAATTCTTAAAACTTGCACAACATTTTCTAATGTCGTAAAATAAGTTGTTCCGCAAAATGAGACGCAGTCGAAAAAGAAATGATACTCATCTTCTGCATTTTTCCGCTCAGACGTCACGTGATATGTTGGCTGATCACATTTTTTCGGCAGTGAAATAAAACATGGCTGAAGAGGAGGGTGAACCTTCTGCGAAGAGACGACGTTCGGCCCAGAAAAGCACAACAGAGCTTTGCAAGGAAACAACGAACAGGTATGAAGATAAAAGAACAAAAATAGACCTTTTTTACGTAGGCGTGTTGTTTTATTCAGTTCAGATTATGCTTTAATAGTTAAGCTTATGGGTGTGAAAAGAATTCGAATCGAAAGCGATATAAGAAAGTTGTTGATCTTCAATCAGAACAAAATTACTCTTGGATGTGCCAGAACTAAAAAATATAATCGAACCAAACCTTCTTTTAGTCTGCTTCTGTCATCTTTTTAGCTTGTTTCTCATCGATGACAATAGAGCGTATGCACATGACGTCACGGCGGCCATATTGGTGTACCAAAACAATAGAACGGCGGCCATGTTGGTGTACCAAAACAATCCTGTGGGATTTGAACGCTTTTCTTATGTTAACACTTTCTTTTGTTCCAATAAATTTGCATAGCTGCTTGCCACGTGAGTGCATACGCTCTATTAAATAATCGTTCACTTCAAAATCGCGAAGGAAGGCAGGAACCTTTCATCATGTGATCAATTATCTGTTAAACGCAGGAGCGCGGCATAAAAAGGTCTCCATGTTCAATTTTCCAATTAAATTGATTAATTAAAGACATTTAAGACATGGCGGCCGTTAGCCATCGCGAGTTGAGAATCCAGTTTGCTCTGATTCTTCTGTAAATCCAATCATTACTTATTAGTAACAAGACGCTGTGGGAGCATATACAGCGAAATCCCGATTTTTCGAATACTCGATTTTTCGAAACTCCCGATTATTCGAACCAAACCTCATTTCCCTTGGATTTGATTTCAGTCAATACCACCTTCGATTTTTCGAATTCCCGATTTTTCGAACCAATTTCCGTTTTGGCTTGGGCGTTGTTGTATTGGAATGTTGGGAATCTGCATGCACGAATAGTTCTTGGTTTGGTGATAGGGAGTACTGAGTATTGGGAAAGTCTTGTATGTCGTTTACTGTTAGTACACATGCAGGAGCAACTACAGAATGCAGGGCCACTTAATTCTCCAGGACTATCACTGAAGTGGCTCTATGGCGGGTCGGTACAAAACGTGGACCCCCCCTTCTGGACCCCCCTTTTGGACCCCATCTGGACCCCTTCTGGACCCCATCTGGACCCCATCTGGACCCCATCTGGACCCCATCTGGACCCCCTTCTGGACCCCCATCTGGACCCCGTTCTGGACCCCCATCTGGACCCCCATCTGGACCCCCATCTGGACCCCCTCTTTTTCTTCCAGGAAATGGCCAAATGACGTGTGTGAAGTAGAAAAAAATGTAAAAAAATAATATTAAAATCGAAATATACAGAAGATAAAAAACAACTGGGCGACTGGAATAAGAACTGAAGAGCGCTATCAAAAATCACAACAAATTTTTCCCGCCTTTACGATTGCACCATCAGCCCTTTACATAACTACCGCTGACAATTCTGACCTGGCTGTTAAAATGGAGGTGAGTGTTTTCAGGTTTCTGTATTATTTGATGTAGAATCTGGTATTTTCAAAGACCATCGTTAAATAATAATGACATACCTTGAAAAGAAAGTCTGCGGCTGCTTGAAAAAGCCATATTTTCTTCTCTGTCGCAAGCTTTTTAGCTTGATTCGACAAAAACGCAACACAATGTGCTCTCGTCACATTCCTTCCACTTTCCGTTTATAACACGTGTAATGCTTCGCTATTTCCACTCAGTGTTTCATTCCGTTAACTCTTTAATGTCATTTCAGGATTTAACAAAGAACAGGAGAATAGAACCTCTCGCTGTGGACGATGAATGTATCATAACAGCTTTCATTTGTCCACTCGGTAACTACAAATACACTGATGCATACGTGGTGAGTAACGTTTCGCCAGATACCGTGCGACGTGAAATTTTTGCGGAAGTGTAATTTTCCGAATAAGTGTTTATATATTTTGCAGGATCTAATTTTTACGAATTGGAGAGACTAAGTATTATGAAGGAAATTTTATTTAAAGGTTTCGACCTTTAGAAAGAATATTTTGGATTCAGGATCGTGAACAGTAAATGCCAGCTATCAAATTACATTTTACACGAAATTTGCATAAAACAAAATTGTGTATTTACAACAACCGTGAAACCTAAAAAGATTGAAAACTAATTAGAGACGGCAAAATAAAAGCATTTTACAAGGAACTAGTTTTATGAAACATTTCATTCTCATTTGGTGTTGCAATCACGATGGGGTTTGTGAATGTGTCACGCAACATTTTTTAACACATTTTCACCGATTTATAGCAACAAAAACCAAAGAAAACTGTTAATTAGGGCAAATAGGGCACAAAGGGGGAAATTCAGGCGGGACGGGTGTCTGGCGGGCCAGGAAATCCGGGTGGAGGTAGGGGTGAAGAAATATTGGGATCGTAGTTACCGGTGTTACGGACTATTATATCAATACAGAGATATGTCAAGTCAAGTTGATTTCTTTTTAAGAAAAAAAAAATGATGCTTCATTTTTCTTTAGTAAAATTGAAAAGAGGAACACTTGGTTCAAAGTGGGACGAAAGTAGTCTCTTTTTGTCCTCTTTCGAAAACACTAGGTCAATTTTGATGTCAAAAAAATTTGGCGCATGTCCTTTGTTCACTTTCCCAGTTTGGTAACGAAATGCTCGATACATTTAAAGTTATGTTAATTTGAGCGTTTAGAGGGCCATATTTTCCCTAGTGAAATCCCTAGGGTTTTGAAGTGTTTTTCTCAGGGCGCGGTCTGAACAGTGCAATAAATGGCTTGTTCGGTTCGTATTGAGGAATATTAGTCGAGTTCTTTTTTTGCAAGTTTAGGGACCGAGTAATTACATAAACTTGCAATAACTTCGATATTCTCCAATACTAGCCGAACAAGCTACGTAGTTTAATAAAGGTTTTATTATAATTTAGCTTTTGAAAAATTTTGTTGACGCATTAATGCATCTGTTCTCCGCAAACGCACGTACAAAGTTAGGTATATACTTGCATTTTTCAGGCCACTTTGCGAAAGGTTTAACCGAAAGTTTCAACCAGACATAGAGAAAATGCTTTTACGTAATAGAAAAAAGTCTTCTTTTGTTTTATGTGTCATAAGTGGAATTCAGCAAAATTAGTTCGTGAGCGGTCCATTTTATCGACCCGATATTGCAAAATTCGGACCGCAAAGGGAACCAATCAGAATGCTCCTTTTCCTCATAGTCCAGTTTTTCATAAAATGCGTATTTGCTCGCTAGACTACTACGTCGAATAATAATCATTTGTCCACTTGGTAACTACAAATACACGTTAATGCGCACGTGCTGCCGGAGTATGCTTTATGACTGAGAATCCCCATGTGAACTCCTTCTTTCTCTTGCAGGAAATAGACGGACAGTTTTAAAAGAACAATGGCAATTAATACCAGTCTGTGAAGTTCCGCTTAACAACTACATATTGTGAGGTGAAGCATAGAAATATGCACCACGACCATGGACAACCTCGTGCATTTGCTTAAATGTATAATGCGGTTCCCAAACTTTTGTGGAGTGTCCGCGGTCGAGGTAAAAAATAGCAAACAAGGACAAAAAAAGAAAAACTTTAACTGAATACTGTCCATGTGAGACAGTGTAAACTTCAACTGTATTAATTTAATTAATGATTACAAGTTCATGCTAGTCACTGGACAAGGATATTTTACCAGAATTCAAATATGGATTTTTAAAGTCACGATATGCTTTTATCATAAAATTACAAAACAGCAATGTACCGAAATATAAAACTCAAAATGTTAACCTTCAACTGTTTTTGGTTGCAGGACTGAATGGTCCACCGGGGAGAATGAAAACTGGATTGTCTTCCTAAGCTTGTTTGATTAAGTGTTTCTAATGCCTATGTAAGTATCTTTCGGTAGATAGAAGGCAACTCATGAAGAGCCAACTTTTGTAACACAACAGAAATCATCTCTGCAACGGTCAAAATGTATACTACAAATATCAACCTACAGGACTGTGTCATTTGCGCTTAATGATCTAGCCGTGAAACCAAGAAATTAGTTATCTCAGTGGTTAGTGTGTGAGGCAATGACAAGTGTACGTTTTTTGCTTGAAAGTGTGGGTTTCGTTCAATTATGCATCTTCTGTTAACATGGTAATGCTTGTTTTCGAATTTCTTAAGCCACTGATTTGTCTTAGAAATGAATATGTAATCCTCTTCTTTGTGTCTTAGGCAATACTGAGCGTCGAAAGCCTCTCCAGAAGCACTGTCAGCTGCTTCATGTAATGGTCCATTCTTGAGATCTCGTTTGCAACCAGCACATTTACGAATGTTTCCACTTATCTGTATAAGCTCCACGGGAGTGTTTTCTGTCGGGTAAACTGCTGGTTTTGGTGGTCTTGGAGACGTTACACGGGTGAACTTTACTTTCAAAGAATTGGAGGCCACTGGCTGTGCAGAATATTTCAACTTACTGCAGTCAGCAGGAATAACTGACAAAACTTCCCCCAAGGTTCTCTTCTGTGACGGATCGACGGATTCTACCCGGTTGGGGTTATTTTTTTTCCTGATCGTGTGGCCAGGTTTCTTGCCGACATTACGGCTTACTTTAGCCATTGACGCTGCAGTTAAATTGGTTTGCTTATTTTTTGCAAGATACAAGTCAACATACATGTTGAGGTCGTGGTTATCCGCTGCAGCTGCTAGTGAATGGGAGCAGATTTTATTGGTCTGAAATTGTAGACACGGGGTGCAACAAACATAATTGTGTTCCCCAAGGCACTTGATAACGTGTGGCTGACTGGTTGACTCACTTGGAACCAAACGAGATTTGTGCCCATTAAAACCTTGGCGGATATTTCCATCCAAGATTCGCTCTACTTTAGACTTCATTGCGGACACCTGGTGGTCTGAAAACTTTGCCGTAAGCTTCTGAAATTCTTTAGAAAGGGTCTGGCCGGCTTCAAGAGTTTTCATCGGAAGGGCGGAGACATTTTCGAGAAGCTGCTTTCTTGTGGGCGGGTCAAGGGTCCAGAAGTCTGGAGGCATCTTTGCATCCTTATACTCCTCTTTAACTTCGTACGGACCTGCCATTTCTGTAAATGCTTTGCCAATGTCGTGACGTTGTTTGGAAATAAATCCTCGAATGTCAGTGACAACTTGTGCAACGTCTCTCCTCTTGTTTTCCATCCATGTTTTAAGAGACGCATTCATGGCTTCAGGGCAGTTGTTGTCAAACATTTCCTCCTTTATTCCAACTTCGTGCAGCAAGCTCGGTCGACAATGGTGATATATCAATTCCGCCTTGTTCTTCTCAAAGTAGAGAAAGAATTTGGCATCTTCGGGCATCTTTTTTCTTTCCCTCTCTTGCTGCTCCAAGCGATCCCACTTCACCTTAAGTTTGGAGAGGTTCAATTCGAATTCAGCATGATTGTCACAGTTCACAAGGCCCTGCTGATGTTTATCGCCAAAGACATCTTTGATAACTGTTTTGAAAAACGCATCAGACAGATACAATTCTGACTTGATTTTGTTTTCAATGTTTCGTATAATGTGTGTTCGGCACAGAAAGCCATATGCAAAAGGAAATTCTAAATCCAGAGCTTTTATGAGGGCACTTTCCCCATCCGATCCATACGCTTTCAGCGTGTTTCTTAACTCTGGGCACACATTTGTCATCTTTTGGAAAAGACACTGATACGTTTCCCGATTTTTTTTTGAACAAATCATGACTGGACCAATCAAAACAGGTTCTTTACCAGTTTCCTGAGATTTGAGCTGCATGTGTCTGTAGGTTGTAACAACAACATAGAAGTTTCCTATATCGTACGTCATATCAACGCAAAAGGGCGAGTTGATGTTGTCGTCGTTTGTACAAAATTTGGCAATGTCGTCAATTTGTTCTTTCGAGAACAGAATAATGGTGGGACAATTGTCCTCCACAATCACACCTTGAATAAACTTCTTTTCCTCGTCATATTGCATAGCTATCACTTCACCTATAGGATCCAAAGATTTTGGAGTTATTTTGCTGCGCATGTATTTGCCTTGGCGCTCGTTTCTTGGGAGAGATGACTGGGATGCTGCCATAAATCCACCAGACCCTTCTTCAATAATATGCACAGCTCGTTTTATACTGCTGTGTTCTTTAACGGCAGCAGTCAACTTTTCTAGGGTACTTTTCTTCGTTGGTACAAATGGAGCATCATTCTTTGAGTTTCCGTGTGGATTATTTATAACAGAGTGAGGCTCGTCATCGAAACGATACTGTACAAGGGCGAAGGGATACGTTTCACCGTCGGGTGTGATTACTGTTATTACTAATCTGTGAAAGTCACTAGCAGAATCATGAAGAAATCTGTGACGCTTCACTCTATACACATTGTTAGAACTGTCCGTTGGGTCAACCATTACATTGTTTTCTTCGTCAAAATAAACTTTGTATTTCTTTTCCCTTGCACCGCTAGTGGCATTCCAACGATGATCATCCTGCCAGTCATCTTTTACTTTTAGCATATCTACTACTAATACCTCATTTGTGTCTACTCTGACTGGAAGGGATGGACGGGCGCAATGTTCACAGTCAGGACCCAGAAGGATCTTCAGCGCAGAAACATTATCAATCACATCTTTTCCAGATGGAGGCGTTGCTGAGGTCCTATTAAAAAGGAAGGAATTTATCAAAAAAAAAAAATATTATTGCACTTCTATGTAAACTACTAGGACACACCCTATTGCCGCATTGTAATATACTACAATCAGCAGCCATAACGACATTATGACCCCGGCTATACTGAAAACCTAGTCAATGAATAGGTTGTAAAAATGAATAGCATCAGTGCACTCGTAATGGTTATAAACGATCATTTGTTAATCTCCTGAGTCGTCCCCGCCCGTTCTTTCAGTGTTGGTTTCTCAGTGAACACTTTAACAGGAAGAAAGTTCAGTTATACTTAAGAACACTTTTGACTATTTAAATGCAGTTCGAAGAAAACATATTTCCGATTTATGTGACTGCTTTTTTCCAGATGTAAATGTAAATCTAAGGAAATGTAAATTTCATTTGTCTGTGTGAGATGACGTAATTGCAATATAGAGAACTCGTGACCAGTGTCACGTGACTTGTAAGATCTTCGACCGCGTGCGAGATAAAAAGGTTTTTCAAGTGCAGAAATGTAAACTGTAAACTGTAAACTGTTTGGACTTCGGGTCCACTACTTCCAGCACATTAAAGCGTTGTTTAAAAATCAGTTGTTTGTGCCTGGCAACATCAGCTACCCACGCAACCTGTAGGAGATGTGTGGATTTCGTTCAAACGATTACGTACAATCCAGATGGAATGAATTCATATTGTTGTTTGTGTTTAGAGAGGAAAAAAAAATCTCTGAGCAAGGGCGAGAACCAGCAACAACCTCAAGCAACATAATGTACACCATACATCTAATTCCTTGCTCTCTCAAATCACGGTATTTAGTGTGACGATAATACAATACAGTCCCGCTGTGCTTTATTTAATAAAAGTGAGATAAATTGTTGACATTTAAAGTATTTGGAGCCATACTTTAAATCAATTATTGGCTGTTGGAGCGTTTTAGGGTCACAATATAGCTGGCGGTAGACAGTTTGATGACAAATACATACAGTTCTTCAGCTGATTCAATGCTCCCTTCATCTGACAAATTCTCGCGAACTCTAGGGAGTAAAGGAAAATATTTATTAACCGCAAGGTCTGTCGCTCAGTGTTGAGCATTTTAGACCGCTCTAAAATAAATCTTTGTACACCTGATGAAAACCTTTTTCGTTCAATTACAACCTTATACTTTATCTACATATATACTAGTAGTAATCTTAGAATAATAGAGTGCGTTAGAGTTATTTGAGAAGATACCATTTTTTATAGTATTTCTAAGATTGACAGTTAGTTTAATTTCCAAATGGATGTACATAGTGAGGATTGATTCTAGAGCAGTTTGCAATTATTAACTAAAGTAAGAATAAAAAATAATAATAACAATAATCAGTTTAATTACTCTTTTCGTAGCTTCTCAGCTAAATTACAAGAGTGGTCAAAGTACTAATCATATACATACATTAACATGAAACTTTTACTAGGAATATCTATATGTAATAAATTTGTCAAGACGGTTAGTAGAGGCCATGGCGGGGTCCTCTCTGATGGTAAGTAAGGTATTTTAACAAACATTGTTGGCAAAGTGAGGCATGCTATTTCATCTTTTGAAGTCAAATAGTTATAGTTACAAGTTTTAAGTTTTGGGGTCGAAATATAGCTGGCGGTACACAGTTTGATGACAGATACATACAGTTTTTCACCAGATTCAGTTCTATCTTCATATGAGAACTCAGATGACAAATTCTTTCTAGGAACCCTTGGGAAAGAAAGAAAATATTCTTAGGTAAATCTTTGTACACCTGATCAAAACCTTTGTCATTCCATTACAACCTCAGTTTATATACACATTACAGTGATGGATCCAGACTCCATCGTAAGGGATGAAGGGAATAAGGGAAGGGGAAATAAGGGAAGGGGGAAGGGGACAGAGTGAAAATGCCTCCCTGGGTCCCTCCCCTAAATCCAACACTGCATTAAAGTGAAGTTATACACAATTTATAAATAATCATCAAGTAAGCCCACCGGGGCCAATCCCAGGGGCGGATCCAGGATTTTTTTTTAGGAGGGGGTGCACCACAAAGAAATTTTTTTTTTACATTTTTTTTTTTTGCTGAATACCAGTTGCATTAGAAAACCGCAGGTCATCTCCGGGGGGGGGGGGGTCGCACCTCCTGCACCTTCCCCCTAGATCCGTCCCTGAATCCAACGAAAATGTTTGACAAAGTGCGCACAAACAAACATACTTTGTCGTGTTCCCTTGCGTTTCCACCACTTTTTGCTTTTTTACTGGAGTAGATTCCAAAGATGAGGACGATATGGCAACGATTACGTCATCCAGATCATCATCACAGATTATAGCACTACTTTTGTTCCTCTCTGAATCAGATCTCTTCCTCTTTTTAATTTTCCTAAAATAACCAAACGAAGTCATATTATTTATTTAATTAACAGCACATCAAACAACCTTTCTTGGTGTGGAAAAGGAAATGAACAATGAGAAAGAAATACCGTGTTACTTGTTGTGGGCTTTCCTGTTTTTCAGATTTCTGAAAAAAAAAATCCAAGGTGTTTAAACATATGTCTATGCCAATGGTGGTAAACACCTGTAAGAAAACAACTTGGCTTGACATATCTCTATATTGATCTAATAATCCGTAACACCGGTAACTACGTGATGTGTCCCCGTCCCCCCCCCCCCCCCGGTCGGATCCCAAGATTTCTTCACCCCTACCTCCACCCGGATTTCCTGGCCCGCCAGACACCCGTCCCGCCTGAATTTCCCCCTTTGTGCCCTATTTGCCCTAATTAACAGTTTTCTTTGGTTTTTGTTGCTATAAATCGGTGAAAATGTGTTAAAAAATGTTGCGTGACACATTCACAAACCCCATCGTGATTGCAACACCAAATGAGAATGAAATGTTTCATAAAACTAGTTCCTTGTAAAATGCTTTTATTTTGCCGTCTCTAATTAGTTTTCAATCTTTTTAGGTTTCACGGTTGTTGTAAATACACAATTTTGTTTTATGCAAATTTCGTGTAAAATGTAATTTGATAGCTGGCATTTACTGTTCACGATCCTGAATCCAAAATATTCTTTCTAAAGGTCGAAACCTTTAAATAAAATTTCCTTCATAATACTTAGTCTCTCCAATTCGTAAAAATTAGATCCTGCAAAATATATAAACACTTATTCGGAAAATTACACTTCCGCAAAAATTTCACGTCGCACGGTATCTGGCGAAACGTTACTCACCACGTATGCATCAGTGTATTTGTAGTTACCGAGTGGACAAATGAAAGCTGTTATGATACATTCATCGTCCACAGCGAGAGGTTCTATTCTCCTGTTCTTTGTTAAATCCTGAAATGACATTAAAGAGTTAACGGAATGAAACACTGAGTGGAAATAGCGAAGCATTACACGTGTTATAAACGGAAAGTGGAAGGAATGTGACGAGAGCACATTGTGTTGCGTTTTTGTCGAATCAAGCTAAAAAGCTTGCGACAGAGAAGAAAATATGGCTTTTTCAAGCAGCCGCAGACTTTCTTTTCAAGGTATGTCATTATTATTTAACGATGGTCTTTGAAAATACCAGATTCTACATCAAATAATACAGAAACCTGAAAACACTCACCTCCATTTTAACAGCCAGGTCAGAATTGTCAGCGGTAGTTATGTAAAGGGCTGATGGTGCAATCGTAAAGGCGGGAAAAATTTGTTGTGATTTTTGATAGCGCTCTTCAGTTCTCATTCCAGTCGCCCAGTTGTTTTTTATCTTCTGTATATTTCGATTTTAATATTATTTTTTTACATTTTTTTCTACTTCACACACGTCATTTGGCCATTTCCTGGAAGAAAAAGAGGGGGTCCAGATGGGGGTCCAGATGGGGGTCCAGATGGGGGTCCAGAAGGGGGTCCAGATGGGGGTCCAGAAGGGGGTCCAGATGGGGTCCAGATGGGGGTCCAGATGGGGTCCAGAAGGGGGTCCAGATGGGGTCCAGAAGGGGTCCAGATGGGGTCCAAAAGGGGGGTCCAGAAGGGGGGGTCCACGTTTTGTACCGACCCCTCTATGGCTCAGTGAAGGGAAACAATCTAAAATCATATCTAGAAACAGGAAACGTAAGAGTTAAAAGAATGAGGAACAAAGGTATATATTTTCATGGCTCATCAGTTGACGCGAGAGTTTATAGAACAAGGAAGGTATATATTTTAGTGGCTCGACAGCTCAGTGGCTCATAAGTCGACTTATGAATTTATAGAACAAAGAAGATATATATTTTAGTGGCTTCATGGCTCAGCCCTCGCCAGTCGACTTAAGAGTTTATAGAAGAGGAAGGTATATAATTTAGTGGCTCGGCGGCTTGGGAGCATTTAATGCTCGGCTTAATCTGTGAGTCTGACTGTTTTCCTTTCTCTGTTACCCTATTGTTGTATCAGGGCTTCTAATAATTCGTGGAAAAAAGTTAAATTTCGCGGGATTTTCAGAGCCAAATTCACGGGAATATTGCGGGAATTTTCTGGGCAAATTTCGGCGAAAAACGATCGGTAAAAAAACGGCCAATTTTGCGTGAATTTTCTGGGCAAATTTCACTGAAAAGCGGTTGGTTTTGCGCCGATTTGACAAACGTTTTTTATTGAAAAAAAGACGGCAATTTTGCTAATTTTTGGGGGGGGGAGGAAAATGATGAGCGTTAGTGGGCCGGCTGTCATTAAGGGCGGGTAGCCGGCCAAAACAGACGGCTACTTGCCCATCCTCGGTGGTCTACTTTCATTTCAGTTCACTGTTACTGTTGAAGAGAAAGCTTACCGTAATATAAAGTCCACTAAAATTACTTGTAAGACATTCTTTTTTAATTTTTGAGTCGAAATAAAGATGTATTAATCAGTATTGCAACAGTTTTAAATGCAGTTGGCAGCCGATCTCTTTCAAAGTTATCGAAGGTCTGCGGGTAGCGCCTGGAACATTTTTACAAAATGGTTCCCAGGCTTGCGCGTCATCCTTAATGGCCACTGCCCAGTTTTTCGCAAGATTAATCTAAGAACGCCTGGTAGTTTTGGGACGTTGTTTACTCGTTGTAGTGACGAAGTTTCAAGATAAATTTGGATGTTTACGGCAAGTAAACAGCCCCAGTAGCCAAGATAAGTTTCAAATATGATGTACCGACATTTATTTGGTAAGATTTCTAGCGAATTTCGCGGTATTTTAGGTGTTTTTGTGAAATTCATGGGATTTCGCGGATTTACCTGAAATTCGTGGCCCCGCAACCGTGCAAATTATCAGAAGCCCTGTTGTATATGTTTTTTTAGCTCTTGTTGATGTTTTGTACACAACAGACACCACCCAGCAACTGCTGAGCAATTATTCCAATAAAAGATTAAAGATGATAATAATGATATTAAATTTTGCAAATTATCCAAATTTTTACTAAATTTGGATAATTATATTAAACAGGTTCATATATTCAAGTTCTAGAAATTATCGTGATTTATAGCCGTTCTAGCCTAGCCTGCATGGCAGGTGTAAACGGGGAGGGGGGAGGGGGAAGGTTGCACATGGAAAAGGAGAGGGGGAGAAGGGAAGAAAGGTGTCCTTTCCCTCTCTCCCCAGTTCTCCTCTCTTAGCAGACTGTTTTAGTCAGATTGCATAATGCATAGAGCTCTTTTAAAGTATTTACTTTTCTAAAATTCTCACAAATATAAGCAGAGTTGTAGATCTTCGAAAATGATCAACATTCCGTACATTACGATAAATTTTTGCTCTGTTTGGCTTCCGACCAATGTGGCATTAGAAACTATGAAAAGTTCTGTTTAAGATGTGTTCTTTCGCTCATTTTTCTTTAGCAGCAGTTCACGGGACAGCAATGATGAACCTCCTTTGCTAAGCAAAAATCTTCCATCCACAAGTGACATTCAAACAATAACTAAACCTCCAAGGCTGCCTGTTGACACTCTGTTACTGACAGTCAAGAACTGCGAGTTCTTAGCTTGTTACCAGGAGCTAAACGATCCGTACAGGTGTTGGTTTGATGGTCTTGGTTATGTGTACTTTGGTGAGGTGGGCAATGAAAGTCAACAGGAGAGAGTAAGGGCTGCATTGTTGCGATGTTATCGAAATGGCATTGGTCCAGGTGGTTCTCTAATATCTGTGACGAAGGCTGTCTCAAAACTAAGACCCAAGGCAGTCATTTCTGTTGGAACATGTAGCAGTCTAAACCCCGACAAATTCAAGTTAGGAGATGTTGTTGTTCCAGCAAAATTAACAACATATGCATCCAAAGTGGTGACAAGTGATCAAGAGCAATCAACTGGAATGAGAAGTTGTGTGAGTAAACGCTTTCTTGATGTCATCAAGAATTGCGCTGATGGCTGGCAAGCACCTCTGAAAAACCCTGATACTCATGAAGTCAAAGTTCATAGTGATGGAGAATTTCTAAGTGGCCCAGAGCTAGTCAGGTCCGAAAACCGACGTAAGGAACTTGCCAAGGACCACCCACATGCCACAGCTATTGAAATGGAGGGTGAAGGTAATTTGGTCTTTTTTGTGTCAAATTCTTCCTTTTTAGTTTGCAGTTGCTATAGTTACTGTGAAGTATTGGGATCTGTTACAGGGTAGTATGATGACATGTAAGACTCAATGTTATTCCCAAGCCCAAAATGTTTGCATTAGAAAAATGCACACCAAAGCAACAAAACTAGTGGGTATATATAATGTGGAAATTGTTTTGCTTTACCGCTTTAACTGCAAGTACTGAAAACTTAACGCTCGGGCTCAATGCTGTCAGCAGACACCATGAATCCAACTTAAATGACATGCAAAAGAGACAAAGCTTAGAGAGCACCCTAGGAACAAGATTGAAACTTGAAAGTGGCTTTGCTCCTTTTTTTGTGATATTGTAAATGGTTTGAACTCAGGAGTATCAGTAGTCTGTCAAGTGTCTGGGTGAGTGTAGTTCTGAAAAGAACTGTTGTGTTGACATTGACTGATGTTTCAACAACCTGAGTGGAAGTCATCTTCAGAGTCATTTACATACATACATTTAACAAATTTACACCGGTTTTCCGTGGTGTGGACTCTTATTTACCACAATTTACGTCATCACATGGTCAAAATGTTGTGGACTCACGAGGCGCAGCCGAGTGAGTCAGCAACAAATTTTGACCATGTGATGACGTAAATCGAGGTAAATAAGAGTCCACACCACAGAAAACCGGTGTAAATTTGTTTTTTACCACAACATTTGAACAAATAATACGGAGAAAAATCGAAGTTTCGTTACAAAACGCTACTGCTAAGAAAGCGCGAGCGTTGTCTATAACTTCCTCGCAATCTGATTGGTTTATTTTTCTCAAGCGCGCGCTTTTGTAGGCATTGCGTGATGTTAGCGTCAGCACCGTTGTCTGTGCTCTCATTTACCACTCGCATCGACCAATCAGATTGCGAGATTACCGACAACTGTGGTAAAAAAATACATACATGCATACAAACATACCATATTTATTTGGCTATAAGCCGATCTTGGCTACAAGCCAAGACCCCAAATTTTTAACTTGAAAAATTGCCTTGATGATCACAAAAAAAAACCAAAACATTTGGCTATAAGCCCACCCTAAGTTTTAAGCCTTGAAATCCACTTTTTTTTTACAATTTGAAGTTAACATGTAAAGCAAAATTTTCTTTAGTTATACAGAAGATTAAGTATTGTTTCTCTTGAAGAGCTACAACATCAAAAATCAAATTGAAACAAAAAGTTTGCATTGATCGTGTGAAATATGCGAACGTAAACATTATGTAAAAAAAAAATTGAAAAATGTAGCTCCAAATTGTCAAAATACCTGTGTCAAAACAGTTCTCGCGGTTTTTATCGCACAGTTGTAACTTGCTGCTATAAACAGGGCATCTGACAGGATGCAGTGATGCAGATCCGCATAATTCTCTAATTTCCACATCTTCGGAGTATTTTCCGCATACATGTGTAAAACTGAAAAATTTGCCCAATATTAACAATAAAGCAGCTGTGAACCTTCCTCATAAACATAAAAGCCAAAGAGATTGATTATTTTGAAGCAGTTTTTCTCCTAAACATCGACGAAAACACGCCGCTTTGTTCACGAGTGATTTTTAACCTCCAGGCGTTCCATGCGTTTGTTGGCGATGAGCCTGGATACTAGTTTTGTGGTTAGCCTGGTTACTAAGGTTAACCAAGATGGCCGCTTGTTTGGCTTCTTTCGTTCGTCTTCAGTGTTCCTTCATTGCTAAAAGCTTCAAAATGTCTGACAAAGATAGTGAGCACTGTTTTACTACACAGGGATGTAGCTAAGATATCCAACAGGTGTACTTTTCTTCATCAAAGGTGGAAAATTTTGATAAAAAAAAAAAGAGAAAGAGTTAAACAGACACAGGTTTCCAGGCGGAAAAAAATCAAGAAAACTCAGTATTCAGGCGGTTATTTTTTCCGCCTTCCGCCTATTATTTACATCCCTGACTACAGGTATTTGACATTCATGCCTTACGTGTTTGATGCAAATACATTGGAAAGGGTCTTGACAAACTGCGAGCCAGCGAGCCATGTGAGTCACGCGAGTCATGCGAGTCATGCGAGGCAACTATTAGTTCCCAGTCCCTTTCATACATTAGTTCCTTCACCCTTTGGCAGTTCGCTCAGTTCGCACGAGTTTTTGCTTTCCTTCGATAATCCTATTCTTATCATAGCAGGAAATAGCAAGGGTGACAGGCCGCACAATCTCTACCAGTGTGAAACATATGAGAACCTTTTACATTTTTGCTCTAACGAGTGTATCTTTTAAAGATTTTCCTTTAAAAATATAATATAATAGATCCAATATAATAGATATCATAGGTTGTTCTTTAAACTTTAATTTTGCCGTAAAAGTGGTTGGTTTTGTATATAGTGCCATTTTCTCATTAAAGCTTGTTTGATGTTTGGCACTGATGGTTGGTATTGTGTTACAAAAGGCAAATTGTCTTTTCGAGTTTGTTTATCTTGTTTAAGCACCGATTCCCTTTCTGTGAACTTTATTTCTGATAGGATTTTTTTCTACCAGGTTATTTGGGTAGCCTCTAGTCAGCAAGCGTTTTTTTTAAATTTTGAAATATTTTCCTGAAAAGTGGTTTTTGAAGAATTAGTCTCAGGGCTTCGCCCTTCACGAATCCTATTTTAACACTTGGCGGGTGACAAGAGGTAAAATGTGTATATTGAAACGTTTCCGTTGGCTTAAAATGTGTTTTTATATCAAGGAATTAGATTGTTCCTTGAATCTTTCGCCTTTGTATATAACTGTATCCAGAAACGCAGTTTCAATGTCTGAGATTTCAGCCGTATTTAATTTGATTGTAGGGTGATGTGAGTTGGCTTGTTCGATGACTTGTACAATATCTGGTTTGCTGATGTCCCATAGTGAGAATATATCGTCAATGTAACGTTTCCAAACTGTGGGTTCTCAAAATTCTCAAAACTAGTACTATATGTTCAGAGACCGGAAGGAGAATTTGTAGTGTTCATATCAGTTGGCATCAGGGCTTTATGTAAAAAGATCCACCATCCAGCCACAAGGAAACCGACAACAGCTTAGTATTTTTATAACTTCGAATGCGGCAATCTTTAGAACAGTTACATTAAAATTTCAAAAAGTTATTTTATACTGGCTCGCATGGCTCGCATGGCTCGCGTGGCTCGCAGTTGACTCGCATGACTCGCATGTTGACTCGCATGGCTCGCTGGCTCGCATATTATACACACTCCATTGGAAAGGCGCAATTATCACCTTCAATTTCCGCATAATCAAGCGTGTTTTCCACATTATCGACGCATTTTCCTGCATAATATGTCCTCAAATTTCCGCATACTTTTAAATTTTTTCCCCATCCTATCAGATGTCCCATATAAAAGAATACCACAAACAAACTAAAAAAGCCAAAGAAATGAGTGTGCGTAAACAAGACACCATCTTGGTTGAAGCACATGCTCAAAAAATTTGCATGGTTACCAAGCTTATTTTAGCGTGGAACACAGTGATCGAAAGAGTAAATTGTTCTCGATACAGGTTGATTATTCGTTGTTATTGTTATCAAGGGATTGTGAAAGAATTCAGTTCTGACAGTAAATTAAAGAAGATGATGAACAGCAAGATCTTTACAAACCAACAAACATGACCATCAAAACCAACTTGTAGTGTAAAGTGTGTGTGTGTTTTTTTTTTACATTCACTTGGCTTATATAGACTTGGCGAAAATTCTTCTGAAGTCTTTCTTGCCATGGGCTAGCTGGTATTGCTACAATGTACTTTACTAGCCCAGAGCCTAAGAGCCCTAGCCCAGTGCATATTACTTTGTTATGTGAGATACTCTAGATACTCATAGCTTTTCAATAATGTATTTAACCCAGTTCTGAATTTCAAATATTGCCAGTTCAATTCACTGCATGCTTAAACTTTCTTTCAAACAACACAACTAACAGTATACCACAAAAATCAACTTTCAGTGTGAGAGTTGTTAGGTATGTGATCAGCTACTTTTTCACAAAGTTTACTTCCAGGGAAGTAGCACTTTCTACCTTCCGTGAAACCAAATAAGCTTAAAAGGCTCATTGAAAAAAAAAAACAGCGAAATATACTCCACTCATTCACGCGTGACCAGCGTCCAAGCTGCACTTGTACATGTCCAAGTTGACCAAAGTCCTTGTGGCGTAAATGGTAATAGATAGTCCCGAGCTTGACTTTACATGTAATTAACTGCATAAGAAACATCTTTTCTGAACATTTCATTGCAGATCAATTCAAGAATTTGGCTTGCTAGCCCCAGCAGTCAGGCTAGTGGATTTTTCAAGCCCTGTTAAGCACTGGAGAAAGTTTTGTTCAGTAAAAACACTTGGCTTTAAGCCGAATCCCCTTCTCTGGCCTACATTTTACCAAAACTTGGCTTGACTTTGTGAAAAGACTTTGGCTTATAGCCAAATAAATATGGTACATACATACATCCATAGACTTCATTTAATTGTTTTTGATTTGTGAATGATCAGTCGATGGTAATATGTCTGTTTATTGCCATCATTGGTCAGTTTAGCCATGATGTTATTGGCTGTAGAGACTCAAAGTCAGTGATAGGTGCATTTTGATCCATGTATTGTTAATGTAAATAAGGCGGACACCCCTGTAAGGCGGACATCTCTCTTAGGTGGACATCAGTGCTTGATTAGTTCCAGCTAAATGTCACTTCTTTGTCAGTAACTTAACTCTCTATAAGGCAGACAGCAGAGCTGGTTCTGAGGGTGTCCAGCTTAGAGAGAGTGTTCATGTATTCCTTCACGTAAATACTTTGTTTTGTGTTGCAGGCATTTTTACAGCAGCATTTGACTGTCAGATTGAATGGCTGATTGTTAAAGGAATTGCTGATTATGCAGATGGTGCTCAGATGACTGAAGAGACTTGGTCTCCCTGTGCGAGTGTGATGGCAGCTTCTCTTGTTGCACACATCTTGAGTGATTCTGCTGTTTTCCGATCCTGGCCTCATTATGAAGGTAATACATGTATTATTATCGTAATTATTTTCCCAGCCAGCCTTTGTTCTTTTATGCTTTAGTATCG
Organism: Cladopsammia gracilis; assembly: GCA_022457155.1. Classification (NCBI taxonomy): domain Eukaryota; kingdom Metazoa; phylum Cnidaria; class Anthozoa; order Scleractinia; family Dendrophylliidae; genus Cladopsammia; species Cladopsammia gracilis. The sequence continues at coordinate 1,643,919 of JAJGOT010000059.1, read as the reverse complement.
ATCCCCTGGTATCAGAATACTGGTACATGTGTGTTGTAAAGAAACAACAAATAACAATACAAAACTAGTACAGCCAAACCCTGTTAATATGGACACAGAAAGGACCCTAAAAGGCCCTTGGAAACTGTCCATTGCAGGCTCTCATGAATGACGTAATTTAAGTGTTTTATTGCTTTTAAGAAAGAATGCAGTAAATTACCATCACAGCTAACCCCAGTAAGACAATAAGAATATGTTTACGTGAAATATAGTAGTTTTCTGATAGAATATGTGCAGCTGCCAGATGTAGCTATCAATTTGAGAAAATGTTTATGCTTAGATTTAGCCAAATGATCTATATTAATGAGGTTAACTTTTCATTTTTATTTTTTCTAGTCGAGCATTTTTAACATGAACCTCTGGCTCGGGAGACTTGGGCAACTACTCCCCACATTTTTCAACGTTAATAAAGTTACTGTTACGAGATTGTTTTAGTCTGTACGGAAAAAAAAATGTCTGTTGTCTGGCCAGGCTTTTGGCCGTAACCAAGAAAAGTATCTGACATAGTAACAGTGTCCCTAGTAACCCTTTAAGCCCTAAGAGTGATCAGCATCAAATTTCTCCTTGTAATATTAATGCTTAATCAATTAAAGAACATGATCACACAAGATGAGTTATCTTGATATCCAAACAGTTTCTCCCCACTACTTCTATAAGAAGTGTATAGGGCTAGAAATGAGAATTTAAATTTTAATATTAGGGATTAAAGGGTTAAGTGGGTGTGCATAAATCAAGGTTTGACTGTAATAGTACTTGACCCTTAGGACTTTGCACAGGGTGACATGCACCATTCCTTGTATTTAACCCTTTTAGCCCCAATAGTGATCAGCATCCAATTTCTCCTTGTAATATCAATCCTTAATCAATCAGAGATCATGAGAATTAAGGAAATGATCACCCAAGATGAATGCTCTTGATAGTTTATTAACTTCTCCCCACTATTGTTATAATACATGTAAATAAATATACAGGGACCAGAAATGAGAATTTGTATTTTGATTTTGAGAATTAAGAGGTTAAACGGTTATGTCAGTTATCTGACAAATAAACAAGTGAAAAGTATTGCTTTCATGTGCACATAAAAATGTACCGGATCATGGAACCCTATTAGTTTGCCAGCAGCAGTCTCATACACAGTGACTGTTACATAACATGTACTAGACTTGTGTGAAATTAAATGTAGAGATGTTTTTGGAACTTGCAGATTTGTCAAAGCGGGGTTCAGCCAGCAAATCAAAGGAAGACTTGCCAGCTCCGAGAGGTACTGCTATTTTGTATTATAGCAAGCAAACACATGATGAGGTTGCTACATTTGTGTACAAACACGGGATTTTAAAAATCCGGGCTGTGCAGGCCCTCACTTCCTTGCCTGCTAACATTCAACATGTGTGAAACCTACATGTAGCCTATGTAAAACTTAAATAAGAGTGCCTGCTAGCAGGCTAGTACAGTGTAGAACCAAATCATGCACTGTCCAGTAACACATGACCTCACCCCCAGTTATGGGATCACTTTTCTGGGAGGATAAAATACTATAAACTAATTGTAGATTCATAGCTTATCCAGATTTAAGCCAATCTCGTCTATTTTCATGGATTAAAAGAACAGTTTGTCTGCATAACATTATGTAGTTTTCTTTATAGACTTCATGTATAAAGTAAGAACACTGTATCAGAACAAGTCAGTACATAATTATTAGAAATCCAAGGTAAATCCCAGATAATAATCATCTGAAATTATGCTACAATCTTTGACTATATTTTTGGGATGTTCTTGCCTTTTCTTAATCATTGAGAAATTCTTGCTAAAAATGTTAAAGGAGAATGTTCTTTTTCCATCGTTAACAGATTCTACTGCAACTGCATTTTTGAAGTGCAGTAATCAGCTGCGTTCATTTTACAATGGTTCAATGAGTAAGGTGATGATTACTCCTTGGAACGTTGACGACACCGTGGACATAGACAAAGTGTATGTACAGTTATCATTTTTAAGAGATGAAAGAAAACCTGCTGGAACAACAAAAGAAAAGCTTCAAGATTACAGCGAAATATTCAACGTCCGTGAACATATTGTGCCTAAAAGAATTCTAGTATATGGAAGGCCAGGAATTGGGAAGACCACCTTCGCAAAGAAGCTTGCTGTGGACTGGTCAAGGGGCAAGAAAGAAATCCTGAAAACGTTCTCTGTTGTTCTTTTAATCAAGCTGCGAGATGTTTGCAACCCTCAAGACCTCTGTGCTATGCTAAAAATGGCTGAACTGCTGTCTGCTGATGACCCGATGCCATTTGATCAGTTGTATGACCATATTCTGAAGAACCAGCAGAATGTCTTGCTTGTTTTGGATGGATTTGATGAGTATAGTGCTGCAAAATCATCAGAAGTTCATCAGATTTGGAACAGCATTAAACTGAGAGATTGCACTGTCCTTGTAACCTCTCGGCCACTAAAAAAGGCTGAGCTAAGACCACCAAGCCATGCTCAATTCGAGATCAATGGGTTTGATCGTGAGCAAGTTGAACAGTTTGTGCGCAAGTTCCATAATGATAAAGCAGCCATAGATGAGTTTATTCATTTATTGGATGAACGTGACCTCTGGGAAATGGCAGAGATACCACTTCTCCTGTCGATGCTCTGTCTATCCTGGGGAACAGATCATCAAGAACTGCTAAAATCAGCATCAACCGCACAGCTGTTTGAAAGGTTTTTCCAGACACTGTTTGACCATGCTGCAGCAAAAACCTCAGATAAGGAATTTAGAAGCATAGATGAATACAAAGAAGACCTCTCAAAATTAGGAAAACTGGCATTTGATGCACATTTGACTGACTGCCTTTATTTAAAGTTTAGCAAACTGCCTGAGGATATTCGCCTTTTCATCAAGAAATATATTGCTGTGGGATTCTTGCAAGTTTCCAAACTTTCAAGGTCACCTCATCCTGAGGAAATTGTGTTCTTTCTGCATAAATCGATCCAAGAGTTCCTGTCCGCCTGGTTCATTGTTCAAGAATTGACAAATGCAAGGAACGAAACACCTACCTGCCTGTCAAAAGTCGACTCATTTGAAAAAATGAAGAAAATATACAATAAAAATGATGCTGTTTTTGCGTTTGTCTTTGAACTGTCATCAGAAGCTGCCAGTGCTGTTTTCAGACATCTAGAAATGATAGGAAAGAAAGAATGTCTGACAGAGTACAACTTCACTGAGAATCCTTCAATTGAAGACTTGTCTGACAACAAAAAAGAGTTTTGTTTTTTCAGCTTCGAATTGTTTCATTGCTGTCCCACCTCAAAAAGACAGATTGTCTACCCTTCCTTTTTGCAATGCGTTAATAGTTGTTTAGTGGTGGATCGTAGGTGGGGATATCTGTCGGATTTTGCAAATCAACATCTCTGGAGATTATCCACTTTACCCAGACCAAATTATTTATTTTTTGACAACACAATAGAGGCAAAACAAAAAGTGGATGATATTGTCTTTTCCGTGATGCATGATTTGGAAACTGTTGTTGTTACCTGTTACGGTGATACCAAGCCTGTAAATAACAATAACACTGATCCTCTTTATATTGATGAATTTTTCCTGAAGAAAGAAGGACAGCAAATGGTCCTCTACTTAACTACAATTCGTAATCATTGTTGTGAACTGCTGAGTGCGCTCATATCAGAACCAGAGTCTTCACCTCAGAAACCTGTTGATCACGTGTGGCAGAATCAAGATGCCAGGAGTTCTTTAGATTTAACTGAGAAAACATCTGACCAAACTCAGAAACATTCTCTGTCATTTGTCAGAAAGATCACAATTGAAAAACCAACAAGTGAGGAGCTCATGATTGTGAATAATACTGTGCTGTCTTTTGTTAAAAGACCTCAAGTTGTACACATTGAAGGGGATTGTGAACGTGAGGAAACCCATGATGCTCAGTTGGTGGAAAAATTGATGTCACATATTTCCTTCACAAACAGTCTGGTTGAGTTAGAACTTTTAAACATTAATTTGACAGCAAATTGTGCTGCTGTCATTGCTAGGTTCCTGCGCCAGGCTCCTAACTTACATACACTTACATGTACCTCGTCAAATAACCCAATGTACAATGGGGTGCGTGATCTTGTTGAAAACCTTCACCATACAGCACATTTGCATAGGCTCAAGTTGAGTAAAGTTCATATGGGAGATCGAGAGTGCTGGTTACTTGCCACTTCACTCAGACATGTTGAAAGGTTACAGCAGCTGGATTTATCTTGCAATCCACTGGGTCAAGGGATCATTGAACTGGCAAGACACCTGTACACTGTGCCTCACCTGACCGAGCTGGACCTGGAGGATACACAGATGGGTGAAGAGGAAGTCATAGCTGTAGCCCATTGTTTACATCATGTTGACTTGAAGGAGCTGTGGCTACAAAACAATCCACTGGGTCAAGGGATCATTGAACTGGCAAGACACCTGTACACTGTGCCTCACCTGACTGAGCTGAATCTGATGGATACGGAGATGGGTGAAGAGGAAGTCATAGCTGTAGCCCATGCACTGAAGAATGTACCAGAGCTGGAGTACCTTTTTCTATCCAATAATCCACTGGGCCGAGGAGTAAGTGAACTGATCCAACATCTCAGTAGTATTCCTCAGCTGAGATTACTGTGGCTTAAAAATGTTCTGATGACAAAGAAAGAAGCCATTGACCTGTGTACAGCAGTGCGTGGGAGGAAGATTGGCTTGTCCACAGATTACCATGTAAGATTTTTTACTTTTCTTGAACTTTGTATTTGTTCTTTGTATATCATCCCAGCCTACATGTACTATACCCTGTATAGTTCTTGGGACAGAGTGGCATCGCAAGATATTTGTTCATTATCAATTAATTATTTCAGAAATATCAAAGGAAGAATTAGTTGGAGTGGATTTTCTATAGTAATGTTAGTCACGTTTATTTTTCAAGAGACTTCATTTTTATCTTGGGAATAGGTGAAGTGTTGAGTGAGATATCATATATGGGGACAGATATGCAAATTTTCACTTGTTCCATCATCTGTAAACTTTTTTAATTCACCAGTGTATTACGTCATTCAGTTGTCCAGACATTCTCGTTTCACACAATGCATATTAATGTCACGCTAAGATGTTTTGGTTGTTGTAAATCTGTTTTACTCTTCAATTCTTTGACTTCAAATTCAGTATGGAAAATGAAAAACTGATCTGTGGACTTAACCTCACATTGTTTCATATTTACAAGATGGCTCATAGAGCCCTTTGATTTAAACTACTGAATGAAAACCTGTTATTCTAATGACCTTCCGTAACATCTGCCATCAGTGGTACATTGCAAAGTGTTCAACACAAATTTTATGAACTTCTACGCAGGAGTTTGGTGTCCTGTACATGCAGTTGCCTGTCACAGGACACCAAAGTCAAGGTTAGATTTCAGCAGGAGTTTTTGATATCCACACATGCAAAATGGGAATATATCTTTAAACAAAGTAGCATAGACACAGGGTTTTTTATGCAAGTTTGACTATAGCACTAAGAAAAAATCTGTCGCCAAAAAAAACTAAACAATTGAAATGCCAGCCACTCCGAAACCTGGGCAACAGTGAGCTCAAGTCCAATTTGCAAACATTATTTTAGCTGTAGTGAATTTTTCATAAACACATTAGTGCATCGCTGTGTCAGCCGATCTGATACACTTTTCAGCTTCTTAACATATTTTGAGATGTTCACCATTTTCTGCAATGCTTGCTTCACACTTCCAACATAAAAGTACATAATGTGCAAGAAAACTTTGCAAAAAAAAAATCTGTTAAGATTGCCTTGCTAAAGTTATTTTTGTTAAATCTCTGTTAACACTTGTGACAAGTTTAATTTATTTAATAAGTTTTCTTTGTGTGTGTGTGTGTGTGTGTTTTTTTTTTCGGACAGGAAGAGAATAGTGATGGTAATTATCGACTATGCACAGAGGCTGAATTAGAACAGCAAGAGGTGGAGTTTGATGACGAGTTTGATGACGAGTTTGATGACGAGTTTGATGACGAGTTTGATGACAAGTGAGAAATCAAATCACATGCATTCACGACACTGGGAAACGCGAGGAAACCTCAGGCACTAGATTATGATATCAAGAGGACTGAGTAATACTGATCTCCACTAACAAAGATAAATTACCTTCACCGGTAGAACTGTCTTCATGCTCAGGTGCTACTGTAGCTAGTCGACTGACCACACCTTTGTTTAAAGGGGTATTGTCACAGGGATTTTGTTATGTTTTCATCAAAACTGCACTAATATTCACTAAGTTCCTTTGCTTAACCCTCGAACTCCCAAGAGTGCCAAATAACAAAATTTAACAAAAATCCCAAATTTGCTTTTGTAAAAATTGAAAAACAAATGGTACCATGTAAAAGTACTGCCAAAGAGATTTGATTTGAATGGTCACACCATAGGATTTCATCAACAGACTCAAAAGTTAGAACAAATGGTACCATGTAAAAGTACTGCTGAAGAGGTTTCATTTGAATGGTCACACCATAGGATTTCATCCACAGACTCAAAAGTTAGAACTATATATGTTACATGTCTCCATAATTGACTCTTGGGGTGAAAAGATGAAACATGAAAGTAATCTTAGAACATGGAGGCAAAAATTCTCATGTGATTACTTGGAGAAAGTAGAAATCATAATCAGTTTTTAGCGGATTTTTCCAAGGCACTTGGAGAGAACTTGAAAAAATTGGCTAATTTTTTCAAGTTGCAATCCATTTCCATCCATTTTCATCCTTGCCATCCGCAGCCAATGACAACCGATACTACTTTCTTTACACTCGAAGAGTAATTATTGTTAACAAAAATGGACCATTATTGTCAGGTTTCTAGTGATACAAATATGTTTTTTGGCTTTTCAAATTGACGTTATAATTGGTGACATCGCCCCTTTAAATACATTTTGTTATTTTGTACATGCTTTTGTTAAGACTTCTGAATCGTGCAACTGGTGCTCTGCAAGGATCTGAGTAATTCAAACATACCATCTCACTTTTTATTTCAACATTACTCCGGAAGATAGTCTATGAATACAGACAACTTGTTTGTTCATGTACTGCTTTGTTCCCCTTTTAAAGGGGTAATGTTGCGCAGATGTTTACCAAGTAACCTCTACTTGTACACAAAGTTTTCTTGAAGGGAGCATAAACCACAATAATTTCTCAGTGATTTTTTCAAGGCACAAAGAACGAACTTTGCAATATTAATTTGCATGCTGTTCAATCTGCCCAATGCAATAATATTACTAATCGCATCAATAACAAAATTCTCAATTGTGATTGGTCATCTGCCTGCCTATTTCTTAATTGGTGCGCAGTCATGTGGGTGTCCAATTACAGCTATTCAATTACAACTTTTTGTAATTAGATAGCTGTAATTGGACACCTACATTGCACAAGCATCAATCAGTTGCACTTAAATGGGTTGTTCTTTGCTGTTTTCCTCGTACTTTCAAAACTGATGGAAAGTACCCTACTTAGGTGCTTTGAGTACAAAAGGGTTCACATAGACTTTTTAAGCTTAAATTTTGTTATTGATTATTGTAATTGAACTTCGTGTCATACAATTAAGGCGTAATGGTGCTCATAATTTCAAATTGGCCTCGCAAAATAGCACACCTCAGATCTGCTGCGCAAAGCTTCTGATTGGTTACTAAATGGTTCAAACTTATTTTAACCAATCATATCCTGTCCCTGTGCAGTCAATATACAACAGGACACCCACTACAAATCCTCACCATGTAGCGCTCCCCAGATCTTAAAAGGTTCTGAGGGGTGTAGCTAAGAAAACACTTAACAGGCTCATTAACAAGTTCAGCTGGTTTTTCTGGCTTGTGCACCTTCAAAATCTCCCAGAGTCTTTGTTTTCTAGTGAAATTTCAGTTGGTGATAAGTTCTCTTTCAGGTGGTGAAATTAGTCAGTAGCCAGCTCTGCCAGAGGTGTGGTCAGTCGTGTAGATCAAACATTGCTTTTCTTGTTGCAGTCAGGCAAAATATAGTAAGGAAGTAACCAACCATGACAGCGATGCCAACAAAAACACGAAAAAAACAAAAGAAAACGAACAAACAAAGCCATAAAAGGTTTAATGAGTGGCATAACTTATTTTGCGATTGCTTTGGTTTTACATTGTTGTGCTTTGTGATTGGTTAAAAAAAATCATCTCATGACACTTTTTCAACCAATCAGAAGTAAAACCAAAACCAATCGTGACTTACTCGCACAGGTTTTTCCCGCGCTTGCTGCTGGCTGCATGTATTTTCTTCAAGTTCTGATTGGTTCACTGGATTGGCAACATCTGTTGTGATTGGCCAGATTGTTTACTTTGTTTTTGGTTTTACTACACTCAGTAGGCCTTATGCATATTATGTCACCAGCTCAAAACTTCACCATCAAGGCTTGTTTGTACAAAATTCCTTGCAAACCTTTTCTAACTTCACATTGTTTTTGAGTGGGCTTTCTTTTCAGCTTTGCTGTTTTGAGAATACATTGATGAAATTGTCACAGGTTTCTACTTTGAAAGCGAGGCTTGGGGGTGAAATTAGCTAGTCTGACATAAATATGCATACGGCTATAAAATTACACATTTGGTGCTTTCTCGTCAATAAGAACGACGAGAACACACAACAAATCATTTTCCTTCCTTCCTCCGGGCCTGTGAGTCACATTAGACAAAATTCATTAAGGTAATTCCCTGGAAAAAGAATCTGTCATAGATTTGTAATGAAACTTGGCACAAATATTGAACAAGTCATGAAGGTTCCAAAATTGCAACAAAAATGAGGGGTCACCGTGCTCGTTTTATTGGTATACTGCTGACGAATACAGTGTTTAAAGGCATTTTCAGGCAATAACCGCGTGAAGCTAATATGCTCAATATTTCCACTGCATATTGATATTTCGCGTATAAGTTGACTTTATACATATGTATAATCATCTGTATCAATGAAAACGTGTCCAAAAAGCTTCAAATTTACTGAACACTCGAACAGTAGACGGTTGCTTGGTGTGCGGTCCTCTACCCAAAATGGCTTTCTTCGTAGGATTTCTATAAACTGTGCAAAATCTGATCATAGATTTTTGCTCACTTTTTAAATTTGCGTTGGGAACACTGTCCTGATTGAATTTATGCAGTATAAAATGGGGGTCACCGTGCTCGATTTTGCGCTAGCGCTCACAGAGTCCTTTTCTATCGTGGGAAAGGCCGGCTTTCCTCACAAAAGCCGCCATTTTTTTCAATCTGATGTCGCAATGTTTATGCGCAGTAGGGATGCGCAGTGCAAAACCAGGGAATCACCTTAAGTTTGAATAACTGTGAAGTACTCTAGCTTAAAACAATGATTTTTGAGGGTTTGAATTCTCAATTTTGGGGATTATTTTGGATTTAAAATTTTGCCCAGTATCTTTTGGGTAGTTAGCTTCTGGCAGGAATTTTTAGGGAGCTAGAATTTCTGAAAAATAATTCCGTGATAAGTGTAAACTATATCTGCTTGAGGTTTTTGACAAATGGTTCAAGGTACAAACAAACAAAGCCGGATTCCACGTTTGTTTATAACATTTTAAAATTTTCTGGTTTCTGAATGTGAAAAAGTTATTGGATTTTAGGGGTTTTGGTTTGACCTGTCGGGAGTTTTTGGGCTCTTGCTTTGACCCAAGGGATTTTTTTGGCTCTAGTTTTGGCCCAAGGGACTTTTTTTAGAAATAGATAAAATACTAGCGGCAGAACTGTATGGATATTAACAATGGCAAGGCACAAGCGAGCCATTGTAAATATTCATACAGTTCAGCTGCAAATATTTTATGATTTATAAAAGAACAAGACGCTGTGGGAGCGTATACTTGGGCGTCGTTGTATTAGGCATATTGGAGAATAATTGTCTTGGGAATCTGCATGCACGTTATTTCACGGTTTGATGATAGGGAGTATTCGGATAGTGTGAGCAGTCTAACAAAGAAGCGCGTTAACCGTCTAAACAAGAACAAGAAGACACAGTACACTTAGCGTGCGAGATCGCACGCAAATTATTAAAAAGTAGCGTGTCCACTGTGTCAAAAGACGAGTACGTACTGAAAAATACAAATCGATGCCTACTTTGTACTTACCGTTGAAAAAAAAAAAGGCCGTATGTCAGAGTTTCCCGATGGTTGTTATTGGTTTTAGCTAAATCTTGTAACTAGCTGGTCTGTGTTTCCGACACTTTTGAAGTGAATGCAAATGTAGCCGCAAAGTGGCTTTTCGAAGCCATGATGTAATTGCCTGGTCCGGCCCGAGGTCAAAACAACTTTTCCAATTGAAAGTTTTGCTGGAAGTATTCCCGCCGTTATTGTAATAAAGTTTGAATGAAACATAAATTTAATCAAAGTTAACGACAGAAGTGATAATTTAGGAGGAGAGAAACAAATTTAGCCCTTTGAAATATATTTTTTCAGTTGAGGTAAAAATGTTGCAATTTGCATAATGTGAAAGTAATTTGAAACCTTTCCAGTAACGCATAACGCAGCTGTTTCATAAAACATCTCGCAATCAGACACACGAAAATATATCCAGTTTTTATTCCTCTGTATCCGAAACACAGAAAAGAAAATTAAATGAAAAAGTGATCGCTTTAAGGTTATTTTTGCCCGAGAAACTAACTAGCTAGCGGAAGCAAAACTCGCAAGAAACGTCTCGCAAGACACCGCGTGCATTGTTTACATCTTCTCTCGGCGGTGAATTTTTGCACCCAAAGTTTCAGTTGGCTGTTCTGTTCCTTCAACTTCACGAAATCAAAATTAATGAAAAGCAAACAACCGAAAGAAGTGAAATTAATTGGGATTCCTACCACGCTTATATTTCTTCCTTCGCTGTCCACTGTTCACTTCTTATTAAATAAGCGCTATGTATGTATTCGTCTAAATTATCTTCTTCATGTTCGTTTAAACATGTTTTAGCGGGTTTCCGTCATGAAGGTATCGTAGAATTAAATCGCGAGTGCCAAATACTTTCGCAGTGTCTTCTTGAGTAATTTCCTTACGCATATTGAATATGAAACTGTTAGATGCAACAGAGAAAACACAACTCGCACTTTGTGACGTTCGCCTCGCATCAACAAACAGGTGTACTCCACTGCGGTCAAACGAGAGAAATTTGCAAACGTTAATCAAAGTACTTCAAAGTTAAGGTTGTCATTTTTACTGTTTATTAAAAGTTTCATATATTAACAATACACTGTCAACTCACTAAACGTTTTGAAAGTTTACTAAAAAAGTTCTAAGCGTTTGAAAACTATGAACCGCAGAACTGTCGGCGCCATTTGCCAACACAATTTTGCTCAGGCACGAAGCGTTTTGATCAGTTTTCAACGATCGAAAAAAGCTCGTTATTTTGAGCCGGAAAGATGAAAAGATAGTTACATAAACTAATTATTTTATACATCCTTGCCCACGTTTCCACTTAATACTAAATGAATCCCACCAAATAAAACGAAAAACGCCTCGGACGTGTGATCGCGGTGAAGGTTTGAACAATCCCGCCATCCCCAGAGTTGCGCAATACTGCACATTTGTGGACGACCAAACTGCATTTTAATACTTGGTCGCTACGCCCAAGTAACAATGGCAATGAAGCTTATTGGCGTTCCCATCATTAGTATTCTGTATCATTGCTACAGTAAATAGCTGTTCTGTATCAGGATTTACATTGTTTGTATTTATTGTTGTTATTTATATTTTGATATTTATATATAAATAGGTTTTAGACAGTTATATACATGTATGTAAAGCGCGTTTGGGCAATTTTGGAGAGTGTGCTATATAAATAATAAATTATTATAATTGTTATTATTACAAACCTTCATTAAATGTTCATTTCTTTTGTACTTTCCTTATGAATTATTAATGACTTTTATGTGGTAATATAAAATTTTGCTCCATTTGCACATTGCAATATTCATACCCTAAGCTTTGAGAAAGAAATAGTTACTTTTAGCCTACGCCTTCAATCAGTTCTCCTTTAAACCTGAGAATGTATCCCCCTCCCCCATCCCGCTAGGGTGATTATATCGTCTATTTTTCCATATCGTCATTATGACGTTATCGCTCAAGACTCATAATGTGACGTCATCGCTTAAGGTAGCGTCTTGTCTATACTCTCCCGATATCAATACCACAGGAAACCCAAGCGAAATGTTTGCATTTTAAAACATTGTATGTAATTTCGAGCGAAACGTTTTAAGCAATATATAAAATCAAAATCGACGAATGAAGTCGATGAAACACTTCTTGGTGTTGCTTTCTGTCTTTATACAGTGTTTCTACGCTATTTGAGTGATTTTTAGTCCATCTATCTTACCTTGTAATATATAACTGAAAGGAAGGCGAGTTCAGCAGCTTCCGGCTTTGACACGTGTCCAAAAATGGGTGCTGCTCCCATTCTGAGTCGTCGTCCTCACAGTAGAATAATGTTATTTTGCGTTTCTTCGAACAAATTGAGCATACCTTGTTATCCGCTCCACAAAATCATATAATGCACCAGTCAATGTAAATCCCCGCCCCCCCCAACCCGGGCCTGAGCGGGGTAACGCGGGGACGTTCACCCATATTCACTCCATTTTGGTCCCCCGGTAGGCGGGGAGTACGCTAGAAATCACGATCTTCGCCACCCGGACCGGGGAAAAAGCGGGGCATTCACTCTTCTGTGGGCAGCGGTTTCATTTTCGCGCTGCATCGTAAAAATCGTTCTTGATTCGATCGTGGGCAAAGCGAAACAGAAAGACGAGCAAATTAATATATAAAAATGCTTTGCAAAGTGTCTTTTAGACATGGTAGCATGATCACGAAGAAGGCTGTTGTAGCCGAAGACCTAGAAAGTCTGATCAAGAAAGGTGGGCATGTTTGCAGTTTATATTCATGTATTTATATTTCCAGATGTGTTTGCCTTCGACAAAATGGCGGCCGATCACCGTGATAAACATTTTATGAGCTTATGTATATTTGCTCGTTTTCCAGGAAAAGCAAAATTTGGAATCAAAGAAGAAGAAACCATATACGTCTTTCTGGAGGATGGAACAGAAATCGATGACGATGAGACTTTTAAAGCATGTGCAAATGAAACATTATTTGTCTTCTCGTCTGATGGAGAGTGGAAGTCGCCAGAGTCAATGCAGGCCAAAGGTTATTGAAATATTTCCTTTTTATAATACACCTTGGAATAATTTTATTCGTTGTGTGATGTGTGTGTGTGTCAGCCTTTTTTCTATAATTTTAAAACATTATAGAAAACAAAGACCTTGGGGAAGAAATTCCCAATTGCTTGCATTGAACAGATTGAATTGCCTTTTTTCTTTGAAGCAATAATGTGGTTTGTTGTTAATTTTTATATGCATTCACTGGTATTCACTTCAGACAATGATATTTTGTTTTGTAGGTGAAAGTACCATTCCCTTGTCTGTAAATCAAGATTTTTCATTTTGTCAAGGTATTTAATTTATGAGTTTTAGTACACCTAGCATCCTTTCTTAAACTTTAGGGTGAATGTCTGTATAAATGAGTCACAGATGAAATGAGATACTATATATATAATTTTGTTTTCAGGTAAACAATCTGCCAAGTCAGGAAACAGCCACTCTGCACTTACAGAGAAAGGTAAATGGGCATCTAATTAGCATTTGTATCTAACTATTTTCTGTAAATAAGCTTATATTCATGTGTAAGATTTTTTCAATTGTGTATGTAAACATTTCACTCCTGTTGTTACGATTATGATGCCATGCTGTAAATGTTTGACGATTTATGTCATATGCTAATATTACTATGAGTTATTTCCTTTTTAAGTGACATTTTGTGAAATTGCTAATTTCAGGTGGTCAGACAACAATAGCTTTTGAAGGAAACCAGATTGTGCTTGGTCCAGTTACGCAGGTACCTGTAAGGAACTTCAGGAAGGTTACAATGAATAATTATGCACATGGAGAAAATATCACATTTCATTAGTCTTGAAGAAACTTTAAAGCCTATTATCTTTGGCTTATTTTAGAGGATGCCTTCTGTTTGATTATTAATACATTTTACAGGATTGTTGTCAAGGGCCAGTAGCGGTCATAAATGGCTATCTTCTAGTTCTTATCCCCTCTCTGGCTAGCTGTTTTTTTTTCTCAGTTAAACAAAACTGTCCATACTTGTGATTTAATCATTAGAGTTTATAACTGCCTAATTGTTTGAGTGGCCTACTTCTTTATAAATGGAGGACAACCCTGATTTTATTCAAGTTCTCAGGGTGAGGTGCGGGATTGCAGAAAATTAATTCAATGCTTTTCAGAACGAGACAGGAGACAAGGATCTATAGTTATTCAATGAGATGCAAATAAGTATGAAGGCCACAGAATTAATTTTCTGCAATCCCCGCACCTTGGCGAGTTCTCACCACTTGCAGTCTTACATTAAAGTTTTAAATTGTTAAGAAGCTACACTGCTGCAAATTCATAATTCAACACAATTGTAGATTTTTACTATTGTATAAATCATCCATTAATGAAAATCTGAGAAAAGTGCACTTTCCAGAGCAGCATTTGTTTTTCCTTTGCCAACTGTGGTAATTTGTATTGTAGATCCCTTGTGCTCCTACAGTTGATTTAACGGTAAAAGTAGACACTGAAAAGCTTAAAGAAGATAGCAAAATCTACCCAAATGTCCAACTTGGAGGCTTCTTGTACGACTACAGGAAAGCTGTGAATAACGCAGCCTATGATCTGGCATTACAAGATCCATCTTTGGTGTTCAAAAAAGGAGAGCTGCAGTCCCTGGCACAGGCAAAGGTAGATAAGGAAGGATATTCATACAAGAAAAAAAAGTCAAGATCGTCGTCTTCATCTTCTACTGAGAGCAATCCTGCAGTTACCAAGTTGACTCCTTCAATGCGCTCCAAGAGAATTGAGCAAATCAAAGAAGACCTTACAGAAGCAAATCTAGAAATGACACTGTTGGAGAAAACGAGAGCAAGAGCAAGGAACTTGAATCAAGATGATCGAGCACGGCATCTCACTCAAGAAATGACACCCCTCAGGCTAAAGAAACGAGAGTTGGAAGATGAGCTGTCTGTTCTGCAGAAGAAGGAAGCAAAGGCTTTGCACCAAAAAAGGATTAGACTTGGTAACAAAGCCAGAGAGCAAGGTGAGCCATGTGGTGATCAGCAGCTTGATACTTCACAACAGAGAATTGATAATATGCTTGTAAAAAACACGACGAAAGAGCTGTCTGAAAAAAGTGGTTGTCATGATCTTGTGAGAGTTGCAGAAGGAAATATACTCAACCAATCCAGTGGTGACGTTGGAAGTCAGTACGCAAAGGAAAGTGCAGCCTGCAGTTCCAGTTCTGGTAATGGCCAGTGTAACAATAAAGACCAACCTCAGTCATCTGGACAGGACACCCAAACAAAGCCTTTTTTATAGATCAGACCGGTAGGGGAGATGAAGCTGCATACCAAAGATATCTCGGACAGATTAACAACAATTTGAGTGAAAATACTAAAGTTGGAGATGGTCTTCATGTATCTAAGTTAACTGGAATTTCTCTTGAACAGTTTATTTCATGTAGATCCATGCTATGTTCCCAGTTGCACAGACCGGACTGCAGAGAATGTGGTATGTTAATTAATGCTGCTCAAGATATTCTAGCCACTGGAGTATTGGAACTTTCTGAAAGTTATAGGAAACACTTCTCCTCTACCTACAGGTCTTCTAATGCAACAAGACGTTTCATGCAGCTGCCTGTTGTTGTCTTTAGAGCATCACAGAAACCCGGAATGCAGAAATTGTATGTGATTGAAAAGCAAGATGCTGTCAACTATGAAAAACTGGTTAGGATAGTTTCCAAGTTTTCACTGGAGAAAAACTTGGACACAAAAGGCGTAAGAAAAGAGACTGTGCAAAATCTGTTAAAGTTAGCTTCAACCGAAAGCGACAGAAAGTTAATCAAATTTGCTGTCTGTGAAGCCAGTGGCTATTCTAATAAGAAAGTGGAGACCTTGGGGATACATGAGGTCTCAAAGTTGAAGGTTAATGTGAGAAGTGCTCTACAGGAAGCAGAGCAGATAAGAAGAGATGTTTCTGAGCTTGTGGCAGTGAAAGAACAATGTGCATTAAGATCCCTTGGGCTTTATGAATTTGCAAATGATAGTGAAAGTGATAGTAGTGAAAGTGACAATGAATCCTCAGACAATTCTGAACCCCAGATTCAGTGGGTGAGTGGGTCTGAAACCGACAGCGACTCAGAAACAGCTCAAGGGAACACATGCTTAGATCCTGATGATGGATCAAAGAAGTCAAGTGAACTAGATACAGCTCAAAGAAAGAGGCACTTAGATCCCGATGATGGTTTACAGAAACAGCCACACGTTTTTGCCCCAAATAATGACCACTTGTTGCTCATGTTAAGAGAAAACAACTTAAATTGGTTTTCGTTCGTAGAAGAGCTTAAACTTTTGATGCGTAATTATGACAATGAGGTTATAAATCAAGTTTTGGTTGACTTTAGTCAAAATCTAGATGGAATGGATTTGGATGATAACGAACAGGAATCTGTCGAGATGTCTAGGCAGGCATACCTAAATGACGAAAGAGTTGCAGCTATGGATAACACTGGTCTAACAGATTCTGAAAGTGACAATCCTGAAGACTGGATTAGCTTAAACTTAAGGTCTGCTAAAGGGAAGCAAGTTGTGAAGAAACACCGAGCAATTATCAAGAGAATCGCGAAAAGACAACAAGCCAAAGTAGTAGCAGAAAGGGGTCTTTTGAAACGAAAGGTACCAAAAAGAGTTGGCAAAGTACTGCAAAGATTTCCCAACCTAGGAAAAGATATAGAGCAATTTGTGCAGAGTAAACGGTGTGGCGCAGACTCATGGAGAAGAACCGGCGTTACCACATTTGATGGAAATAGGAAACAAGGTCCCAAAGCATCTTTTAGATCAATACAAGAACATCTGCAACAAAAGTATGACACCAAGATAGGATATGGAACTGTCGTGCAAATGTGTGTTGTTAGAAACAAAAGGAAACTATCAGCAAAAAGATATAAAGGTGAAGCAAAGGTTACCTGCCGAAGGGCAAGGAAAGGATTTAACTTGAAGTTTAATCCCGATGCGCACTATAGCTGCGCACTGTACAAGGTCCTTGACAAAATTCAACTTGAAGATACAAGCAACAAAACTGTATTAAACAGAGACGATCAAGCTGGTTTCAGATTGGACACAACGTATACACATTCACAACACAGAGTGCTCTCTGTTGACCAGGAGGTAACAACAAGGACTGATTTTGTTAATAAGTATTCGTCAGTTTTGCAGAGCTCGACATATTTATTTATGGCAAAGGACAAAACTGATGAAAGAGCTGCTGCAATTATGAAAGATCATTTTGCGTTCAATAAGAATCCTTCACAACATGCTGCGGATTTGAAATTTCTGAAGACCACCGAAGAGTTCAAACACCTTTTCCCTGGAAAGAGTGTGGACTGTATTCGTGTTGATGGAGCAACAGATGAGCGACCCTCAATTCTTGAAGTCCAATTTGTGTGGACTGAGATCCATCTCAGTGAAGAGAAAGTTGTTACTTGTGTGACAGCCCGGCATAGTGGCGGTAGTTTCTTGAACAGGGTCGAATTAGTAAATGGTTGTATTGCAAGGGCTCATAGTCATGTGTTTATACCTTCAACCTTGAATGGGTCAAACATGACCAACAACGGACTGGATGAAGAGAAACTGAAATCAAATCTAGATGCTGCTGCAGACGTTTACATTGATAGGACTCAAGATGCCCCTTTTGGGAGTACAAAGATAAAGTACTTCAAAGGTGCCAGTGGTGAATATTCTAAATATATGCAGAGTAGAAGAACGAATTTAATCACATTTTTGCAAGGCTCGCAAAAAGCTAAAAAAGAGCTAAAAGAGAAAGAACCTGTACAATATCAGTACTTTGAGGAAATCTGGCAGGTTAGGAAAGATCATCTGGTGACAGGATATCCCAAACAGTACATATTTCTGCTACATGTATGTTACAAGCCCTCCTGTATTCATCCAGTGTGTAAGAAAGGAAAGCCAACAAAGGAATTAGAGTGGTTTAATTCGGGCCCAAACCTTAAATGCATTCCCTTACCAATAAAAGATCCGAACCGCCCTTGGGGAGGGCATTGTGAAGAATGCAAAGGTGACCAGTGTTCAGGACATTACATGCAGGCTGAAGATTGCATCAGACATGTTATGCTACACACAATGAAAGACTGTATCCGCGAACCACCATCAGTTGTTCTAAAGCGAGAGTTTGCTAGGCTTGCAAAGACGATGAAACCCGCAGACCTAACTGTTGATCACGAGGCAGTTGAGAGTTGTGCAAGGCAGACCATGCTAACAAAAAATGAAGTGAAAATTTGGTTTGAGCACTTGGCAAAAGTGAGTGAGCGAAGGAAAACTGGTGCTAAGAAAGCTGCAGCAACAAGGGCAGCGAAGAAAGGTAGGTTAAAGACCTGTCACTTGTGAATCTTCCAACCCACCTACCCATCCAATCATCCGTCCATCCAGTCAGCCAGCCAGGCAGCCAGCCATGTATCTGTTTGCCTGTCTTCCAATTACCTTATATATGAAGTAAAGGGAACTATCTATAACACAGCTGGATTTTCTTGTTGGTTTTATTCACTATAGGCAATCTGATGTCTGCATACTGTCCGTGTGGCGAACCGGATGACGACTATATGATTGCATGCGATAAGCCTACATGCAGATTTGAGTGGTACCATTACCAGTGTGTGGGGCTTGACAGTCTTAGTATTCCTGATGGGGAATGGTTCTGTTCTGAATGTAAAGGTGATTTTATATAGTATTTCTAACTACAATTCATTAGTATTAGCACTGACATTACAATTAACATTATCACTACCATTTTATCTTCTTCCTCCTCCTGGTCATCATCATCATTTGGGATACAAATTTAATACAGTAGACAAGGAGTAAATTTTTGTTTTGTTTCATTAAACCCCTTTAGTGTATCCTGGTATTGTGATTACAAATATTTAAAACAGCCTTATTCTTTAATCGTAGGTCACCCTGCTCATCTAGAGAAGAAACTACAGTAGTCAACAGAAAGAGAAGAACAAAATTTGTAAATAAATGGCCGGACTTCACATTGTACTTTGTTTTTGTTTGTTCAAAGTTTTTCTGTAATCTCAGTAGTTTAATAACAGAAAGAGAAGAACAAAATTTGAAAATAAATGGTGACTTGACATTGTACATTATTTTTGTTCGTTCAAAGTTTTAATGTGATCTGCATTTTTCTCAGATGCCCCCGAGGGCGGGGACATTGGATCAAAAGCGTTTTCCCGGGGGGCAGGGCATTTTCTTACTTTCACTGACTACAATTTCCAAGTCCCCGCTCAGGCCCGGGTTGGGGGGGGCGGGGATTTACATTGACTGGTGCATAACGCTTCAAAATAGCCGCCATTCTTGTCCCCAGAGCCCTGTTTCGTTTGGTCAGCGGAAAAACGGAGACGAGACGCAATTTGAAAAAACCGTGGAGCTCTGGGGACGAGAATGAATAAAAAGCTCCAGTGCGCGGTCGGCACTGGGCACCAGGCTCAACTTGAACTCCAACATGACAGGGAATTGCCCCTGTCATAAGGGAGCTTACGCAACGATGACGATAACACAAAGGAAAACGTCACTTGAAAAAAAGGATTCGCGCTATTTTAAACTACTTTGCAATTGTTCCAATTTGTTTAATTTGTCTAATATGACTGAATTGTCCAGGAGCTAAATTTGTAAATAGAGAAAGGAAAATTAACCGTCGTGTGTTCATGTTCTCCACGAAACCTACAATTTGATCATTTGACGTTATTGTTTTGCAGGGAAGGCAAAGAAATGTACCAAAATGTAAAACGCACGTGCATAAGCATTGTTTTCGCTCATTAAACCTATTATTTTGTGCCGTTCTCTCTGCCGTCGCCGTCATGGTTGCGTAAGCTCCCTAATTTTGTTCACGGCACCTACCACCCGCTCGTATTTTTCGCTCGTACCGACTATCTGAGATCCTGGTAAGAGAGATCAATGGACTTATTTGGCGATTTTGATTCGATAAATGTCTTATAAATGTCGATAAATGCAAACAACACGCTTGGGTGTCCAACGCAGAGCAACTAAGTTCATACTGAAAAACGATGATCCTTATCATACCCGCTTAAAGAAACTGCGGAATATGTTATCACTAGAACAGAGAAGATTCTTGTCTGATGTTATGTTTTTGTTCAAGGCCGTAAATGGTCTTGTTAACATTGACATTTCTTCTTATATAACCTTTTATTCAGATGGGGATCGTTATTCTTATAGATCGTTTGACAATTTGTCTCTGAAGAAGAACTTTGCTAGAACTGATGTTTTTAAATACAGTTATTTTAATAGGATTGTTGACAGCTGGAATATGCTGCCAAAAGAGACGCGTATGGCTACTGATGTAAATACTTTTAAACTTAAGGTTATGAATTTTTTATTTAACAGTGATTAATCGATTTTTAATATTAGCGAATTGTATTTTTAGTAATTATGATGATTTTTACAACTTTGTATACAGGAGGTGACTTGTTTTTACATGGGGTTCAGACTCCTTTACAAGTTATCCTTATGGCAGTTGTTATTATTATTGTTGTATATTTATATTGTTTGCCATCAAATTGTAATAAAAGTAAAAGTAAATACTAGTACGATATTTACCAATAGATGACATCTTTTTCGATATTGATATCATTGTGATGATGATGATGATGATGATGATGATGAACTTTATTCATGTGTCAATGTATTTAGCTAGCGCTAATTGGGGACACAACATAAAGATACAATAAATAATGAATAGTATGATAAATAAAAGTTAAGAAATAAGAAAGCTATAAAAGAAGCTATAGTATAATCCTATATATATTATATATAAATTTACAATATTCTAAAATAATAAAAAACAATTCTCAGAACACGGGCACAACTTAAGAGGTACAAATAACACACGCAGAGCAATTGTTGCCGTTTATCAGTTCAGTAAGATCCCTACATCTAATATGACACTTAAACCTAGATAGGCTGCTCGTTTCAGTGATGTTTTTATCTAGCTTGTTCCATAAAAAGGGTCCAAATGTCATTGATCGAGCCTCATATATTGCGACGTCAATCCTTTCCAGGCTAAAACAAGCCAGATGGTTCTGACCATAAAGAACGCAGTCCACGCCGAATGGTCACGGGTATCTAAAGGACCGATAATTCGGGCTAGTATCGATGTTTGGACATAAGCATGAAAACGAGGCCTAAGGGCTGCATCGCATTTAAAATGGGAGAAGCGCAGCCTACAACTACGACCGAAAATAGCTCTCACAAATGCTGCGCTGCTGCGCTTTGTAATAATCGTTCCGATAATAGGAAAGACTTGACGTTTCATGCATTTATTTGCCGGCGAAGGATCCTTGCCGAAGGCAAATTTGTAGATGTAGATGAAGGTTAGTTTCTCCATGGTCCACTTTCCAACGTCACTTTCATTTACTATAACTGCTCCAGGAATATCTTCTGGGGTTAATTTTTAATCTCTAAATCACAAATCGCTCTTGTTTCCGCCGCCATATTTACTTTTTTGAAGTTTGCAGGAAATTTGGTGGCCCTTAGGCCTCGCTTTCATGCTTACGTCGTGAGTGTGTACATATCAAAAGCTTGGTATCGAATACTTCGTATCGATATGGGCCTCTCCTTGCTAAGCAAACTTGAGAAAAAAAAAACTTCTCGCACTAGAGTATATGCAAACCTAAACAAGTCTCTCTTCATGGTGGAGTTGGCGCTGACCAGAAAAGAACGCAGGCTTTGGAAAAATTCCCATATTGAGAGGTAATGTGTGCAGTATCGAATGGTGTTGAAAGGACCGATATTTCGCACAAGCATCGATATTAATGAACCCAACACCAACATCGATACCGACCCACTCTCACGCCACACCTGATTCGACGAGGCTCGACTGAATACGGTATTCACTAAAGTTCATGACTGCAAATTCAACAAACCAATTTCAAATGTATTTATCAGCAACTTCCTTTGCACAAATATATCTCCTGAGTAGCACAATTGTAAGAACTAGAGTACAGCAGCCTCGATCAAACAAGAACTGTTTGTGAATATAATGAATCTTTTAATGACAAATTCGTCATGCTTATTATTATTATTATTATTATTATTATTATTATTAATATTGACAATATTATTATATAAGTAATTGCTTATCAATCTTACAATGTTACAATATTATTGCAATTCATCAGATTTTTTCTTACTTTCAAGTTGACCTCTTGTGGCATATTTAAATAACTGATTTTACGTTCTACCTTTTCTTCGAAATTAGTTGCTCGGTAATCAGAACTTACAACTACAATTCATCCTATTAAACAGCCTTAATATGTAAGCGACGGAACTTTCATTAATCAATTACAGGAAAGGTGTTCTTTTCGCAACCAATCAGGGGCGAGTTGTTCAAAGCCTGATTAGCACTAATCCTGGATTAACTGTCAACAGAACATATGAGTTGTCATGGTAATTAACCCCGGATTAGCGCTAATCGTCATATTCGAACAACTCGGCCCAGAAGCTAATTCAAAATCAACAGGACTGGTCACACATATGTTTTCCCGCTCTTAGCACGGGTGCGTAATTTCCCGCGCTAACCCGCAACCAATAAGAAGCTAATTAAAAATCTACCGGACGCGCACGCGCATGTTTTCCCGCGCTTGGCACCAGATACGTGATTTCCCGCGCTAGCTCCATCCAGTTGCACGTTTTTGTTTCAACGTCTGTTTGGCCAGTTTTCAAGATTTTTGGTCTCTGTATCCAATGGCTCCGTTTGTAGTTTAGCAACCAGTTCTAATAAACTATCGCCACTATTGACCTCGTGGTGTTTTAAACAACCCACGACTGTCCATAAGATGAACGAGTCCAACTTCCTGCATTTTCAGTTGGCACAATTCAAGCCATGTAACACAAGGTATTAAGCAGTGAGCCGCTGGCTAATCTGTTTGGACGTCACGACGCTCGACCTGGGAAGTCACGCATATCCCGAGTTATGACATCACAAGTGCGTATGTGCGTAACGCGATACATTAAGGTTCACGATATTTGTTTGTTTGATAACCTTGCCTTGCAACAAAGAAGTCTTGTTTATTCTTGACCTCGTTGCGATATAATCTATGAATTTTTGTCTTATCAGTCCCAGGGAATTCCACAACTAATTCTCTGTACCCGCATTCTCGGCAAAACTTGAAAGCCTCTTGTAGAAGTTTTGTGGCAATGTATTTTCTTTGCCCGCGAAAGCAGATATCAACAGAGATTCGTTTCACAAATGCAACAGTTTCGGATTTTTTATCCACAGCTATGAAACCCACAATTGAGCTGTCGAATTCCGCCACTAGGAAATTGCACTTCGCTTTGGAAAGGTAATACTAAAATTAAAGAAAAAAAAAACACGTTTGTTAATAAAAAAAATAAGAGATGATGACAAGATGTTCAAAGGGAAATAAACCGCAAAACATTCGTCGCAAGGGCAGCCGAGCTTTGATGTTTGATAATGTATCAGCATGGTATACAGCAGCTGCGCGCGGTGAAACTAAAGCTGAATTACACTGGGTCCCAACCAAACTCTACTTTTCCACAGTTAGAGCAGTTTTCAATTGAGTGTCGAAAGTAATTACACAACTGCTTTGGTTTTGCATTGCTACGCTTTGTGATTGGCTAAAAAACCTCGCGCCACTTTCTCAACCAATCAGAAGTAAAACCAAAACCAATCGTGACTTGCTCGCACGCGTTTTCCCGCGCTTGGCGCCGCCGACATGTAACTGCTTCGAGTTCTGATTGGTTCATTGGATTGTTTACGACTGCTGTGATTGGTCGGAGTAATTACTTTGGTTTACGACACTCAATTAAAAACTGCCCTATAACTGTCATTACTTGCTTTCTAACTTTGAAAACTGTGGATGGAATCTAGCTTAAAGCGTGGTCATTCATGTGAAGGATAAGGAACAGTACTTTCCTGGGGTACTGTAAAATATACTGTATAAAAATTGGCTTTTACTCGACACGCGCACGCCGGGGTTACTCTTTCTGACTAGACGAGAAAATCCCCGTCCCCTCCCCCAGAGTTGTCTAGCCCTCCTCCCCACGAGACGAATTCGCGATCCCCATGTAAACAGTTGGTTGATTTTTTTTAAAGAGATAAGTGAAATGTTAGGGAACTTTAGATCGGACCGCGAGTACAAGATTAAGTACGAGTACGACTTTTAAAACTTAGTTCGCGTGCTCTAAATTATAACCATTTACCACACAAATTTCATGATACCTAGAGTCTCCTTATCTTTTGGTCTGCAGAAAGAAGGACCGACTCAAGTGAATGCTTTTTATAGTATAACAAATGCATGAAAAGGTTAAATTCTCTTAATGCTCAAGGTGACTTGTTTTTCACCATTCTGCTAAATAATATTCGGGGCTCTATTAATTTCACTTTTCAACACAGGACTTGAGGGCAAAATGATTCGTTTAGATATCGAAATTTTTTTTGCCGCATTCAAAATATACCTCTGAAGAAACTGAAACGAAACTGATCAGCACAGCGAGTTGGAGGTGACAATCTATAATTAGCTTGACACATTGTATTGCATATATAGATATCTTATCCTATGATCAGGCGTGTGCAGAGGTTATTAACAAAACACGTGTTTTTCGTGCACGTGAAAGTGTCTGTGTATTTTTTAAAGGTGAAGCTAAATCTTGTGCAACCCGTGTATGCATTAGTTTGCGTTCGCACGCGACTTTTGACCGGCTTATTAACAATGCACGAGACATTTGCCACATGGAGCCAAACCCTGAGAAATGTATTAAAAGTGGTTCTTAGTTTTAACTTTGTGAAGTGACTGAGTAGTAAATACTTTCTTGCGATACAAGGTGGTTCTAACTTGTGAGTCTGTGCCGGGGTGAAATTCTAAAGTGTGACCATTCAAATAAAAGCTATTGAGCAGTACTTTCCGGTGGTACTGTTTATTATGCTGTACAAGGTGGTTCTAACCTTTGAGTCTGTGGATGAAATCATAAAGTGTGACTATTTTTAAAAGTAAAAGCTATTAAGCAGTACTCTCCTGTGGTACTGTTTATTATGCTCTACAAGGTGGTTCTAACTTTCGAGTTCCTAAAATGTGACCATTCAAATAAAAGCTATTCAGCAGTACTTTCCTGTGGTAGTGTTTATATATGCTGTACAAGATGGTTCTAACTTTTGAGTCTGTGGATAAAATCCTAAAGTATGACCATTCAAATGAAAGCTACTGAGCAGTACTTTCCTGTGGTACTGTTTATTATGCTGAACAAGGTGATTCTAACTTTTGAGTCTGTGTATGAAATCCTGAAGTGTGACCATTCAAATGAAAGCTATTCAGCAGTACTTTCCTGTGGTACTGTTTATTATGCTGTACAAGGTGGTTCTAACTTTTGAGTCTGTGTATGAAATCCTGAAGTGTGACCATTCAAATAAAAGCTACTGAGCAGTACTTACCTGTGGTACTGTTTATTATGCTGCACAAGGTGGTTCTAACTGAGTCTGTGGATGAAATCCTTAAGTGTGATCATACAAATGAGCAATACTTTCCTGTGACGATGTCTATTATGCTGTGATGGTTCTAGGATCTTCTAGCTTTGGATTGTTTGAGTGGATTTCTAAAATGACCAATCAAAAATTACTGAGGAGAACTTTGATATGGTTCTAGTTTTCCGCTTTTGCCAGTGACGCATTTGTCAAAATTTCGAAACTCTGTTACGTGGAATCGTGATGCAAACAGCTAAGCGTGCGTGATCGGAAACGGAACTTGAAACACTTCACTGTTTGAGTGTAAACATGAAAATACGTAAAAACGCCAACAAACTTCCCGCGTTTTGGTTTTCCAGAAAAATCGGCCAACGTTTAATAGATGGTTTTCTTCACTCTATCCGCTCCTTACTTTTGATAGCATCTGGAGTTTTGACATCGTTCCAGAAGGCTTCCAGACCAAAAAATATTTGTAGAATCTTCGCACTTCAAGTTAGCACACGCAATGCAGATATTTTAGGAATGTTACGTAACGGACGGCTTGTATAAAGAAACGCTGTTTTGATCCGGCCTTGGCAAAATCCGTTTACAAAGGCCGTTCAAGATGTTTCATTTTTCGTTCTAAAATTTCAACTACAACTGTGAAGATATTGTATTTTTTTTTTCTGGACATGTTAACGTTGCATGGTTTCCTAGGGTTTTTTTTTTTTTTGACCCAGTGACTTTAGTCTATCCCCCGCCATTCACCTCTCAAATGACCACATTTTGTTACATTTTCACTTGTAAAACAAACAATTAAAAAGTGCCACAAGGAAAAAACTGCTCGTTAGCTTTTATATGAAGAGTCTTTGAATGGTAAGACTTGACCATTTCATCTACAGACTCGGAAACGTTATGTTGGATACACGTTACGTTCAGCCTGAATTGAGACTTTAGGAAAATCTAAAGGGTTCATATTTAGTAAAGGATAACCGCAAAAAGGTTAATGGTATTCGAATTTTTTTTACTCCACATATTTAAAAGTCAAAGTTTAGAAAATAAACCGCACTGGAGGTCCAGTGCAAACATTTTTCTTGCCAAATCTCCCGCATTACAAGATAAATTGATGTCTTAAGCAAAGACACAAAGTTACATTTTGACGTTTGTGTGAAAAATGTTTCGAGATACATATCGATATCTTAGCAAAGTATACATTTTATCCGTTGAATAGCTGGAAAATTACTTATGTCACTAACTGATTTTTCAAATAATAAATTTTTCACATATTAAAGCTTGTTGGAAAAGTATAAAACTTCCAGAAATTCCAGGATTGTTTTTTATCTGTTGTTGCGGTTTTGGCGAAAGACGTTCAAAAATTCCAAATGTGTTTTGATAAAAGTGTGTGGTGATAAAGTAGCTCTTGAACAAACAATAATTTACACATGTAATCACTCCAGGTTTAATTACTTTGATTCGAACTTGTGGTTTACCTCGCCCATTTTGTTTTAACCAAAGTGGCTTTTTAATGTTACGTAAGCGAAGACAATAAAGAATGAGACTTGATTTAATTTGTTATGCTGTTTTCAAGAGAAACCTCTAAGAGTTAAGCGGATGAAAGTTCGCAATAAGACTTATTTTTTGTTTGTTGTTTTGTTCAACGGCTGTTTCCTGTGTTGGTTACTTGTTCTCAATTGCTTTAATTATGTTGGGTTTCTCTTCTAGCTGCATTTTGTCGGTTTTCGCATTGACTGTTGCCTTGTATTAGCTTGGCTTCTTTATAATTGCATTGAGTTGGCTTCTTATAACTACATTGTGGTAGTTTCTAATGACAACATATTTTTCCCCTAACTGCTGTGTGTTGGTTTTTCACAGCACAATTTTACTTTTTCCCTGGGAAAGGCTACAACGCTTTGCGCGTAAAACATGAAACTGAAAACCTTTTTAATATTTAACGATTGAATAATCATGAAAAAAAATCGCTTACTTGTGTGATGTTGGCTAAGTCTCCTTTCAGGGAACTAGTCAAATACTGATAAAACCAGCGGTAAATATACACGAAGATACCACAGGCGGCGAAGACAACACCGAACAGGGCAAAAATACACGACCGGGCGAAGACCAC
Source organism: Cladopsammia gracilis (assembly GCA_022457155.1). NCBI lineage: Eukaryota > Metazoa > Cnidaria > Anthozoa > Scleractinia > Dendrophylliidae > Cladopsammia > Cladopsammia gracilis. The sequence continues at coordinate 1,616,144 of JAJGOT010000059.1, read as the reverse complement.
TCCGGCAGTGATAAACAACACATGTAAAATAACAGCCGGTGGACTACGGACGGTCTGCGCAAACATTGGCCATAACAGACATCGTGTTTCCTCCAAGAAAAGATTATGAATACGGCGTGTATCTTCGCGATGGAAACGTCTAATTCGTAAATCACGGTCTAAAGTCGGTGTGCGAGTGACTGTTAATGATTTCATGTTGCTCTGACATTCGCATGCAGAATCCATTATTGGGCGGCAGTCAAACAGTTGAGCCGAGAGTTGAGCCGGACTGTCTAAATAGCCTTGTTGTAGATCAACCTTTGCTTGTGTTGCGTGTGGTGTCTCCGCTAAGACGAATACGACTAAAACGCTTGTGTTCTGCTCACATGCTATAGACCGTGCACTTATCGGATCAGCAGGCATGGGTCAGATAAATATCGATATACGATACTGTATGCTATATTTAGCCCAGCCTAGTTCAAATATGGACTCGCTCGAGGTTGATAAGGTGACCTTAATCAACAATATACCATATACATAACGTGTACAGATCTCTTATCTGTGTCAAGGAGAACTGTTGAAACGGGGGAAACGTAACAAGCAAGCGAGCGGTTCCAAACAATAAGTGAAAACATGTTGCCAACTAACTTAGGGACAGAGCTGGCCTAGTTTCAATTTTTAAAAAGTTTTGAAACTGCCCATTATCCACTCGGAGGGGGGAGGGGGGTATTCTGTATAGTTTGGGTGCTGGTGTCGCTGAGGCAGCTCTGAAACTCTAAATCCTACACCAGACCATGTTCAGCTTTGCATTTTTGAAACCCTATTCTAGGCTATAACAAAGTCATAAAAAACCTACCCTATCAATAATTTTCCAGAAACTCTGTCTTCATACCACTGACCTCGGGGGGGGGGGGGGGTACTCCTGACAATTTAGGCAAGGATAGGTGTGTGCAGTCAAGGTTCTCAAACCTGCATGACCCTATTTAAAGAAAATCGAGATTTGATACCCTTTTTAAGGCCCAAAACCAAGGCGTGTATACAGTCTTAACAGATGTCACAGATCAACTAAACTGCAGATATTTTGCGCGTTGGGGTGGATACTGCACTTTAGTGACCCTATCTAAGGAATATCTAATGATCATAATACAAAAAAGGATACCATATTTAAGGACTGAGCACCTCAAAAACCATACCCTATCGGGCGGCACATACCTATATAGCGTACATAAGGGAGTACCCCCTCCCGGGACCACCGATCATTTTCCCAGCAAATGATACCCTATTCTAGACCAAAACTCCCTGATTTCGATACTCTCTTCCAGACAAAACTGTTTAAAAACCATACCCTTCGCAGCGGCGCATTATTACCCAGATGGGACCTTTACTCTCTTGATTTTCTTTGCAGGGGGCGGGGGGGGGGGGGGGGAGGGGGTGAAAGAAGCTATCCAGGTGCTAGAGTGAGAGAGTAACTGACACAAGTACAAAATTTTCCAAGGGAAGTGAGTATTTCTAATTTTGGAACTTTACTTCTTTTTTAAGCCGACGAGTACGAGTCGCGTCGAGAAGATAAGCGTACGATATATTGATTTTCTCTCTTATCTGTCATAAGACTGTCTGATCATACCGATGAAATCCATGCTGAAATCATTCCATATTTGGTATAAAATAGGCCTTGGACTCAAAGGGGCTTGTTTTGTGGCTAACACCCCCCTGGGAGAAGCAGGTGGACATTTTCATTAGCCAAATCTTTTAGGTATTTTTACACAAAACAAATTTTTCCATTCATCGCGTACACGCGATATGAAAAGCGCGGAACAATGAACATTTGATACGGTACATGTTTAATCCTTTTTCTTGTGACCTCTTACTCTCTATTGTCTCGTTTCTCAATAACGTCTCAGCACAAGTGAAGACAGATCGTGTTGTTTACATCACGTAGGACCCTCACGAAGCACCAACCTCATTCCCAGGAGAACGAGGTTGACGTGGCACATACCATGTCTGAAAACCCTCGAGAGCGTGACGCGTAGCCCCGTACCAATTATTTAACTCCCATTGGCAAGAGTGCCAAAGAACAAAATTCAAGAAAAATCACAAATTTAATTTTGTCAAATATCAAAAAACTAATGGTACTCTGGGTACCATGAAAACGTACTGCCGAAGAGATTTCATTTGAATGGTCACACCACAAGATTTCGTCCACAGACTCAAAAATGAGAACTACACTACATGTCTCTATAATTGACTCTGGTGGAGCTGGGTTGTGGAACAGCCTATCCCATGATCTTCGATCTGTAGCGTCTTTAAATGATTACATAATTACGTTTTTACAGTTGTAATCATGTTTAGTGCTAGCTCCTCTGAAGAAGCTTTGTTTTGTAAAGCGATGGGCACTAAGTATTTCACTCAGTTTTATTTTATTTGATTTCCTTTAAATTCTGCTTCTGTTTTTCTTTTTGCCGTAAGGATCAGCTTGCCGTTTCTTTCTTCTTTTTTTTTTTCACTTTAATTATAATACGTGAGTGTGGCTCACATCGATTTTTACCCATAAGAGGTACCAACCCTTATTTGTTCCCGTCAGTATATTTTCATCATTTTCCTGGCTTCATACCCTAGAGAGTACCATAACTGTGACAGTACTCAATTTTTGTACAAACACCAGTAGTAGTATCAAACCACATTTTTGGCCTAAAATGTACGACAATGACGGGTCTAGCTCTCGCGCTCCGTACTCAGTCCACACGCTTCAAATTTTGAGTCTGTGGATTTCATCACCTTGTACAGCACCACAAGAAAGTGCTGCTCAGTAGCTTTCATTTGAATGGTCACACTTTAGGATTTCATCCACAGACTCAAAAGTTAGAACCACCTTGTACAGCATAATAAACAGTACCACAGGAAAGTACCGCTCAGTAGCTTTCATTTGAATGGTCACACTTTAGGATTTCATCCACAGACTCAAAAGTTAGAACCACCTTGTACAGTATAATAAACAGCACCACAGGAAAGTACTGCTCAGTAGCTTTCATTTGAATGGTCACACTTTAGGATTTCATCCACAGACTCAAAAGTTAGAACCACCTTGTACAGCTTAATAAACAGAAAATACAAAGCTGGATGCAAGGCTGGCACTACGGCAAAGGGCAGATTTATTAAATGGCCAATATTTTGATAATAGAACTAGTAAACATCACGGGAAAGTACTGCTCAATAGCTCTCATCTGAGTTGTCAAACTTTAGCCTTTTATCCACAAACAACTAAGTGAAATCCAGTCCATACAACATGATAATCAGTGATAGTTGACGCGGAGGCTCCGCCCAAAAGAGGTGTAAAGATATTCGAATAGTTTAGAAGAATTTGTAAGCTGCTTGGATGTGCTTCCAACATCCGCAGTGGCTTACTGGGCCGGCAAACCGCAGAAGTACGTGGGTTATTTATTCTGCTCATATGTTTTATTTTGGTGGTTACCTGGTTTACCATAGTCTAGACTACAATGAGTGGATTGGACCAAACGGAGCCAGCTGGGAGAGCATGCAGTGTTAGTCCGATAGGGGGAGGAGGAGTGCACTGTGGGAAGTCCCCATGGAGGAGTCCCCTGGATCCCGCATCGACACGTTCTAGTTTACTGTATTTGTCTATAGGCATCCCCATACCAAAAGCTCTATCCTTACGGGGGTGCTCGCATATGAAAGCTTTATAGGTATGTGCCGCGAGGTAAGTATGGTTTTTTAGTTGCTTAGTCCTTAAAAAGGGTATCCTTTTTGGTATTGTGATCCTTGGTTAGGGTTCCTTCAAATTGTATTAGCTAAATTACAGTACCTAAACACTCAGCTAAACGAAAAAAATATGGTTATGATGCGGCGTATAAATGAAACTATGCTTAGTCTTGATTTCATGCACAGAAAACAAACAAAAACGACCTGTTCACACAATTCTGAGTTACATCCGTTTTTTTTCCGATTTTCTAGTTTAAGAACCTTAGACAAACTATAACTGCAAAAAAGCACACTACACCAACCTCTCGATATGGTCATTACCTTACGGCATTTGCACAACCATATCACCCGCATAGTGCAGGTTAGGACTTATCCGCATGGCATAGCCATACATCCGCCTCAGTAGTAAATAGAGGGGTCTATGATTTTCGATGAGACCCATACGATTTACGCCTGGCTAAGCCATACTGATGAGTTCTAACCAGGACGAGACAGCTGTCCATCGCTGCCACTATCCGCCGGGTAATATGGTTGTTCGCATGCGTAAGGAACTGGCCATACCGAGGGAATGCTGTAGTGTGCCTCCTTGCAGTTATAGTTTGTTTAAGAACCCTCGCGACACACACAACCTAAATCGACGAGAGTACCCCCCTCCCACCCCGGGACAGGCACGTAGCAACCTTCACTATATAAAGAAAACGGCAAACTGATCCTTACGGCAAGGCGATGAAGGAGTAAATAAAAGAATAAAACAAAACAAAATTAGCCTTCCTCTCTGAGGAAGGCTAATTTTGTTAGCCGAAATATTGGCCGTTAAATATATCAGTCCATTGCCGTAGAGCCAGCCTTGAATTCAGTTTGTCTTATACTGACTTCAAGTGACGTCTGGCTCGAGCATCTCCACATAGAGATCCCGCAAAACCGAACCAGTGCATTTTATTTACGAGTTGTGTGGACCTCTGCATTCAAACGTTTCTACTTTTAGCACGAAACAGATCAGACTACCCCACCAGTATTATAAGAAAGAATTATTTAACGGCCTTCGTTTGAAGGGCCTCAAAATCCTTTTCTGTGTAAACCTTAGCTCAAGTATGACTTCCAATAACATAATATAAAAATGACGGGGTGCTCGTCGGAAATTTTCGAAAAGCACCCTAAAAGGTACCAGAATCTCGTTTGATGGGCGTGGCTCAAAAGAATTTTTACCCCTAAGAGGTACCAATTCTAAAACAACACATGACATATTCTGTCATATTTTTTCGTCTCATACCCTGAAAGGTACCGCGATAATTCTAACGGCGGTCATTTTAGATTTTAGTACCCTAAGCGGTAGCAATCTATAAATTTTGACCCCTGAAAGGTACGACGAGCACCCCCGTCATTTTTATATGGGAGTCCCCCTCCCCCCGGGTAAAGGTACGACGAGCACCCCCGTCATTTTTATATGGGAGTCCCCCTCCCCCCGGGTAAAGGTACGACGAGCACCCCCGTCATTTTTATATGGGAGTCCCCCTCCCCCCGTGTAAAGGTACGACGAGCACCTCCGTCATTTTTATATGGGAGTCCCGCTCCCCCCCCCGGGTAAAGGTACGACGAGCACCTCCGTCATTTTTATATGGGAGTCGGGTTTAGTGCGGTAAGAGTATCCCGAACAGCTATTTCAGGCCGGTCTTTCAGTGGCGAAACAATTCGTTGGGTCTTTGTAAACTTATTACGACATAGCAGATTCAGGCAAGCACGTTCGCGTATTGTGTACGTGATGGAAGATTGTCTCCACCGTGCACCACCCTGGACAAATATAAATCTCACTTGTGTTAATCCTCTCAGACACAGCAGGACCCGTCTGGCGTCACGTAACCGGACGTATAGCAGGAGCACCCATGACATCGAGCCGTTTTGTGCGCCCGCGTTCCTTTGCGGAGGAGGATCTGAAAACCGGACTCCCTCAATTCAGCAAACGGCTGAAAATCGAGCCTAATCGTTCCCATGCTCGAGAAGAAGATAGAATGCTGTAAAAACGCCCAACTGATCCTTACGGCAAGGAGAAGAGATTGAGACAGAAGTGAAATGAAAAAAAAAAAAAAAAACAGTTGAATATATTTGCCTGACATTTCGGTTTGCAAAACAAACGGCGAAATATCGGGCAAATAGATTCAACTGTTACGTTTGCTTTTTTATTTTACTTCTGTCTCAATCTATTCTCCTTGCCGTAATGATCAGTTTGTCGTTTTTACATTATACTATTTGAAGATTTTTACTGATCCAGGTTTGCAAAAGATCCGGCACTCTTCATTGGTTTGTCATTGTGATTTTGCCGTCATTGTACATTTAGAATAAGAAGATCATAACCCTGGGAACGAGGTTGGAGCACCTAATGAATAATTTCGTGCCAAATCTGTTCGAAAGACCTTTGTCCTCTTAACAAATGTTAAAACTAGACTAAAAACTAGGATATTCTTTGGTAAAATGTCGCCTCAACTTTCGTAGCATTGTAAAATTTTATAACGCCCTTTTGTTTTCGAAGGGAGTTCATGTATGCGCCTTACAATGCCTTGTGGTAAAAATTAGAGACAGGGGAAGCTTAATCATATCATACTGCAGATAATGCTTTGTTCGTCAAGCGAGTTTAGTAAATAAAGGTCGCTTTGTATGTTGTAATACATGGCCGAAGTTAAGGGACGGCTGGCTAGGATCTGGAGTGGAAATAATTCCTAAAATATACAGCTTGCCTTTGACGAGTGACCACTAGTACCGATTCAAACTAAGATTAACCTGAAGGATTAAAATATTTACACCGTGTAAACCGGACTATTTAAATAAGCTTATGGATTGCGGAACCAAATACATGACTCTCGTGATCCGTGGCGCTGGCCAAATGCATCGTGTTGGGTCTGAGGAAGAGAATGGGACCATAGGTCATGGGCGAGATAAACCCCTGAGATAAGCTGCACGAATCTTCAAGTTTGCGGATCCAGATCAGCCTGGTTTCTGCGAAAAGTACATACACTACCTAAGGCGCACTGCCTTTTTATGCAACGTTTTTTTCTTTTTATTCATTGCGGTGTTAAATTCAAATTTAAGGAGACGTCAAGAGTATTTTCCTTCAGTATAGCCCTGGCCCAGAATTGGAAGAAGGCTAATTCAGTGTTAGCCAAAATATTGGCCGCAAAATAAATCAGCCCATTGCCTTGCATGCAGTTTGTCTTATACTGACTTCAAGTGACGTCTTGCTCGAGCAAGACGTCACTTGAGCATCTCTCCATAGAGATCCGGAAAAACCACTGAACCAGTGCATTTTACTTACACGTTGTGTGGACCTCTACATTCAAACGTTTCTGCTATTAAATGTTACATTCTTTTGTTTCTAGGCGACTTCAATTGTGACGTTTTCTCTTGTAGTAATTTCTATTAGCTGAAGAAGTCAGGCCGCAGTGCAGTGCCTGACAAAATATTGGATAGAATATACATCCCAGTTGTACAGTCAGCTTTGCTTGATTAGTTCTTTTTAGGGGAGCGCTTGCGCTTTGGAAAATAATGCAACTTTTCGGATAAAAATTGGACTCACGGCTGTGATTGTTTTTTCGTGTATAAAATGATAAACATAACAGATTTATCCGAAGCAGTTCCCGAACCATGGGCGTAGCCAGGACTTTTTCATAGGTACGCACAGTCACCAAATTTTCACACGTGCGTACGTGCGTACAGGTAGCTACGCCCCTGCGAACCATGCGGTTGAAAAAAATGCTATATAATTCTTTTTAATTTAATTAGAATGATTTTCGTAAGACCATGAAACAGTATCTAGCAATTAATCAAAATTAGCCAAAATTAGCTAAAACTAAACAAAGGAAAACAATGGAATTATTGTCTATTAGTGTCTACTAGTGCCTACTAACTTAGTAACTGTTTCACGGTCTTGCGAAAATCACTCTATTTATTTATCTAGGAGCGCAGATCTGATTGGCAAATATAGCTAGTTTAAACAGAGCCCTGACTAAATTAACAAATTAAAAAACTGATACTAGATGTTACTGACAGTACCGGGTACAAACATAATTGTGATGGATCAAGCATTTTTCCGTTGTCGAAGTCGCCGGTGAAAATTAGAACCCATTTTAATTCTCATAGTTATTACGACAGGGTATTAAAACTGCGGGAAATTTTCGTTGCAATTTTTTCTTTAATTTTTTTGGCAGGACCAGTTGCCAAGTATGTTTAATTTAATATAGCATCACGTTTACTGAATTTGCGGAAACGTGCGGAAATTTGTTGGCAGATTTAAACGGAAGAAATCTCAAAAACGCCAAAAATTCCTGTTAATCCACATTAATTTCATACCACAACTGGAATGCTAAATTCCTCTCGATCTTTAAAACCCGCGGGATGTTTTACTCGTGACCCGAGAAAATCGCGTGATAGCCAGTATGCATGGATCACTGTAAAAGTAAGCAAGGGTTCGTTTGATAGGTTAGGAATCTATTTGAATGACTTATACCCTGACTGTTTTTAATACTTAGAATAGAATAGAATAGAATAGAATAGAATAGAATAGAATAGAATAGAATAGAATAGAATAGAATAGAATAGAATAGAATAGAATAGAATAGAATAGAATAGAATAGAATAGAACTTTATTTAACGTGGCACTCCACTTGCACTATTTATTTATTTATTTATTTATTTATTTATTTATTTATTTATTTATTTATTTATTTATTTATTTTTGCACGCCCTATTCTCCTTCGCCCCAACTGTTCGGTCCATATCTTGCGGGATAATGTACTCGTAATCCGCGGGTGATTGCCAAATATAGCCATGAGTCATCGTGTAAAACTGCGGCCGGGCCCCTAAGCTTGCAAGGCGCGCGCGGGAATCGTGGAGGAGCGGTCGTACGGCGGCAGGTGAGAGAGAGAGAAGTGATCGATTGCCCGAACTTTGTCGCTTCAAAATGAACAAAAAACCTAACATCGAAATACTCAAGGAGCCTAAAGGATTCATAAAAGGCATCGAGCTTGTAAGTTTAATGTGCAGTTGTGTTTTTGTAGCATGTAACTTGATTGCTTTTGCCCAGATCGCGGTGAATATAACTTAAGTTATTGTTCATAGCATTGCAAAAATGGAAGCTGCTTTCGGCGCTGCAAATTAAGATTATCGCAATGACATCCGTATTTTAAAGTTGTTTTGTGTTCTGCATAGTCTTTCTTTCCACGCTTGAAGTCCATCGTGATAAAATTTCACTAAAAACGAATAAGTCTGTGATTGCATAGAGGCGCTCAATACTGTACATCCAAAATATGTCATAACCTAACAGCACGTAAGCTTATAAGCTTAATGTTCTTTAAGCCCGAATTTAAGCTTAATATTTGTAATATTTGACTATTTCAGTTACAGATATCGTTATATTGTGTTAATTGAAATTGTCTTCCCTTAAACTCTTTATGGTGTTCTAATTGAAGCTTGCATACATGTAGATGGATGATGTAAATGAGGCTCTGTCTAAATGATAAAAATAGTAAAATTGACATGAGAATATATTTTACAAAATAAGCTTAAGCTTCGTTCAAATTTAGCTGATTATAAAGTCAATGAACGTCTTTGTCTTACAAAATATTGCACAGCCGGTATTGAAATTGATTTAGCATGCATTCTTCACTGATAAAAAAAGGTGATGTGTACCCCCTCCTATCAAATTTAACCCTTTCACGCCCAGAGTCAATTATGAGACATGTAATGCAGTTCTAACTTTTGAGTCTGTTAACAAAATCCTATGGTGTGACCATTCAAATGAAACCTCTTCAGCAGTACTTTTGCATGGTACCATTTGTTCTAACTTTTGAGTCTGCTGATGAAATCCTATGGTGTGACCATTCAAATGAAACCTCTTCAGCAGTACTTTTGCATGGTACCATTTGTTCTAACTTTTGAGTCTGTGGACGAAATCCTATGGTGTGACCATTCAAATGAAACCTCTTCAGCAGTACTTTTGCATGGTACCATTTGTTCTAACTTTTGAGTCTATGGATGAAATCCTATGGTGTGACCATTCAAATGAAACCTCTTCAGCAGTACTTTTGCATGGTACCATTTGTTCTAACTTTTGAGTCTGTTGATGAAATCCTATGGTATGACCATTCAAATGAAACCTCTTCAGCAGTACTTTTGCATGGTACCATTTGTTCTAACTTTTGAGTCTGTTGATGAAATCCTATGGTATGACCATTCAAATGAAACCTCTTCAGCAGTACTTTTGCATGGTACCATTTGTTCTAACTTTTGAGTCTGTTGATGAAATCCTATGGTATGACCATTCAAATGAAACCTCTTCAGCAGTACTTTTGCATGGTACCATTTGTTCTAACTTTTGAGTCTGTTGATGAAATCCTATGGTATGACCATTCAAATGAAACCTCTTCAGCAGTACTTTTGCATGGTACCATTTGTTCTAACTTTTGAGTCTGTTGATGAGATCCTATGGTATGACCATTCAAATGAAACCTCTTCGGCAGTACTTTTGCATGGTACCATGCAACTGTCTCTTGTACGCTTCAAAACAAGCTTCCGATTATTCAATTTGCTAAGAAGTTGTTACAGCCATATTTGGAAAATCAAGATAAAAATATTAACCAATCAATTCGCTAGAATAACTTGCTTCCAATCTCGAGGGACTGAGGGGTTTCCAAATATGGCACTAAGCAAAAAATGAATATTCGGAAGCTGTGAATGCGCGTTACACGTTTCAACCCACTTATGGGTTTCTGGTAAAATATAATTTACAAGGATCAAAGAATAGACAATTTCTGGTTTTCACTTACAGCATATCAAAATTCAAGAGCATTAAACAGATTTCAATTCCAAAATGTTTATGGCATTGTAGAGAGTTTAAAATTACACATGATCTGGGCCAAATTTTTAAGCACAAGAGCATTTCGTTCAAGAGTTATAGGCAGACGAGTATTGGTCACTTTTAGTAAAAATATATGAAGCAGTCATCTTTGTGTCCCACTTAGGGACAAACATGGTGGCCAAAACTTCAGTCTTTTTTTATTTTTCTTCAAAGTCTTAATTACACCAAAAATCTCATCACAAAAATGATTGGATTCAATAAAAGTTCCATAAAACCAGCTTATAAGCATCTATAATGCACAAATAACAACTGGTAACTTCAATTTTGTTTATTTTCACGGCTTATCTGACAGAGCGTGACGAATTGTGTGACACATTTAAAACCTTTACAAATCGGAAGCAAAACATTGTTAAAACCTGAAACTTTTTGTGAACAATCGTAACACTGGTATCTACATACCATGTTAAAAACATCTTTGTGGGATTCATAGTTTAGATTTTTGAATTTTTTATGACATCATATGAAAGCCAATAATACGTGTATGTTAGAAGGATACTGTCATTCATTAGATGACCAACTGACTCATTCTTAATAAACTATTTCACATTTAAAATGTCTTGTGTTGGTGGAGTCAGAAATTCTGGTAGTGCTCATTGTATTTTTCTATTTTGCCTCGACTACACAGGCCCACAATACATATTTTTGATTAAGAAAGCACTATAATATTACAATAAATTTAAACACACCAGAGCCAGACACATAAATCTCCAAACACCAACTATTGGGTTCCCCCCAACCTACCTATGCAGTGATGCAACCTTTAGGGTTTTAAGGTGTCTTAACTACGAAAGTAAACAACTAAAATATACACCTAAACCTGTCGATAATAAGTCTTAAGGTAATAACAACTAAGGTGCGACTTAACTTGACAAAAAAATTGGACTTGTTTCTGACAATGCAAACTGTGAACCCCCATGCACTATACAGGTACCCGGTTTTCTGTACCCTGCTGGCAAAATATTAATTTATACCAATCACAGGGTTGTGAAAAAGTGCCGGCGACCGGCGATATCACCAACTACTTTCACAGTTGTGCTACAATTTGTGGCCAAAAGCGAAAAAATAGAGGGAAAAGTGTCATCCAGTGCCGTCTACTTTCTTAGATTCTCCATCCACTGAAAATCTTTTTGACAACCCTGCAATCACGATTATCACAAATTACATTTGTTTTTTCAGATTATCGCCATCTTTGCATTTGCAACAGTAGCAGGATTTATTGGTCACTTTGATTTTACTGTCAGATGCATATATCGACCAGAAGAATCAGCTCCAACTTCGCGTAAAGTCAACGGCGATTTCTACTACCCTTTTAACAAAATCACTCTGTATAAATATGCATCAGAGAAAAATCTTTGTAAAAACGAGACAACAGAAATGGCCAGTAAAGATACAGTAGATATGAACTACAAATCCGAGGCAGAGTATTTCGTGTTTACGGGTGTGGTCTCCATGCTGTTTGTGCTCGTTGCAGCGGTTTATTATGTGTTTTTTGAAGACCGCGCCAAGGATGCCACTTCAACTGACATTGGCCTGTTTTCTTTCCCAGTGGTGGTAAGTTTTTTAACTATTTTTCACAGCAGTTACATGTACCAGTAACCTGAGACCCACTGCTGTTCATTGAGGGTGCATAATGATGAGTTGTCATCTTGTCTGCTTCTTGGGTATACCCCAGCCCATCATTATGATCATTATGTAATATGTGCTTGCCAACTTCCATGTAATCTTCTGTCTTTTACTTTTTGTTTTGTTTGTGTGTGTATGTATCCTTTTATTCACTGTAATTTTCTGTCATTGAGGCAATAAAGTTTTGATTAAAAAAAATGAGTTGTCATGGACATCAATTCATCTTTAAAATGCAAATTTCTCAGGGAAATTTTATCGCTGGTAGCACATGTTGCAAAGATACAGTAGAAGAATATTTTAATAGTTTTGTCCCAAATTCAGCAAAAAATTAAATTAACTTGAGAAAGTGCTGCGCTGCATTGTGGTTGAGGGATGTAGCACTTATTTGAGGGCCACTTATGTCCAGAAACGCAGGCAAGTATTGTTTAACGAGTACTTCATATGTCGTTTTTATATTACTTCATATGCAACACATTCTCGTGTGTTTTGGTGAACTTTCATAGGTGAGGACACTTTGTGATGCCAGTCATGGAGTAGCATGGCCCCCTCTGCCTGCATTTTTGGACATATCTCTTTAGGGTGGCGCTTATTATTATTTTTGCTGATATATGCAGCTCTTTTTTGCAGGCATTGCTCATTCAGGATCGTTGTTCTTTTGAGTAAATATAGTATAAATATTGAGGGTTTCATAAGGTTGGAACAGGGCCTTTAACATTTTTTTTTTGTTTTATTCCACTTGTAGGATTTTATCATCACAATCGTCTTGGTGATCTTCTGGTTCACAGGCTCCATCGCTTGGGCTGCTGCCTTGTCTGGTCTCAAAAAAGCCACTGGTGCAGACGCCATATTCGCTGGCTATCCGACCTGTAAAGAGTACCCTAGTATTACCAAATGTGACTCATTTGACGGTGCCACTTATGGGGCCGCTACTGTTGCTGTGGTAGGTACATGTAATCGCAGTCAAAGCTCAGCCATAAATGCCTGTCTTAACGCTTTCCATTCCCAGAGTCAATTATGGAGACATGTAGTGTAGTTCTAACTTTTGAGTCTGTTGATGAAATCCTATGGTGTGACCATTTAAATGAAACCTCTTCAGCAGTACTTTTGCATAGTACCATTTGTTTTTCAATATTTTACAAAATGGAATTTGGAGTTTTTCTTGAATTTTGATTTTTTGGCACTCTTGGGAGTTAAAGAGTTAAACTTTATGATTTGTTGAAGCTGTCTTTGTAGTAATTGATGGGATCTGTTTTTTAGGTCATTTTTTTCTATTTTTCTAGCCGAGATTTGTCCATTTTTGGCATGTGAACTACATATTAATATTATTACAAAACATTTTTCAGCATTTTTTCAGTTGTTTTTTCTGTCTTTTTTCGAAAACTAACGTTTGCAAAAAAAAAATAACTCCATGTCTCCCGCTGAATCCCAGTTTAGCCAAATTTCTCGATTTTATGCTGATTTTTCACTTCAGATGGCCAAGTTTGGGCTCGTGCAGCTAAATCCTGCTCAGAAAAAAAAGCGATCTCGAAGTTCATTCCCTCAAAATTGCTTCATTTTGTTGCCAATAGTCAGCCACTTTGTTTCACGTTAACTCCCTTCCGACCTCCAAGGAAGCACTCCCCCCCCCCCCCCTTCCTCCCCTTGTTCTGTAAAGGTATTGTGTTTTTCCCTTGTCTTTCCAGTGATGTGTAAAAGTCAAAGAAGAGACAATAAACAAAATGTACATCTATAACTTCCTGGCCTTGTGCTTTTAGAGATAAACAGTACTTCTTGTTTTGGAAGAAAATTCATGCTCATTGTTCATGGTCCTATCTTTCAGGTTTTTGGGTTTCTTAACTTCTTTGTCTGGGGAGGAAACTTGTGGTTCCTTTTCAAAGAGACGCCATGGCACAGTCCAAAGAGTTCTGGAGTAAAGGGAGCAGAAATTCCGCAGGAGGCCCCGCATCAGGATACACCTCCAGCTTCTTCAATTTGAGCAAAAAGAGGTCAGTTTCAAATCCTGTTACACTTTTGAACCTATATGTGGTGAAAAAATCCTAAATTTCAGTTTGTTTTGTATTGAAAAACAAACAATACCATTAGAAAGTACTGCTCAATAGGTTTCATTTGAATGGTCACACTTTAGGATTTCACCCACAGAATCAAAAGTTAGAACCACCTTGTACAGCATAATAAACAGTACCACAGGAAAATACTGCTCAATAGGTTTCCTTTGAATGGTCACACTTTAGGATTTCATACACAGACTCAAAAGTTAGAACCACCTTGTACAGTATAATAAACTGTACCACAAGAAAGTACTGCTCAATAGGTTTCATTTGAATGGTCACACTTTAGGATTTCACCCACAGACTCAAAAGTTAGAACCACCTTGTACAGCATGATAAACAGTACCACAGGAAAGAATTGCTCAGTAGCTTTCATTTGAATGTTTACACTTTAGGATTTCATCCACAGACTCAAAAGTTAGAACCACCTTGTACAGCATAATAAACAGTTCCACAGGAAAGTACTGCTCAGTAGCTTTCATTTGAATGTTTATATTTCTTCCAAAGACTTAAAAGTTTCAACCGCAGTAAATGGGTTAATTATGATCCACCACTGACGTACAATGTGTTTGCTTTTACAGGTTTCACGCTTCTGTTAATGGCAGCACCTACATGTAGTATTAACTTCTCTGTTGTGGATAAATATTAATTAATAGACTGCGGTATTCACAGTCATGGATTTTGTGTAAGTTTTGTGGCAACCTACTTTCTGTCAGTAAATCTTGAATGAAAAAAAAATCTACTTTAAAAAGGCTTCTTTCCACATTAAGCAATGCTCATTGCAACTTTTGAATATTCTGTCAGTGGCTCTTATGCATATTATCACTCAAATTCCACCCATCAATCTCATCTGTGAACAAAATTCTTTGCATTTACACTGTTGTTTTCAGTTTTTTTATTTTTTCTACTTAGTTTCTTATATGGCGCATTTCTAATGCTCAGTGCGCATTTTGGCGCAGTAGGAATTACAATGATAAAATAAAAATAACAATTCCATACGATGGCTTGGAGTGATGTTAGCTAGTTGGATGTAAACATGCATAGGGGCTATTTCAATAATATTTAATATTAACAATTTGGTGAAAAATAAGTTTCTTGTGTGTTTGTAGATTTTATGTCAGAATTTCCAGGGCTGTCATCAGTTGCTGGCAGCCACCACAGCAACTCCAAGGAAAACTTTCCTTGAAAATATGTGCGCTCTTAAAAGTACTTTGCAATATTGAGGCAACTAGTTTAATTCGCCTAATGTAACTGAATTGTCTGAATTTGTAGGGAAGACTTTCAATTTCAAATAGAAGTTCAGGAAAATTAAACGTTGTGTACTCGCATTTCCACCAAACCTTTTCTTTGATCATTTGACGTTGTTTTGCAAAGAACAGCAAAGAAATGTCCAAAATGTTCAATGTTAAACACTTGCGCAGAAGCATTGTTTTTGCTCATTAAACCTATTGTTTTGTGCTATTCTTGCTGTTGTCATGGTCGTGGTTATGGTTGGTAACAACAGTGAAGATGGCTGGCTACTTAGAGTTTGAAAATGCAACTAGCATGAAAAGACTTTCTTTGTTTTATGACCCACTGTACTACTTTCCTTGTGGAGCCAGCTTCTTCAAATTAATGACAGCCCTGTGTTTCAAATATAGTTTTGTTATTTTCTTTAGTTAGCATAAAATTCCTACTTAGATGTAATGTCATGATACACTTATATCAACAGAAATTCCAGGGGGATGGGGGGGGGGGGGGCTGTACCCTTGGGGACATCTTATGGGGTTTTGCTTAACAGGAAAATGGGGAATTAGTTACGTTTACAATAGTCTCAATAATGGTCTGGACAATAGACTAATAGGGTGACCATTTGGGGATATCATTGTGTAAATACCCTGGGAGATTCCCTTATAAAGTTGATGTGGGTGATTGTTGGAAATTTTGAAAGGGAAAGCCTCTTAAAGGTACCGGAAACCTGATTTGTGGGTGTGACTCACATTAATTTTTGCCTCTAAGAAGTACCGATAATTAGTTTTGTAAAATAATTTTACAATTATTGTTCAATCAGCTTATTTTTCTCAGAATAACTCTGACTGTGATCATTTTCGATTCAAACATGTTAATGGTACCAAATCAGGAATTGTAACCCCTTAAAGGTATGACAATCACCCCATCACTGTTATATCGGAGTCGCCCCCTCCCCCTCCCTCGTCTGCACAGAGTCACCTCTGATATGGGTGTTGATGAGCGGGGTCGTAGCTAGCCTGTTCCAGGTGTTTAGATTGTGGGGAGCAGTGAAAAGGGGCGCACAGCAAAAACTGGGAGAAAAAAAACTCGTTTTTTCTCTTGCACCCGATTTTTTCTTTCGCATGCCGCAAACTTAATGCCTGGAACAGGCTAGGTCGTAGCTGTCCAAACGATGTCATTGATATATCACTTGAACAATGCCCCTATCCCAGCGGGACAAATCTATTGTTTTCTTAGCGAATCACAGACATCATTTGGACAAGTGCAAGACTACCCGTGTTGATAAGTGGACATAATTAAGGTCTTATACACTATTGTACTCTTGTACCAAGAACGTGAATTGTAAATTTTCAGTATTATTTTGTTACGAATTAGTGATTTTGTTTTAATTTTTGTGAGATTTGAATTGTCAGAAATACACTTTTTCCCTGTTAATTGGGGTAGTTTAAAACAATTGATATTAACCAGCATTAATATTATAACCTTTTATTACATAAATTTCAGTAAAATACAAGGATTTCTCTTGCTACATAAAAATCATATCTTCACACATGTGAAGATATCGAATTTAACTTCATTGTGAAGAGTGAATATATCAATATGTTCACAATGACATTAGCTATCATGTTTGGCTTTATTATATGTCAAACGAGCTAAAAAGGTGTTGGTCTACAATTAAAACACTTCAGATATTCCTGTGAAATCTTCATACATTTTCAGCAATCTTTGGAAAAATAATTGGAAAGGTTTGTGCAACCTTTGGTGAACTTTCAAAATCTCTTGAAATCTTTGGAAAATTGCTTAAAACTTTTAAAATATGTGGCTGTTCGGAGGTATGAAATTTCTCTTTTCGTGTTCGACTTGAAATCTCACTTGTTCGCGATATTTAGTTGAACACTCAAAGGGAAATTTCATATCTCTGTGCACATCTGTATTGTCTTTTATATATCTAGTTAAATAGAGGGGACGTTGTATTCCCAAAACTGCAATACCTTGAATAAAAAAATGGATAAATACCCTTGATAACTTGTCAAAAACTGCCCAAAGTACCACGAAATACAGAACAAAGGGAGATGAAACTGCAATACCACAATGCAAGATTGAAATTACCTAACTACCACATGAAAGTCATCCAAAACCGTGCTACCACAAACTCCAATTGAATAGCCCCACCTGTTTTGGTTACAGACCAAATATTTAGTTAACATACTGTTATTACTATGGGTATCTGTACATTTTTAATAATTATGATAAGTTAAATATCTTGTTAAATGGACAGTGTTCTAGCTGATAAATCATGTTTTCGTGATTATAGCTTGCTTTATTTTCTTGCAATAGGAAGAGGAAAAAATCACCATTGCGATGAAAGCAAAGCTGTATAAACTAAGGGACAAAATAATGGCTAACAAAATAACCACATTTTTGTTGTGTTCTGTATAATCTTTATTAAGTTCAGTTGTATTTTTTTTGTGGCATTTTCAAAATAACATGGAAAATAGGTAAGGTACTATAAAGAAGATTAGCCCTGAAGCGCACCTGAAAGCATGTTTGGGAGTGGTAAGGTTGAATAAAGTTCTTGTATGTTGATCGTGGGTTTTATAGTTACATTTACTGTATGTGTAATACATCTCTGCTGGGATGTTGAGCAAAGAAAACAGGAACAACTTTGATCTCTGACCTTGAAAGAATGTTAATGGACTGCAGAATTTTAACTTGTGTCATAAACACATTCGTTATTATCATCGCTGTCGTTGTCATTCTCATTATCGTCATCTTAATCACTGTCGTCATTTAGACCTAAGAGCTGTTTTTAATCGAATGTCGCAAAACCAAAACCAAAGAAATCAATCTAGCCAATCACAACAGACGCAGACAATCTATTGAACCAATCAGAATGCGAAACAAATACGTGTAGTCGACGCCAAACGCGGGAAAATGCGTACAGCCATGTCACGATTAGTTTTGGTTTTACTTCTGATTGGTTGATAAAGTGGCGCCAAATTTTTTAGTCAATCACAAAGCTCAGCAATGGAAAACCAAAGCAATGAGCATTCTAATTTAGACTTTGTTTAAATAACCGGCCCCTCGTGTGTACATCAGCTAATGTAAGAATGCGCACAATTTTCAATTTCTTAAACTATATGCCAAGGACACCCCAGGTTTATTACATGCTATTTACATAAAAGTAAATAAGAAAAGATTTAAACGCAATAAATACCGCGGTTTTCGTGGTCAGACTTGCATTTCTCAAAACTCCCGAAGACATTTCCGGCCCGAAAACTGTTTTTAAAATTTAGTTTCTAGCGAAAGCCGTCGAAGTTTTTAGTCCGCACACCAGCTCAACTTGTGTAGTAAACGTAAGATTTTATTGCTTAGCTTTCAAAATCAACAAAAGCTAAATGTTCATTAATAAACATTCTGCACAAAACACATCTTTTCAGAACTTTCGAAAAACGCACGCCTGGTAAAAGCGTGTTAAATTTGTTTTGCTTGTAACGAACTCTAAACCTTCAAAGAAACCTGCTCTCTTTCTAACCAATCAGGTGCAGTATTTTCCCGCGCTTGGCTTAATTTGACAGCTTGGTGTCGGTTATACGTTTTCCCGCGTTTGTCACCGATCTAGGTTTTTTCCGCGCTTGCTTATAAAACTATTTTTGCGCTCAAGGCGATATCACGCGCACTTTCGCGCTATATTAATGTGCTATCAGCTAAACCAAAAAAATAAACCATTGTAAATTAGTTTCAGGGGCGGATCCAGGATTTTGAAATAGGGGGTGAAATTTTAAATGCAATAGAACCAAAATATTATTTATTTGAGAAATACTTTAAAAAAAAAAGAAAGAAAGGGTCTCATAAAGGGGGGGGGGGGGGTCAAAATTCACCCATTTCACCTCCCCCCCTGGATCCGCCCCTGAGTTTATTGATTTTCAGTCGCTCCTTAAAGTTTGGACTACCTATGCTAGTATTGTATATTTTGTTTAGCCTTACAAATTCCCTTCTTGACTTTCTTATTTGGTCTTAAAATCATTTCCACCTCTCCTTTCCCCTCCTCAGTGCTAATTATTACACAGTCCCTAACAAAATGGGTCAATTTTACAATTTTGTTTGTTTACTGTTCTATCATTGCAATTACTAACGCTTTACCAGTAGAAAAAGTACAAAAAATAGTCGCAAAACCTCCTAATAAAATAATTGCTCCGTCTGCAAGTATTTGTATAGTTTTTAAGCCAGACCATTTCAACTTCAAATGGACTAAACACGGTACTACGTATTCGAGGAAAGGCAAAACTAAACTGCCGATAAACCCTGTCAACAGTGCAAAATGAGGAATCGCAACTGAGATCAGAAAAGTTCCAGATACCAATAGAAATCTTATTGTTGCCGTCCATATCAGTGGGGGAACAAAGACGGTTACATTCTCTGTAAATTCAGACTCATCAATCGACTGTAACATGGGATAAACAACAAGGGAATACGTAAACACAACGAAAACCGAGTATACAACACTGACAATTATTCGAGGTGCGCCATTTGGAAAATTGTTACCAATCACCTCGTCCGTTTCTTCCAAGAAGGACAGAAAGCCAATAACAGAGAATAGAACTTTGAATATGCAAGCTGAAAATAAGGAAACTCCTAACGCTGGACCAAATTTTGAACGATCCGCCATGCTTTCTTCCACAGGAATTAGAATTGAAAAAAGGCAATAACTTGAAATGACTAATCCTAGCCCGACAAAAATTCCTTCGGTGTCCCAAAAGAGCAAGTGTTTGAAATTAATCCCCGAAGAGTGCGTGACAGTGTACCACACCAACACGCTGGCCATGGTGATCAAGGAAGCTAAACCCAGCAAGCTTTGCCACGCCACACACGCAATGTCCTTCACAAAGGTAGACGGCAGAACGACAACAGCAATCACAGAGGCCCACATAGCTTCGTTGAATCCTATTTTTGGAAGGGAGTGCGCCAAGAGCGACCCAGCTCCAATTAAGTATTCTACCGCGTAAATAAGCAGATCTAAGATTTGTAGCATGTCAAGAAGTGCGGTTCCGTGATCCGGCCATATCACTTTTCCAAGGTCACCGTACACGCTGCGAACTCGTAACTTCCTCGTATTTGCGGTCTGTTTGTTTTCATCGATTTGAAGCGGGGTGCATTCCGAGTCTTCATCCCATTCTTTTTCTTCGTAAATACAATCTATCAAAACTTTGCCAGTGTACCAATGAATGAGTGCAAACAAAGGAAATGCAATAATAATTGCAATGCCTCCTTTCATCACCGCGAACGGCAATGCTAGTGCGCTTGAGCCTTGTATCATACTGGTCATGTTTACAACAGCTTTCCATGTTGAACCTTCCTCGGCGGTTAAGCTTGATTCACTGTCTTGTTTTTCAATCGGGTTACTGTCACACAATCCTTCGACTTTTCCCTCCTCTTCTTGTGACTTAAGAATTTCGTAGGCGAATTCATATGAACCCATATCAGAGAAAAGGTACGTTGTTGAAGAAGCACACCTACAATAAAATTAAATATTGTTAAATCCCGTCAAGACAAGAGTTTATGACTCGACTTAATTTATTTTATAGCAACTTTAATGAAAAAACCCGAAGGTTCAGTGACTGCACAGTCAATAGTTCTATTTCGGATGCGGGTAAGGAGAAATTTAACATCACATTTTCGGACTGAACTTTTTTACGATCAAGAAATCGGTGTACAGACATACACAATTGACGGCGTTTATATGAAGCCTCTTTTACAAAAAGTGTTGTGAACGTGGAAGCGTGAACTCTTTCTAAGAGAATCAAGCAAGGTGTTGGCTCCTTTGAGCCAACTCATCAAAACGAAATTTCAGACCCTCCTCTCACCAAGACGTTTTGCTTCACAGATGATGATCGGAAACGTTTTAACAATATTCGGACAGCATTCGGAAACTTTTCGTAAATCTTCCTGAAATCTTCGGAAAGTTTTCGGAATATCTTCAGTAAATCTTCGAAAAATAATATTATAATCAATAAAATAATACACGCTTGCTTGGGGATGTAAAATTTCTCTTCCCGTGTTCAACTCGATATCTCAGTCGTTCGCGATATCGACTGGGGGCAAAAATTCCTTCGCTTTGCGCGCAATTTGGTGTTGAAAACGAAGTCGAAACTCATTGAGGTGCCCCTATATAAGCTCCTGTGTCGTAAATGATGCACAGGTCATCAATTTTTGGATTAACTTCTAGCACTCGGTCGATAGCAAATGTATCTGTCAGTGTCCACGATATCGAACATTCGCTCTTTTTTGTCCCCTACGTATGGCGAAGAAGCGCGTAGAAAGGATCATCAACTACTGTAATGTTTTATTCGCGTAATGTTTTATTATTGGTTTTCAACACTATTGCATTACAGTGGAACCATTCGAACCGGGACACCCTGAACATTTTTAACCAATCAGAACGTTATTTGAGAACAAAGGATAGCAACCTTTTTCGCCAACGGACCAATGACATCGACGAACGCGAACAATAGTTTTCAACAATATTTGAAAACGCGGCAACCGTAACGACTAGATGCGGACCTCTCAGAAAACATATCCTTGTTTTGATTGGTTACTTTTCTGTACTTTCGATCCTAAATTTTGAAGCAAACATCAATACACGTAGATCTTTTCCAAACACTGAATTTTTTTTATAATTGAACACATATTATTCAGCGGTATTATAAAGAAAGTATAAGAGACGTAAACAGCAAAGTAAACAGAATCACCTGCACTGCGACAGTTTCCGCTCTGCTATGGCTTTTTATCAAAATATACAAGTAAGAGTGAATCATGAAGGTGGAATATACGATAATGGACGCAGACATTCTCAACTGCTTCGAGAACATGTTTTAGATTTGCATCACACCGGAATGAGCCAAAAAAGGATCGCAACTGAAGTGAAAAGTAGTCGGCACTTTGTGCGAAACGTTTTGAGGGACTACGATGTAAACAACTCATCGCTGCCGGCCACAAGAGCAGCACCTCCGCGATCGAAAATAGTGGGAGATGTGATTCAATATTTAGAGAACGAAAAACTATGTAAGCCCAGTATAACTAGCTCAGAACTGCGGCAAAGACTTCTCCTTGATGGAATTGTTCATCCTGTTGACTTGCCATCAAAGCCAGCGATTTCAAAATGTTTACGAGAAGACCTTTTCATGACAAAGAAAAAGATTCAGCAGGTGCCACTTGAAGCAAAAACAGCATTGAATGTTGAACACACTAATTTTTATCTTGATCAAGTAAGCGATTTGCCTCCCACATCAATTCATTTTTTTGAC
The DNA here is from genome assembly GCA_022457155.1 of Cladopsammia gracilis. Classification (NCBI taxonomy): domain Eukaryota; kingdom Metazoa; phylum Cnidaria; class Anthozoa; order Scleractinia; family Dendrophylliidae; genus Cladopsammia; species Cladopsammia gracilis. Next base: position 1,593,339 of record JAJGOT010000059.1, on the reverse strand, counting down.
GAAAGTAGTGTTACAAAAACAACCATGAACCGACGTTATGGAAATGCTCCACTTGGTCAGCCAGCGTACGAAGTTCAAAGGTACACGTCAAACGCTAATTATACAATTAACCTTTTGCACTCATTGCAAGGAATAGACTATGTAAATGTCATAGAGGGCGCATCAAACGGAAATGAATTGTTGTTTTTCTTCGCGGAAGCGCTAAATATCACCAAAGCAGACGGATCAGTGCTTCTGGAACGCGGCGACACTGTTATTATGGACAACTGTGGTTTCCATCAGGGTCACTTCACCGAACCAGTTCTGAGAAATATGTTGGCGGAATGCGGAGTGCATTTATTGTTTCAACCGCCATATTCCCCTCATTTTAATACGTGCGAGTATTGTTTTCGAGAAATCAAAGCTTTCTTGAACTGCCATCAAGAACTAGCGGGCAATCAAACAGAGTATTCCATTTTCTTAGCATGTGAACAAATTACCGCCCGTAATTCAATCAATATTTTCAGACATTGTGGTTACATATTGTGATGCGTCTCACTAACTGAGCTGTGTGTAATAAAAATACTTTTATGCCTATGGTACATGTATAAATGCTGTTGACGATTTTACATTGTAATTTCGGTAAAATAAAGTTAATGACAACAAGCTTTCTTCTGTCTATGTACGTCTGTGTACTAGTTCAACTGAATGTATCCGTTGGGAATAGAAAATATATCTGCTTGCAAAATCTGTTGAACTTCGCGTTCATCTTCACGGGCACAGTAAACATGGTACTTGCAAGGAATAATGATTCCTCCTCTTTGGGACCAGGTGGATGGCCAGGGTGGTCGACTAGGTTCAGGCAATGATGTTATTTTGCTGAAAAAAAATTATTGGGTTGTTGCATGTGAGTATGATCTTTCAGTCAAATGAAACTACTGAGCGTAACTGAATTTCATCTATGAAGCTATGAAGCATGTTTTGTGAAGAGGAACTCACCAGAAGATTTGTATCTTGCCTGAATATCGGTTTATCACCTGGAATAACGCACTGCAAAATCCAGCGGGAACGTGCCCAACAAGCTGCAAATTACTGTAAATAGCGACTGCTGTGCGGTCACGAATGTTATCAAATTCGCACTTGCAAACATAGATATCCCCAACATCGACGTGGTAACCATACAACATGATGTCCTTTTACAACCGCGTTATGAACAGTAAAGTGAGACATTCTTAGACACGTTTTTGCAAACAAAAATTCATGAAAATTGGCGACTTTGTTGTTCAGCTGAAGAGCTGATCCGTGCGTGCAAAACAGACAGCTGTCAAAAATCGGTCGCGCGCGCTCAAAGGCTAATTGGATCCCCGTATTTACATAATAGTGTACATATCTCACGCTTTTTTGTTGACCTTACGCTATTTTTAGTCCGTCATTTGACTGGTGTGAGTTGACCGTGAGTTGTGCTGTTTTCTTGTCAAAAATGTCCTCTGAAGTTTTTGAATGGCTAAAGAGCATAGCTAATGGTTTAAATTTGGAACGGCTAGCGAAAGAATTTGAGGTCAGGGGTTTCATGACACAACAGTCCTTAAAGTACATTCAAAAAGAGGATTTGGACGCGTTTTTCCCAACCCCGCAGAAGCTTTTGCTGGCGGAGAAACGTATTCTGCTGGCAGAGCTAAATAATCTCAAAGAAGCGAAGGAATCAGGTGGATGTACACAGGCTAGTTTGCCACCACGTGAGCTTTTCCCTACAGTTGAAAGACGGGCTTTTACTCCATTTACGGCAACACAGAGTAACAATTACAACGATGAACTGTGTAACGGCGCGCTTTCGGCACTGGTTACATCAAGTGCGAATTTACCTACAGCGACAGTGCCACCTGCTACAGGTTATCTGGACAAACATCAAGTACAGCTTACCGAGGATGTCCAACTAGTACAGGTGCAGTTAGAAAGTGCAAAGAATCAGCTGGCCCTCCGTAAAAAGGAAATAGACGACTTTGATGCAATTGCAGACAAGCGCGCCAAATTATGTTCAATTTGTCATCAACCTGGGCATACCAAGCCGAAATGTAAAAACGGACCATGTCAGGGAGTTCATTCTTGTAAACTGCCAGCAAAACATCCTGAACTCAGTAAAGAACTGTCAGAGTTGAAGGCTCTAATAAAGGTTTAGAAAAAAAAGTTACAAAAGCCAACAATGACCTAGAAGTTTTCACAAGTGCACGGCAGAGAGCCACCTCAAGTTTTTTTGCAGTCATGAGGCCGCGCCTTCGAAAGCAAAATCAGATCAAATACATTGATCGTTCAGCCCTAGACAAAGATCTGATGCTTCTAAAGAAAGCACTCGGCAACAAAGTTCCAATGGATGAAGATCGTGATTACGAGCTACCGTTTGTTATCGAAAGATAGTAGTTATTAAAACCAGTAGTGTAGACCACCCTGAAAGTACTAAATCCCCACATTTTTCCGAAAACCCCTGTCATTCAATTTTTAGTACCGAGTATTTTCAAACTCTGATTAAAACTGTGATATTGATTTCTATGATTTATATTGATTTTCATTTTAGAAAAATTTTTTTTAAACGGAAATAAACAACTCTTACACATGAAAACATTTTGTAAGAGTTGTTTCTACTTAACTAAGTTAAAAAAAATTCTAAGAATTAAATAACTTAAATAACTTAAATAAATTCATGAAATGTAATATTTGTTTGAAATGACTGAACTGTAAAAAATTATGACCTCACTCGCTCGCCTTCGGCTCGCTCGCTCGGGGGGTTTTCGGAAAAATGTGGGGATTTAGTACTATCAGGATCAGCTACACTACTGGTTTTAATAACTACTTGTTTCGTTGTTTCGTTGTTTAGATATAAGGTTTTTTAGTATTTGGTCAGTGAATTTTATTGACAGTGATTAACAAATTCTTGAAATACAAACACCTGCAGTTTGTTTTGACTATGGTTAAATATTTAATGATTTTACACATGAATATTTTAGAAGGGGTTTTCCCTTTATTTACTACAAGACAAAATCAAACAATATTTCATATCGAAAAAAGTTCTTAAACGTGATTATAAGAAAAAGAAAGGATATGATAAATAAATTCAATTCTTGGATTCCATTTGCTGAATTAAATAAATCCCGTTTGAAATCGACAATCCTTCGCTTAGTTCTCAATTTGAGATTGTTCTTCTTGTGATGAGTCAAGATCCATCATTTCTTCCATCATTTGTACTGTTGTTTGCCTCGCTTTAATTTTTTCAAGTCTCTTTTTCAACTTTTTATCCTTCTTCTTTTGTTTGGCAATTTCATATTTCATTTTCAGGTTTCTTTCTTTCTTTCTCTTTTGCTTCAATCTGAGCTTGAAGTTGTCTTCTTCTCTGTTCTTGCTTGACAGCTTTTTGAATATTTTCAAGTAGGATTGACATGTTTGGCTCGTTTTGAAGAAATTCTTCAATATCTTGATTACTCAAACTTGACAAACTTTGTACAAAAGCCTTGGGTTTAAGTGTTATTATATCAAGAACACCACTAAGTTCTTCAAGCATTAACTTACATTTCTCTATTTGCTCCAAACAAGTATCACGTCTCTGTTGTAGCTGTCTCAAAGTATAAGGCATTTTCAAGTTTTAACACACTTTTTTACGTAAAATGTATAGACAGAAGTGTGAAAATTACATATTTTATGAAAAATATATATCGAAAATTGTATAAATTTCGTGTAAAGATCTAATTGGTTAAAATAAATCATGTGATATTTTTGTAATCACATGACTATAAATTGTAACTATGGTTTCATAATTTAACATCTGCTTTCACTTCATGAAAGGTTGTAATTAAAATAACGGTAGGAAATAAAAAACAAGCCTGGATTTAATTAATTTTTGTCTGTAGGGAGTGTAAATATTTTTGAAATTACGTTGTAGCGAAAATAAATAAAATTGAAATTTAAAAAAAATAATATTTACATATTATAAAAGGATGCCTTCAAAGGATTTAACTAATCTTTCAATCGAAGAATTAAAGAATATAAAAAGAGATAAACAAACTAAATTGAAAACAGAGTATTCTGAATATAAAAATCAAGAGAAACAAAAACTGATTGATGAAATTGAGGAAATAGAAAAACAAAGAAAAAATATAAATAAAGCTAAAACAAAATTAAGAAAGAAAATGAAACCTAAATCAAAACAAAGAAAGAAAATAAAACCTAAATCTAAACCTAAATATAAACCTAAATCAAAGAAAATTAAAACATTTGATGATTATTTTCTTGAATGTATAAAGAATAAAAAAATACCAGAAGATACTCCAAAATATTTAAGAAAAGCTATTGAAAAAGCAGTGAGAGAATATCAAATTGGAATTAAACTTGAAAAATCTGCTCTTGATAATTTTACTGAGAAGTATGTTATTGAAGGAAAACCAAACATCTTTCCTAATGATTATTTAAAAGAAAAAGTCTCACAGTTAAAAGATTTTCTTAGAAATCATAGAAATAATAAAGTTAGATTTATATTAGTTTGTTTAATGGAAAGAGTGGAGTTTGAAAAAGATAAAATTAGACCTATATATATTAGAGATAAAGCTTATTTTAATTCTGAAACACATAATAATCTTGAAAGTACAGATGTTAAAGAGATTTTGTTTAAAATAATTAAAGAAATTCTTAATAAAGTTTTAATTTATCAAAGAAATGGTTCAGGTTGGTATTTTAAAGAGGTTTTATCATTAGAAATTCATACTATAGATTACAAACCTTTGAAAGGATCAACATATATTAAACTTCCTGATTTTATTTCAAAAAAGAAAGCGATAATTAACTTAGAAAATAGAAAAGATAACAAATGTTTCATGTGGTGTATTTTAAGACATCTACATCAACCTAAATATAGACATCCTCAAAGGATATCAGATTTAAAACAATATGAAAATGATCTTAATTTTAAAGGTATAGATTTTCCAGTAAAATTAACAGATATTAAAAAGTTTGAAAAACAAAATCCGAATCTTCCAGGAATAAATGTATTTTCAATTAATGAAAACAATAAATTTTATCCTTTAAGAATGAATGATAAAGATTGTAATAATTCAATAGATTTATTTCTTTATGAAGACTCTGGAAAATCACATTATACACTTATTAAAAATTTTTCAAGATTTATTAATTCACAAGTTAGTAAAAGTAATTATAAAAAAATATTATTGTAAAAAATGTTTATCTTTTTTTACAAAAGAGGAATTATTAGATAAACATATTAGCTATTGTTCTAATAATGAAACAGTTGCAGTAAAAATGCCTGCTAAAAACTCATTTCTATTCTTTAAAAATTATAATAAAAAATTACCTTTACCATTTGTAGCTTATGCTGATTTTGAATGTTTCACAAAACCAATGGAAAACTGTGAACCAGATCCAAATAATTCTTTCACAATGGAATATCAAAAACATGAGCCTTGTGGATTTTGTCTTTATATTAAACCATTAGATAATATTGATATTCAAATAGAACCAAATCCATTAATTTACACAAAGAAAACAGAAGATGAAGAAATTTCTAAAATATTTGTGAAAAAGTTAGAATCAATTACTAAATCGTTGTATAAAAATTTTTACACCTCCCCAAAGAAAATGATATTTACAAATTCTAATAGACAAGATTTTATTAATTCATCTGTTTGCCATATTTGTGAACAACCATTTCAAAAAGAAGACCGAAAAGTTAGAGATCATTGTCATTTCTCTGGTGAATATAGAGGAACTGCTCATAGTAGTTGTAATCTTAATTGTAGAAAACCTTTAATACTTCCAGTAGTATTTCACAATCTTCAAGGATATGATTCTCATCTTTTTATAAAACAATTATCAAGATTAAAAGGAGATTTATCTTGTATTCCATCAACGGAAGAGAAATATATATCATTTTCAAAGAAAATTAAAGTTGATGAATACAAATCGAAAAAGACAAATGAAATAGTGTCATTAAATTTTGAAATTCGTTTTATTGATTCATTTAAATTTATGCAAACTTCTTTAGCAAATCTTGTTAAAAATTTACAACCAAATGATTTTCACTCAACAAAAAAAGTATATAATAATATTGAATTATTAATAAGAAAAGGAGTATATCCTTATGATTATGTAAATTCTTTAGAAAAATTTAAAGAAACACAATTACCTCCAAAAGAAGAATTCTATTCACAATTAAATAATGAAGACATATCTGATGAGGACTACAACCATGCACAAAACGTTTGGTCACAATTTAATTGTAAAACAATTAAAGATTATCATGATTTATATCTCAAAACAGATGTATTACTTTTAGCTGATGTGTTTGAAAACTTTCGTAAGACATGCTTGAAACATTATAATTTAGATCCAGCTCATTATTATACATCACCTGGATTAGCTTGGGATGCTTGTCTTAAAGAAACGAAACAAAGACTTCAATTATTGCATGATTATGATATGTTAATGATGTTTGAAAAAGGAATTAGAGGTGGAATTACTCATATATCAAAAAGATATTCAGAAGCAAATAATAAATATATGAAAAATTATAACCCAAAGAAAGAATCAAAATTTATTACTTATCTTGATGCTAATAATCTTTATGGTTGGTCAATGATTCAAAAACTTCCAACTCATGGTTTTAAATGGATGAAAAATCTTTCAAAAGAAAACGTAATTGAAATATTAGAAAAGAAAATTACAAATCATGGTTATATATTTGAAGTAGATCTTGAATATCCAGAAAAATTATGGAAAGAACATAATGATTATCCACTTGCTACAGAGAAGTTAGATTTTGATTCCGTTGAGAAACTTGTTGGATCTTTTTACAATAAAAAGAATTATGTAATACATTATAGAAATCTTAGACAATGTCTTGAATTAGGACTTAGGCTTAAAAAAGTACACAGAGGAATATCATTTTATCAATCTGAATGGATGAAACCTTATATAGAAAAGAATACAGAATTAAGAAAACAATCAAAAAATTCCTTTGAGAAAGACTTTTTCAAATTAATGAATAATTCAGTTTTTGGTAAAACAATTGAAAATATTAGAAAAAGACAAAATGTAATACTTCTTGATAATGCTGAAAAAGGAAAGAAGTTATCATCAAAACCTAATTTTAACCACTCAACAATATTTGATTCTAATTTAATTGCAGTTCATATGAAAAAGACAGAAATATATTTTAATAAACCGATTTATGTGGGTCAAGCTATTCTTGATTTGTCTAAATTTCATATGTATGATTTTCATTATAATTATATTAGAAAGAAATATGGAAATAAAGCTGAATTATTATTCACAGATACAGATTCATTAATGTATGAAATTAAAACAGATGATTTTTATCATGATATAAGAAAAGATATTAAAAAAAAGTTTGATACAAGTGATTATCCAGAAAAACATGAATCTGGAATTAAAATTGGAATTAATAAGAAAGTAATAGGAATGTTTAAAGATGAAGTTTGTGGTAGGCAAATTACACATTTTGTTGGTCTAAGACCTAAGCTTTATTCTTTTAAAGTTGAAGACATCGAAGACAACGAAGTTGAAGAAAAGAAATGTAAAGGAATTAAAAAGAATATTATTAAAAAAGAAATAACATTTGAAGATTATAAGAAATGTTTATTTTCTGGAGTACAAGAAATGAGAAAAATGAATATAATTAGAAGTAAAGATCATGAAATTTATTCTATGAAAATGAATAAAGTAGCATTATCTGCAAATGATGATAAAAGACTGATTTGTAAAAATAAAATTAATACTTTAGCTTTGAGACCTTTGGAAAAATTAAAAAATAATAATATAAAATAAAATGATTAATTTCACAAAAAAAGATATTTTATTAATATATTTAAGAAGACTTTTTTTAATAGAAGATTTTGATGAAGAAATTAGATATAAAAGGTATAAGAGAGAAAGATTTTATAAAAGAGAAAATTTAAAAAATTTAAAAAAAAATAAAAGATTATAATGTATACAGAAGAAGAGATTAAATTATATTCTTCCATATTAAGATCTTATGAAAAAAGTAAAATCAAAAAAAAGAAAAAAAGAAATAAACCAATATATGAAAAATGCAAACATGAGAATAAAGAAATTATTGATTATGCTGAAGTTTGTTGTGATTGTGGTCTTCAAATTCAAAGAATATTAAATTATGATGTTAATATATCTGATTGGGAAAGATGTTGTTATAGAAAAAAATCAGTATACCAAAGAAAGTATTTTTTTAAGAAAAAGATCAATGAAATACAAAAAACTTTTGATATAAAAAATGATGATATTTCTAAGATTAATGAAATACTTTATAAAATTGATAATGCAAATTTAATTAAGAAAGTAAATACACAATTTGGAAGAAAGAGAATTATTAATATCACTTTTATTATAAAAAAGATTTTAATTATTCTAGGTTATAGTAATGTTGATGAATTATTACCACTAAAACTTTCAGAAGAAACAAAAGCTTTTTATGAAGAATGGTGGGAATTAGTTAAAAAAGAAATTATAATATCATAATTTTAATTGAGTTTTGAAATTAAGTTGTAGCGGAAAAAAAAAATTTAAATTTAAAAAAAAAAATATTTATATATAATAAAATGATCGCTACGCAAAACCAATCTGATTGTTCGCAATACAAAGCAATTCCCATATCTCTTTTTGGCATAAGATATGCTGATAAAATATTATATGGTAAAATGTTTATGATTGATCTTCATTTTTATAATATTTTTAGAAATTATCAAAAATATTTTGAGTTAATATCAAATGATCTTCTGCGAAAAATTAATTCAAATAAAAAATTAAAAATCGATGATATAAAGAAATATTTTCACAATATAATAAAACGTAAAGACAAACTAAAAAGAAGATATTTGAAAAGAATCAGAAGTGAAATAAAATATGTAAATGAAAATTTAATGAAAGACGAATATATAAAAAAAGTCAAATATAATAAATATGATTATGATGGAGACTATGATGATAATTTCATAATTTCTCATCATGAAAATTTACAAAATTTTATACATTCTAATTATATAAGTTATGACAATATTAAAAGACTTTTGTTAAGACAAAAAAAATATAGAGAAAAATTATACCATGAACAAGTTTTTGAAAATCAGCGTCAATTTTCTTTGAAAAAAGATAATGAAGAAATATATAAACAAATAAAGGAAATGATTAAAAAATTTGAAAGTTATTTTGTTTACGAAGAAGGAGTAGAAAGAATAAGTATGTTTGATTATATAAAAGAATGTATGGGTCTTAATTCTGATTCTGATTCTGATTCTGATTAAAATTATTAGCCTCAAATGAGGCTTTTTTTTATGCCGAAATTTATAATTTTTAAAAAAAAAAATTAAAAAAAAAAAATATTTATATATAATAAAATGCAACTTACCAATTACGAAAACATTTCTAAAGAAAATCTTATTTTTCATGATGCTAAACAATATAAAGTCAAGAATTCTAAAATGAAATATCATCGTATGAAAATTGAAACAATTTATCCTGATAACACTATAGGTCCTCTTATAATTGAAACACCTTTACTTTTTAGTTTTGGTGTATCTGAAAGAAAGAATCAAGAATCACAAGAATTAGTTGGTTATACAATTCCTATTTGTTTATGGGAAAAAGATAAAGATCCAACAAAAGAAGAAAAAAAGTTTTTTAAAACATTAGAAAAAATACAAAAACTTTGTTATGATCATCTTGAAGAAAGAATTGGTGTTGAAGAATCACAAAATTTATCAAAAATGTTGTATTATAAAAAGAAAGAAATTATTGATAAAAAAGGAAGACCTAAATTAGTAGATGATGACAGTGTTTCACCAGTTTTATATGCAAAACTTATATATTCAGAAAAATCTAATAAAATTCTATCTTTGTTTAAAACAAAAGGAAATAAAAATGTTGATCCATTTGAATATCTTAATCAATATTGTAAAGTAAAATTAGCTTTAATAATTGAGAGTATTTATATTTCCAAATTAGTAAAATCTATTCAAGTTAAAGTTCATGAAGTTTATGTTAGACCATTAAAACCAAGAGAATCATTATTAATGATTAAAGAAGAAAGTGATGACGAAGTCGATGAAGAAAATGAAGAAGGTGATTCACAGGATTTGTTTTAAACTGAAATAAAGTATTAGCCCTTTTTAGGGCTTTTTTTTATGTCGCTTGAAACAATTTTTAATACTACAATAGTATTAAAAATCTTTTAAATCACTCAAAGGAATCCACGAATTAAACTTGTCAGGATATCCACTCCATTTAACTAAAGCTAACTTTTTCTTGGTGTCTCGTTTCAATACTTTCTCAATTCTATATATTTCTTGTTTTGTTTTTTGTAACTCTTTTTCATAAAAAGATCCTTTTACTTCTTCACCCATTAAATCAACAATTTTATAGGTGATAGGTTTTGTATTTAATATTTCATTAACCACAAATATTTCCTCTGTCCAGTTTGGAGTATATCCTTTATCAAATACAGGTCTCTTATATTTTGATATACGAACGAAATCTCCAACCTTAAATTTTACTTTTCCAGGTTTCAAATAAATTAAATCTGAATATAAATTAGCATAAACTTTTTCTTCGTTTTCTTTTTTACTTGCTTGATTTGGAGTCATTTTAATACTAGAATGTCTTGTTTTATTATAATCATTAACTAATTTATCAAGGATGTTCCAATAAACAGTATTGTTATTTACACTAAACATCTTAAACATTCTGGTTTTCATTGTTTTATTCCATCTCTCAACAATGCTTGATTTCTCTTCATTCTCTGTATGATATAATTTGATTTTATTCTTTTCAAGGACCTTCTTAAAATGTTTACTGATAAATTCAGAACCTTTATCTGTCCAAAGCATTTTTGGTTTACGTTTACTTTTTTTAAATATATCATCAAATGCTTTACTAACACTTTCAGTCTTTTTGTTTTTCAATGGTTCAATCCATCCATATTTACTAAAAATATCTATTACCATCAGTAAATAATTTATTCCTTTATTCCATTTACTAAACTTTTGCATTTCAACCAAATCAGCTGCCCAGATTTCATCAATACCATTTGATATTACAGTTCTCTTTAAAAAGTTTCTAGTGATTGGTTTATGTAATTCATCGGCTAATTGTTGAGTCCAATCACTATTATTACTCAACGCCGCTTTACGTTTTTTGTCTTCTTTGGTAAACCCAAACCAAGTTTCTGTTTAGCATTTATAATAAATCTCGCTGTTTGACCCCATTTCGGTATTTCACCGTATGGAATCTGATCTAAAGATTTAACCATTTGTCTATCACATTCATTCTTATTTTTTCCCATATCATAACATATATCATGATAAGCAGCAATTTCATCTACTTTATTATATGGTTTAACCATCCATTCTAATACTTCACCTGTTTCAGGATCATATCTTAATTGTTCATTCAAAGGGTTATACGGTCCCATGTACTTGTATTCTCCAGGAGTCCAACCACCTTTTGGTTTTGGCAATTTTCCAATGAGGCTATGAATATCTACACTACCTCCTTGAAAGTCTAAATCTTTTCTATTTGTTTTATATTTTAATTTTGGTCTTATTTTAGTACTTAGTTGATCCATCATATCTGAAGTTGTTTTTTGTAAAAATGGTTTTGCGTGGTCTAAAGCATAATCTAATGCTTTTTTTTGCATGTTTTTATTTCTCATTAATTCACTTGCTCCATATCGTCCCATTTCAACTGTTTTTTTACCTAACCAAGGTAAAGCATGAGTTAAACCTGTTAATGCTAATTCACCAAAGCCTTCTCCTTCTGATGTTTTGAGAGGAGATGTTTGTGAAGAAGAAGGCTTTTTTAGTTTCCCTGTTTCTTAACAAAACGTGTTTTTTTTATTCCACAAGAAGCACATTTACAGAAAAACATTAATCTTCCATTTTTTGTTGTTTTATATCCACTAGGTTCTACACAATCAGTTTGTTTTTTTTCTTTCACACAATAAGATTTCATTTTATTATTAAGATTATATAAATATAAAATAAAAAATGGAAGAAAGTAGTAGATCTGTATTTATAGAGAATGAAATAAAAAACTTAAATGAAATGATAGAATGCATATTTGATCATATTGTTTATACTAATTTTAATGAAGATAAAAGATTATTAAAGATAATTACTTTAGTTTTGAAAATAAAGAGAAAACTTGGAATATTAAAAGGATTGATAAAGGGAAATATATATATTTGATTTTTTTATAACAATCATTGTTATAAAAAAGATTATTCAAAGTATTTTTTAATAAATCTTTCATTAAACATAGTATCACTTAAACTGAATGGTTTTAATATATCATAAAAATTTTTTTTCATTGACCATTGATGAAGAAAATAAAGACAATAATAACCACAAAGAACACTTTTAATATTTTGATATTGACTTGAGTTGTAAATTATTGGTTTACCATTACTTTTAAATTCTTCAGGATAACCCATTCCAAAACTATCAAAATACCATATAAATTTATTATCATGACTTTTCACACAACAAACCCAATGAGTTCCAACGTTTTCATATGAATCAAGATTTATTATACATGGACTATGATTAATAGACATTTTTTCATCTCTTGAATATATACCTTTGAAATTTGGAATTTTTAAATATTTTATCCATTTCATTAAATCAATATTACTTAATGGTTTGTTTATGAATTTTGGTTTTATAATATTGTTCCGAGAATTGGAATGCTGTTGAATGGACTGTCCTTCCCTAATAAAAGACCTTTTCCTTTTTTCGTAGTTTTTTTTGACTTTTTTTTTTCCCATACCAATAGTATTTTTTCCCCATTGACCTATAAAAGGTGGGGGTGGTTCATACATTCCTATTCTTGGTGCTCCTTTTCCTTTTGGTCTACCTACTCTTGGTGCTCCTTTTCCAGTAATTTTTTTAAAAGCCTCAATAGCAAGAGGTATACCAATACTAGCTAGTAATGTACCTAATAATCCACCAGATTGTTTTTTAGTTGGTTTTATCACTAATTTACCTCCAGATTGAAGAGCGTTTAATATGTCTTGTTTTTGTTTATTTGTAAGTAGATTTTTATTTTCAATGAGTTTTTTTATTTTATCTTGTGGTATTAAAAAACCACCTATTTGACCATTACCACTTATCTTTTTAACAATTTGACTTGCTCCTTCACTTGCTAAACCAGCAAGAGCTGATAATCCAAGTGTTTTAGCTAAAGTTGGTGCAAAAGTACGAGCTAATGGAATAATACTACTAAATAAACTTCCACCCTGTCTCATTACTTTTCTAATTTGTGTTTTTGATATTTTGATATCTGTTCCTTTTCCTAATGATTTAGCCTTTTTAATTTTGTTAATTTGATTAGTTGTTAATAGTAATTCATCATTTCCACTTGTTTGATTATTTTTTAATCTAAATGTTAAAGGAGTGTTTGTTTTATATGCTTTTGCAAGTTTCTTTTTTTGATTGTCAGATAAATTTATTTTGTATGGATGATAAGTTGTCATTTTAATTTTATTATTAGAATATATAATTTTTATAATTTTTATACAATTACTAATTCATTTCCAATTTTATCAATTTTCACCATTTCTTCATATAAAACTATAGCATGAACATTAAAGTCAGCAGTTGCATTTCTGCTTAATGTATATCTGAATATTAATTGTTTAGGATCTCTAGTTATTTTGTCTGCTTGATATGTAAGATCAAAATATATCAATCCATATAGAGAATTATAATTAGCTAAATTAAGTTGTGTTCCTGTATTATAATCATTTTTCCTCATTGCGTATGACATGACATCATTGAATATTCTTACTTTAGCTTCACTATCATATTCTATTTCTGGATAAAATACTCCATTTCCATATTCCAATCTACAGTTTTGTAAGTGAGAATTAGCATCAGCTGCATTCAATTTATAAGTATCCATAAGATAAGGATTATCTTCAGCTTGTGCATTATTTATTCTTTTCAAGTAAACAAAAATATGTTTAATATTATCAATACTGCTTGATATTTGAAAAAATCCTGATGATCGTGTAGGAGCTGATGATTCATACATTTCCCTTAAATATTTCCATTTTGTTTCTTTCATGAATGAACTAACAAATTTATTATATAATAAGTCTTTTGGTGTTAATTTTGGTACCCAAAGTAAAAATTTTGTAACAACAACTCTTCCATCATCAGTACCATTAGCCATATGAATTAATTCATCATCATTTTGAAGCTCAATGTTGAATTGTAATTGCATAGGCACAAGCATTTTATCTTCAAGTTCTTCAAAGAAAGAGTATCTATTTAATGGTATAATAGTATTAATACTTTTAGAACCACCACTACCATCATCTGCATTTGCTTGAGTTTGTATTCGTCTAGCTTCATATCCTGAATTAGTATTAGCTGTTGTACTATCAGTATCCAAATACCAGAAACTATTTTTAGCTACTGATCTGCTATAATCATCAGAATATTCTAACAAATTTTTAACAAAAGTAACTTTATGTAAATTATTAGTATCATAAATTATTTTACCTGCAGATTTAAGCATGATATGATTAATTAAACTATGTGAACCATTTAAAACTGTAATTCTATCAGCTGCAGCATAACCAGCACCATTTGCTAATTTTTGGAGTTCAAATTCTACTTCAAAATATGCGTTATACCAATCGTAAAGTGCTGTTCTATCATTAATTGTGAATTTATAACCAGTTTTAACTTGATGTTGAGTATTAGCTGGAATTCTTATCACATCATCTAATTGAAATCTTATCATTTCATTTCTTTCTAAATATTCACTTGATCTGAAAGCCATATTTTATTTTATAAGATTATATAATTTTTTATTTTCAAAATTTTAATCCATTACCAGATATTAATCTATTTAAAATAATGTTAGTATCTTCTTCTTGTTTTAGGGGTGTTTTTGGAGATGTTGATTTTCTTTTTGTTTTAGGGGTATTTATTCTCATATTACCTAATTTTTTCATTATTAAATCACCAGATTTTTCAGAAATCTTTTTACCTAATCTTTCTCCAGTATGAGAAATCCCTGCTTCTAATGCTTTTTTAGCCACAGGTTTCGCAAATTTTTTAAAAACAGTTGTCATAACACTTCTAATTGGTTTTAAAATATTATCAACAACCATACCATTACCTTTATGTTTATACATAAATCTACCTAATTTTGGATTATAAAAACGAGAAAATTCGTAAGATTTCATTTTTTATTATTAGATTTATATTATTTTTTTCAACAATAATGAAAAAGATGTATCCGCTCCATTGAGGTCAATTAATCTTCTTTTTCCATCAGTAATGTAAATTCTTATACTATTAATAGTATTTTTATTTACTGGATTATAAGTAATTCTTTTTGGTTCAAGAGTAAAACTAAATGATGGTCTTAAAACAGAAGTGGAAAAACTATAAATAATATCACTATCTTGACCATCTACAAGTGAATCATTAATTAAATCACAATGTATATTTAAAATATCTGTATCTTGACTTAAATTTGGAACTCTAGGACCCACATTTATTTTATCTTTTAAAATTTTCTTATCAAATCCTAGTAATTCATAAAAATTACTTTGTGTAAAATCCAGTTGATAATTTTCTTTCAATCTTATTGTTACTCTAAAAGTTGTTTCATCAAAAATAATACTAATTGGATATTCATCTTCTTTTCCAGATTGTTTTATTGCAGTTATATGTTTAATAAATGCATTGATATAAACATAATTCCAAACCCCACCTGGAAAACTGATATCATGAAATGTTCTACCATTATCAGAACTGTATCTAATTAATTGATTTTTATAATTAGCATTTATATTAAACCATGTAAAACTCATATTAATAACACGATTAAGACCAATTACATATTGTGAGTTGTTGTCTAAAACAATTGGTTTACTAAATTTTGTTGTGAAATTTTCAGGTTTGTTACCATTTTCTGTTTTAACAGAATATGATGATAATACTATTTCTCTATCCATTTTATAATAATAATATATTATTGTTTAAAATAATTTTTATAAATCTTTTCATGTTGAGATTTATTTATTACTTTTGTTTTCAAAAGGATGTCTAAAATTGCAATTCCAATATTATACATTTCAATATTTGTATTACCAGCTATAATAGAACCTACAATTAATTCAAGTTTTTTAAGAAGTTCTTTAGGATCATTGTAAAATGTTACATTTCCACCTTTTTTTGTTTTAAGTCCTTTACCAGTATTTTTTAATTTATTTCTTCTTTGTGTAATTATTTTACTATCAATCTCTAGTTCTTTTCTTTTATTAACTAAATCTGTCAATGTCCTTTCTATTAAATTTATACTACTTTCTAAACTAGGATTTTCTTTTAATCCAATTTTTTGATGATCTTTTTTCAGTTGATTAAAATCTTCTAACTCTTTTTCCGTTTTTTTTATATTATTTGTATAAAATCTTTTTACATCACCTATAACTTTTATTTTTTTCCCCCAAATTTCAAGTATTTCTTGTTTTGATAGTTTATCAATATTTTCTTCAGGAATAGGTAAATTATATCTTTGAAATAATTCTTTTTCATATAAAGCTTTTCTTTGTGTTTCTTCCAAATAATCACTAGGTGTATATTCTGGTGGAGGATCTTTAGGTATTTGTTTTTCTTTTTGTGGAAAAACTTCTTCACCAATATCTTCTGGTATTTGTTTTTCTTCTTCGAGTACAGCAGTTTCATAAGGTTGTAGTTCATATTCTTCGGCTACAGCAGTTTCATATTCTTTGGGTACAGCAGTTTCATAAGGTTGTATATCCTCACCATAATTAAAAACATCATCAATATCATATCCAAAATCATCTTCTAAAAAATCTTCCAAACCTTCATATAAATCTTCTTCTATCTCCTTCTTTTTAGGTTTTTCTTCTTTTTTAGGTTTTTCTTCTAGTAATTTTGTTATAGGTTTAAACATTTTTTCATAACCTAATTGACTTGTTTCTTCACCTAATTTTTTCTTTGTTATTCTATCATGAACAAAATTAATTTTATTTCCCAACTCAGATTTTTGTTTAGCAAGTTCTTTCCATTTCAATAAACTCATTTTTATTATTATGATTGTATTATTTTTTTTTAAATTATCTATGATTTATAATAAAATGAAAATACCAAACTATGATCTAGATGATGACTTAATTTCTAATTTTAAGCAATTACATGATTTCATGCCAAATCAAAATTTTAGAATGCTTATTTGTGGTCCTTCAGGTTCTGGAAAAACAAATGTTTTACTAGATATGATTCTTAGGTTATTATATTATGATAAAATATATTTATATGCTAAAAATTTAGAACAACCAAAATATAAGTATTTATTAAGAAAATTTAAAAAATCAATTAATAAAGAAGCAGGTTATGAAGTTATAGAACCTAGTAATGATGAAATTTTACCAGTTACTGAATTAACAGATGATAACCAAAAAGTAATCATATTTGATGATTTTGTTTGTGAAAAGAATCAAAAACCACTGATTGATTATTTTATTAATGGAAGGCATAAAAATTGTAGTGTTATTTATCTTTCACAAAGTTATTACAAAACACCAAAAGATATACGACTAAATTGTTCTCATTTCTGTATTTATGAATTTCCAAGTAATAATGAAATTTCTATGATATGTCGTGAAAATAATGTTGATAAAAAGAAATATAGATTAGCTACAAAAGATCCTTATTCTTTTTTATATATTGATAAACCAAAGAAAGAAATATTTAAAAATTTTAATGATATTATATAAATCTAATAATAAAAAAAAAATGAGTTACTCAAATGGTTTATTATCAGAATCTAGTAATTATAAAACAACTCAAGTACAACCAGGATTACCAGGTGTTGGTTTTAAATTAACTTCTTCAGGCGATTATGATATTCAAAACAAAAAATTAGTAAATGTGGATAATCCAGTAAATTTAAAGGATGCTATTAATTATGGTACTGCTAAAACACACTTTTTAAACTTAGATGGATCAACTCATATGACTGGTGATTTTGATTTAGGAGGAAATAATATAATTCGTCCTGGAGGAATTGATATGAATAGAAAATTAATTAAAAATATGGATACAGATGAAAATAATGATTTATCAGCTGTAAATATGATTACTTTGAAGAAATATCATCCTAATGTACCTGCACATACTCATGAAGTTACTAAAGATATAGATTTGAAAGAACTTTTTAATGTTAGACAAAGTAAACAACAAAATTTTAGTTATTTAACTCAACATTATAATAATTTAGTTTCCTATAATGATGTAAAGGATATTTTCTTATCACGTAAAGAAGTCTCTCCAATGGAAAATGATATTGATATTAATAATCATCGAATATTTAATTTATCAAAATTACCTACATATGATCATGAAGTTGCAAATAAAGAATATGTAGATAACGAAATAACAAAAATTGATAATAAAAAATATGATAAAATTCATATTGATACTACTTTTACTAGATATGGAGTTCTTGTAACAGCTATTGGTACAACAAAAGCTAGTAAAACATATGTTAATACTCAATTAAGTAATCAAAAAGATGAATTAGAAAAATATGTAAATAAATCTCATATCTCAGCATCCTCTCATCCAAAAGATGAATTCAGATATTTAATGGAGAATGTTAATGAAAGTTCATCAGAAAGTAATATTACTGTAACTGGTATTAATGATTTTGCTAGAAGTCCACATATTTTTAACAAAAAAGCTTATGATTTACTTCTTCATATAAATTTTAATCAAAAATATGTTTCCAGAATAAGTTTTAATATGTATAAAATACCAGAAGGAGAATATACTATATGTATAGAATTTTTTCCTGTTACTATGGATAATGTTAGTGTTAATGCTACTTCAACAAGTTTAAATATTGGTCAACAAACAACAAAAATTTTTCAAAAAGAAGGATATACTAGATCTATTATTCATATGCATAAATATAAAATTTCCCCACCTGAATATTTTTTTGTTGATTTACATTGTGATGCATCAAAAACTACACCATTAGTACAAGCACAAGCTTATTTAATTATTTATGGAGTAAAAAATTATGTTAATGATGTTGAATCAAGTGTTTATGATTCTCCTTTTATTTTTGAAAATCAGAAAATGGTGATGGAAACAGATATTAATATGAATAATCATGATATTAGTATTAAAAATCCAACAAAAGATGATCAACCTGTTAGTTTATCTTTTTTGAAATCATTAAGATCTCATTTTTTTATAACTGCTTATTTTGATAAATCAAAATCAAATAACCATCTATTTTTCAATTCAATATCAACTTCTTTATATATACCATTCAATTGTAAATTGGAATCAATAGATTGTTTCTTTACTGAATCACATGTTTCAAGTCGATATTTTTATATAACATTGAAAGTATCTGATAGTAGAAATTCAAAAAGTTTGTCTTCAATTAATGGAAATGATTATCAATATTTTAGAGATATCAATTTTCCATTAACTCGAACAAGTCATTTTTGGATTGCGATTAATAAAAGGGGAACTGATCAAATTGTAAATGTTAACCAAATTACATTTACTCTTGTATTCAGTAAAAGTTTATTATAAACATTATAAATAAAAATGACAATCACAAGAATAAAATCATTAAGACACAAAGAACAAAAAGATATATTCGAATTCAATCATATTTCTTCAACTTTAGATCTTGAGAAAATCCAACAATTAAAGGATTTATACTCTTTTTATCATAAAAAAACATGGATATACAAAAACAGCCAAAGTAAATACAAAAAAATAAATTATATTATGAATATTTCGTCTGTGTTACTAGCTTCAGTTGGTGTAATAACAGGTGGAATAACCTTAAACCCTATTATTTTAAGTGTTTTAACTGGAGCTGGAATAATATTAAAAACATATCATGAAATGAAAAATTACAAAGGTAAATTAGATATGGTTAAATTTGGATTTACAACTTATGAAAAAGTGTTGACTAATTTACGAACAGCAATGAGAGGTGGTGAATTCGATTATCAGAAATTCATATCTGATATGAAACTTTTAGATCAAGAAATGATTGAATTAACACCTACTTCATCGAAGATTGAAAAGAAATACATTAAAAAGTTTAAGACGTAAGAAATCAATTAATTCCAGGCTTGTTTGTATTTCACGCTGTTATTTTATTTAGATATTTTTCATAAACTGAAAGCAAGTGTTTGTATTTCAAGAATTTGTTAATCACTGTCAATAAAATTCACTGACCAAATACTAAAAAACCTTATATCTAAACAACGAAACAACGAAACAAGTAGTTATTAAAACCAGTAGTGTAGCTGATCCTGAAAGTACTAAATCCCCACATTTTTCCGAAAACCCCCCGAGCGAGCGAGCCGAAGGCGAGCGAGTGAGGTCATAATTTTTTACAGTTCAGTCATTTCAAACAAATATTACATTTCATGAATTTATTTAAGTTATTTAAGTTATTTAATTCTTAGAATTTTTTTTAACTTAGTTAAGTAGAAACAACTCTTACAAAATGTTTTCATGTGTAAGAGTTGTTTATTTCCGTTTAAAAAAAATTTTTCTAAAATGAAAATCAATATAAATCATAGAAATCAATATCACAGTTTTAATCAGAGTTTGAAAATACTCGGTACTAAAAATTGAATGACAGGGGTTTTCGGAAAAATGTGGGGATTTAGTACTTTCAGGGTGGTCTACACTACTGGTTTTAATAACTACTAAAGATTTAGGCGCGCAAATGTAAATGTGTTCTTGTAGTGTCCTGGCGCCAAACAGATCGTCTTTTTATTTCTCATTGTAGAAATCCTTATGTATAAATCTCCTGATTGGGAGCTGTCGTTTGTTTTTGGAAGATTTTAGCGTATCGATGTATATTGTACTTCAGTATTGCGTCTACGTGCACTGAACAGTTCATGTTTTATATTTGTATAAATTAGGGAAAATAAAGGTTTGTTGTGTTTCAATTTTTGTCTTTACGTTTCCTATACCTTCTTTATAATTTCTATAGCGAGGAATAACTTTTTTCAATTCAAAAAAAATATAAGTGTTTGAGAACGATCCACGTCCATAGCTTTTGATGTTTGCTTCAAAATTAAGGATCGAAAGTACAGAAAAGTAACCAATCAAAACAAGGATATGTTTTCTGAGAGGTCCGCATCTAGTCGTGACGGTTGCTGCGTTTTCAAATATTGTTGAAAACTATTGTTCGCGTTCGTCGATGTCATTGGTCCGTTGGCGAAAAAGGTTGCTATCCTTTGTTCTCAAATAACGTTCTGATTGGTTAAAAATGTTCAGGGTGTCCCGGTTCGAATGGTTCCACTGTAATTAATTGATCTAAATTTAAAGAAATAAAATTTAAATATCTACAAACCCGCTTATAGCATAGCTAATCTAGGCGGGTTGTACTAATTACAGTCATATTTACCAAAGATAAAGTGATTTAAAAAACAGCTACTAAATAAATAAACATACACATTAATAATTAATCAAGCACAAAGGTAAAAAAGTAAAGCAAATTAAGAGGTATAAAGTAAATAAACGGCTAAATGTAGGTTTGAAAGCTATAGTGTATAATAATTACTTGTGTTTAAAATCAGTATTAGAGAATGGGCATCAACATAATAGTCCTCAATTTCGAGTACAGTTAGAAGCAACTTATGAATTTTTCTTTTAAATGCTCTTTTCGTGAGCTTACGCCAATCGGGGTGTAGACAATTCCATAATCTCGTACCAAAATCAGGAAAAGACTTAAGTTTTATATGCAAACTGGATTTCTGTACAAAAAGATTATCTGCACACGAGAAACGCGTGTTGTAAGCATGAATGTCAGATGAATGTATGAAGAGTTCACGAATCTGGAGCAGACTGATCTTTGAGGATTGTTATGACACGGTAGTCTGTGTTATGACTGATTGTTATGACACGGTAGTCTGTGCACTATAGATTTTTTTTGTATGTTATTGTTAACAGCAGCAGTGACATAAAGTTTACACATAATATATACATACACATACCTACAGTTACAAACGCGCGTGCCCACCTGAACGAGACGTTTAGGGAAAACACGTGCGATCAAATTATAAAACGGGAGCCCAAGAATTTAGAAATAGTTCTTCTTTGTTATTTGCAACTGCAATAGTTCGCATAACGGAGATTTTGTTTTTCAGGCGTAAAAGAAAGCTGTCAAAGTCTAAGGCCCGGTTCAAACGTCGAACTTCACATGTGCCGAATCTAATGCAAATGAGCAAGAACAATAGATTTTGCTCATTTGCATTAGATTCGGCACATGTGAAGTTCGACGTTTGAACCGGGCCTAAGCTGCCATTGCACACACTTGTAGTAAAAATGTGGTATTTGGCAATGATGAGGGCGCAACTGAGGGTTGACCAGCTATTCGATTTTTCGCGCCAGCCATGTCTGTGTACTATAGTACTGTACTATAGTTTTTATTGGTTATGCATTTTTAACGAAAGTGTGTTTTTGAGAAGGAAACAAAGACGATTATTTCTATAGAGAATTGGGAATAATTTTAAAACGTTTTAACCACGTTGTTACGATTTTTCAAAATAGAATTGCTTTAGAGGAAAACTAAAAAAGATGAACATTTTTTAAGGGTACTTCTTTGTAGAATGAATATCGGGAATTATCGACATTATCTTTTATACCAATTTTTGTCAGGAAGTCGTTTGTTGGAATTCGCCGCTGCTGGAGTGTGGACCAATTTAAATTTAAATTCAATGTGTCTAACGCTTTTTGTGCTTTCAGAAGCTAAAAAAGTAGCATTTGTAACACCTCTTTAGATGTGAAAAAGTTGATTGTCCATTCATTCTTTAAAACACAGCTTTCTGTGTTACCGTAAAAGAATTTTAACCACTCTATACTCGGACCTAAACGGGAATTATATTAAGATTAAAGATTATATTGAGATTGGAATATGGAAAGTTTTAAGATTGTATTTTAATATGCACTTACTTACAGCCTTGGAGTCTTGAATTCTTCAGCGTTCTGGTGCTCTTCAGCTCTCAAGTGATCGAGTAACTTGCTCACAAAGGACAGCGCCTTATTCGTCTAACTAGTTTGTGTACAAAGCATAAATTTCAAGTTCTGTCACATTAGAAAAAAATGGGAACAAATATTACGGGTAATTTTCGTGACAAAATGTTAGGAACAAGGTCCATGTTTGGTGTCTGAAAAGAGTGCTGTCGTGTCTTAGAAAACGAGCGCCAAAACTTTAAACCTTCGTTTTCCGCGAACCAATTGGGCATATTATGTGCGAAGGATATATTATTTTTATGCCTACATAAGAATTATAACCTCTAATATGATGTACCCAGCAGAAATCCAAGATATGCATATTAATTTTTATGCTGGGCATAAAATGTGGCATATGATCGCTTTACTGACACTTCCTTCGGGTATTTCTTTTACTTCTAACGTCGTGGGATCATCTTCGGCAACGTCGGGAAATTGTCGGAATATCTTTCTGAGCCCACGATTTTTGCCCCGAAGTTGCTAAGCAACACAACGTCAGCCGTGTCATGCGGTAGAGTCGAAATGTTTTAGCTCAGAAAGAGGTCGGACACCTTAATGAGAATATATAATGTAGGAACCAGCTTTTAATGAGGGTTAGGGTTGGCAGGTAATGTAGTTCAGTTTAAACCGAATTGACTCAAGCAGCTCGTTAGTGTTGTGGTCGTGTAGGCTCTTAAATGTTACTTAAATGTTCAGGTAAACCATTCCAAAGCCTTGGTGCACTTAGAGCAGAAAAAGCTCTGTCGCCATACGTCTTAGATTTATACCGTTGAATCTTCAAAAAACCTCTCGCGGAAGATCTAAGTGAGAGACACGGTACGTATCTGTCTAACAAATACACAAGATATCCAAGTGCAAGCCCATTTAACGCTTTAAAAGTGAGCAAAAGAATTTGTGACAGTTTCAGCGATGTATTTGTTGCTTGTTATATTACGAAGTTTTAAACAATATACCAAAGATTTTCCGACGATATTCGAAAATTACCCGAATACTCTCCGGAGATTGTACGAACGTTTCTGATCATTTCCCGAAGATTGCCAAAGATTTCCAAGGAAGATGTTTTGATTGTTGTCCAGGACCTTCTAGCTCATTTGACGTTGATATGAGCAGTGTCCCTGCGGTTTAATTTGTCTTTTTGGGTGCCAAGTCGGAGACCCTTTTGAGATCCTGACAGCAGAGCGAGTAGCTATGTTCACATCTTCAAGTTACAGTCAATCTCTATTAAACGGTCACTCTCGGGGAATAGCCAACTGACCGCTTAATAGAGGTAACCGCTTAAAAGAGGTCAAGTTTACAGTAAATATGGGGAGCGATTTAATTCCGGAGATTTGTTAAGTGATCGCTTAATACGGTGCCGCTTAATGCAGGTTCGACTGTATTCCCTTTCGCCAAATATATATTATAACTAGCAGTAATCACAGATCATGGAGACGCGTTCGAAGGAATTTCCGGCGGAAATGAGCCCCTGAAAAAAATCAATAGGGGCGGCCATTTGGAAGACCGTCTACCAAAAAATCTCAAATTTGTCTCCAACACGAAATTAGGATTGCGTTCTTCGAACGCGACAAGCAAGGGGCATATCAATTTTTGAATTAAACATTTCGAAACCCGAGAAGGAACTGTACAAAAGTCAAAATTTAGCTAAGTAAACATTGTTTCATCTAATTCAAAATCAAAACAGTACAATCTCTGAACTCATTCTCATTTCTGTCAGGAGAACTAAACATGTACATCATATATAAATAAAAACGCCAAATAGGCAAGAGAGGTCTGATATCGGTGTATACGTAAAGTCTCACATCGCTAAAGTCTACTCATATTAGGATAATAAATTGTATTAAGATTATATTTTAAGCCTCATTTACTTTCAGCCTTGGGAGTCTTTTGGTCCTCAGTTCTAACAATTCCTCAGCCTTCTAATGTTCTTCAGCTCTCAAGTGATCGAGTCACTTGCCCACAAAGGACAGCACCCTTTATTCCTAATGAACATTCATTTTTTCCAAAGCGAGCCAATGAAAGCACGCCGAATATTTTTTAGTATAACTAATGCTGGTTATCAAGTGATGGTGGGGTAATGTTCATGAACTGTCACATTAGAGAAAATGGGAAAATTGTCACAAAACGTAACGAAATAGGGCATGTTTTGTGTGTAACATGAGCGCTGTCCCAAAACATTTAATACTTATGTAAAAATAGCGCCAAAACCGTAAAGATTAAAACACTTGTTTTCCTTGAACCACTTGAGCATACAATGTGCGAGGCATATTTATGTTTATCACGTTTATGCTTACATAAGAACTATAACCACTAAATATGATGTACCTAGCAGAATGGTAATATTAATAGGCATAAAATGTAGCAAGCATATGATCGCTTTATTCGAGGAAGAGTGTTCTTCAGGATATCCAAACACGGGGAAGTGGGTTGAAAAATTAAACGAGCCACAACCGAGATTTTTTTTAACCAACTTAGAAGTGCTCGGGTTAATTAAGGCATGGGCCTCTGGTTTTAACGCCCAAAAGAAACGGGGGCGGTCTATCTCATACCTGATAAATCTCTTATTCGAGTGTGCGATAGAGTAAACGAAGGAATAAAATCGCCAAAATCTTTGCTAATTGCGACGGGGTTTCCAAACTACCGTCTATGCCTGCCCATATATAGCAATATTTAA
Source organism: Cladopsammia gracilis (assembly GCA_022457155.1). Lineage (NCBI taxonomy): Eukaryota > Metazoa > Cnidaria > Anthozoa > Scleractinia > Dendrophylliidae > Cladopsammia > Cladopsammia gracilis. Next base: position 1,567,557 of record JAJGOT010000059.1, on the reverse strand, counting down.
TCCTTGTGGAAATCAATTTGTTATCTGTGAATTTAAACTGGTTCCCACTTGCGTACTAGCGACGAAAACGGAAGGGTAATCGGAGTCGCAAGAAAGTGACGATTTAGTGGAAATTCACTTGTTTCCACTAAAATCGTAAGAATGGAAGGAGAAGCGGAATCGGAAGAAAACGCAAACTTTCTGATCCTTCTGAATCCATCGAGCTTCCGATTCCGACTTCGTTTTTTTGTTTACACTAGAATGTAAGGCTCAGTACGCTTCCGATTCCGACTCCGATTACATCGGTAGTGGGAACTCGCCTTTAAAGGCGAGATATCCGCTCTGTAAATACAGATGCAGTAGAATGTAGCTCCGCCATTTTGTTGTTTGGACTTTGGGCATGCGCTGTGAGGTCCAGACGGCTAGATTTTGGCTACGCTTGCGCAGAGATTCCCAGACCCTTCGGTCTTGCGTAGTCAAGAAAACCGAAGGATCTGGGGTCAAGAATGGCATACCACACACTTAATGACTGGTACCGAGGGAAACAGTGAATTTTGTTTCCCGATCGACGAGATTCTCGGGAAACATCGAGATTCGAGAGAAACAAAATTCACTGTTTCCCGAGGGATCAGTCATTAAGTGTTTTGTTATATAGCAACATAAAAAATAAGAGATTTTTACTGGTTGCTGAACTGGAAAGTTCATCATTCGCCACAAACTGGACCAACTAAATGAAATAAGCTTTTATCACTAAATACAGGGAATTGGGAAAATCTATTTAAATTTAAATTTGCAAAGATTACAAACTGAAGGAATTCCATTTTAAATTTATACACAGAATTGGAGTGACCAAAGAGGAACTACACAGATTCGGTATTTTAATACCAAAAAGAGGATAGTGATTGTGTGTATTGCGGAGAACAGGATTCAATTGAACATACATTTGCAGACTGCCAAATTACAAAACGATTTATTCATAATGTGGTGCAATGGTTCAACAAGGGTTCAACATGTGTGATCGTTCCAATTTCAATCCATCCGCTGTAGAATACTTATTTGGAAATTTATCAAATCCAATTAATCCAAGGTTAATTAGGAAATTCAACTACACCCTGTTGGTCATGCGTTATTATATTTATACCAGCAAGCTACACTGTAACTTCTTCAGTGTTAATGAACGACTTTATTGACAAAATAACCATTAAATACAAGTTGGAAGGTCTATACTCTGAACACTAGTACTAAATAAAGCTCTTCGTCTTAACTTGACCAGGCAACCTTCTTATATGATTATGTATGATTATATTAATATGATATATATGTACGAATAATTTGTTGTAGATACGTTTTTACATTAAAAAACATTAAAATGTTGCAGATATGTATCTGATGTACATGTACATGTAGATAATTTGTGAGTGTTAATAAAGTTTATAATATATTTACGCAATTCCACTACAGTACAACTAGCCCAAACAAGGGTTTTTATGACCCCGATCAGCCCGAAAATCATAGAGAAGAGAAAGAAGAAGGAAAGGGAGCGAGAGCGAGAGCGAGAGAAAAAAAAAAGACAAGCAACAGTCTTTAGTTTTTAAATTGTGGAGTTAGAGATAGTTTTTGAACGACAAAAACAAAGAACAAGGCCAAGCACACTCACAAACGCCATGTTACTTAGCGGGATATCGTTTTAAAAAATCCAGGTAGCAACACAAAAAAACACAACACAGTTTAAAAAACGCGCCGAGCACTTGAGGTAAACATCAATCGCATCATAATCATGCCACCTTTTGTCACGGTCTGATCACGTGCAGGCGCTTGCGGGCAACAGTGCACTTTTACATGGACGTTTGGCGGGAAACAGTTTGTTTGTTGGATGTCACGTGACCATGAATCAATCATTGAACACGGACGTTGTATTGAGAAGAACTCCAGTAACACAGCAAAAGTAGCATGTGAGCGTGATACAGCGCGCGCATAATTTTTTCCATGCTGATAACAATTCGTTCTCAGAGTCCGCGTTACCCTTGTCCAGCGGAACGGGACACAAAGGAATGACAAGAATCCTGACATCTTGACGACTCTAATGAAAAATCAGAACAGATTCAAATTCGATGTGAGTGGACAAGAGTTGCCGAGAGTGCGGAGAGTGCGTGAGAGTTTGAGGCCAAACGAAAACGATTGTCTGATCTCTCGTCAACTCTCGGCGAGTCTCGCTCTCGTTTGGTCCCGACTTAAAAGCGAAAGCGAACTGCAAAGGAAAGCTCCTACTTATCATTCTATTATTCTAAACGCTTGCTACGTCACAGATGGGGGCTGACGTCATAACAAGAATTATTCGGCCGAACTTTCATTTATGTGCATTTAGGTTGTTTTTCTAGGATTCGAAGGAAGGCAGTACCTCCCACAAATGGTACATATGAAGAGCACTAGCTTTCTCATGTGAACTGTTACATCATGTAGTTTATTTGGCACACGAGGTATGTATGATTTTTGGTGGATTTACAGAAGGTAATTCATGGATGATCGGAAATTTGGAAATTATCTTGCAGTGTTCAACTCGATATTTCACGAGAAAGCGCAGCGCACGAGTGAAATATCGAGTCGCGCTCACTCGTGAGCTATAGACTAAGTTTCGCAAAATTACAGCGGTCAAGGGTACTTGTGATGAATGTTTGCCAAACGTTGTAATTGGTTAAAAAAATCAAAACGGTTTTCAATTCAGTGTCGAAAGTTATTTCGCGATTGCTCTGAGTTTTTGCATTGCTACGCTAAAAAAATCTCGTGCCACTTTCTTAATCATTCAGAAGTAAAACAAAAACCAATCATGACTTGTTCGCACGCGTTTTCCCGCGCTTGGCGCCGGCTACATGTATTTGCTTCGAGCTCTGATTGGTTCATTGGATTGTCTGCGTGTGTTGTGATTGGTCAGAGCTATTGCTATTAAATTTAGCTGCATTTCAAGAATTTCTTTAAAATACAAATTCGCCGGCAATGTTGATGTACCACTTCATCAGTATGGGGGATGCATACAAAGTTCTTTAAGTAATGCTTCACATAAGAACTACAGTAAACTTCATTGTTTTGCGGCATTGGCTCTTTCTCACATAGAATTTCTTTGAGTTCAAGAATAGAGGAGGGGCTGACGGTTCATAATTATACTTCAGTATAAAAATAAAGAAAATCCATTTGCGTCAAATAAATTTTAGGAAATGTTCGTGCTTAACCAACCAGAATAGTAGAAGACAACAGCTAATAATTTTGCTTCTTTGACGAACTTCCTCAAATACAATTTCTTTTAAAAATTGCATGTTGTGCGATTGGGTCTCAAATTACTTGAAACCTTTAAAAAATCAGACAAAATGCACCTTGAACCTTAATTTTTTAGCGGTCTTTGAGTTTAGGCCAATGAGATCACTAGTTGTAACAATGAGAAAAGTTGACATTCCATCGTGCATTGCCGTTAGCACTTTCCTTCTTATGCGGATGATTACTTAATTTTCTAAATAAATTTTCCCCGTGACTTGGTTATTAATTAAACGATTTGATAAAAAAGAAAGGCTGATAACCGATAAGTCGTTTCACTTGGCATTCTCACATCATGGTTCACAGAGACAGAAAAACAAACTGCTCTAGTTTGAAATGAAAATGATCTATTAAATATCTTGGTTTTGGACTTTTGTAACGCCAGTTAAAAGCGCTTTTAAATTAAAATTTATATGTAAATATTTTCGCATATAAGTGAGAACAGTCGAAACATTTTAATATTTCAACGACTTATTTACTGATGAATGTGGTTAAAATCTTTTCATGAAGATTTTCAAACTTGAAAATAAATAAAACTCGCTACGACTCAAACATGCGCCTTTATACAACTGATGCCATAGAAAATCAATAATTAATCTAAAATTTTAAAAGACCACCTGATGATTTAATTATTTTTCAGTTTATTGACTAAAAACGACAACAAGTGTAAAAAGAGTGACTGAAAAATAAGCGCAGTTTTTTTGTATCACCACAGAAACGTCACTGAGGAAAATTTGATAGAAGTACATTAAATGCTGATGTATAAAAGTGAATTAAAGTGCTCTGCAATTCCCGCCGTGGACAGATAATAGGCTGTTATTCAAATCATCTTTTCCTCGCTAATATGTGGCTTTGAACTTTAAAAGAAGAAACGCGCTAAATAAGTTAATCTTAACAAATCGTATCCGGCAAAATTAATTGATTTGTCAACTGCATGAAATCGTAAAACAGAATTCGGTGGAAATTTGCATAAAATTATGGAGCATGAAAAACGAATTTATGACCGCTGAAATCAAAAGTTATTTTAGAGTTTTATATTAACCGCAGAGAACAAGAAATGGAAAATTTTCAAACACTTTAAGCTATTTAAGATCAACCTTCAATCTTGAAACGGCATAATTGTGGTGAGTATTTATGTAATATTCGTTTATTGAAAAAGCGCACGAGTAACATTGTACATGTTCCCTTGCTTGAAAACACTTCTAATCATCTCTTCGTAAATTTATACTTTTCTTCAGAAGAAAACGATTTTGAAATTTACGGATTCCTTTATTTAATCTTCAGTGAAAAAGAAACGTTCAGCTATAATTTCAACCTCTCAGCGGTTATAATAAAACGTATATAAGCAGCCAAATCAATTTATTTCGTATTTCGCCGACAGAGAAACGGTGTTTGAATCAGATTTTGAGGCAGAATCAAGCGTATTTTCTCGACCAAAGGCGCTTATTTAAAAAAAATTCGTATTTCTGCCTTTTTTTCGGATCACTGGACCACGTCCTTGGCAATAAACGTGGATTAAATCATATCTCCAAGCATTGCAACCATGTATTATTTTGCCGGTGTCGTATAAACGACACTAACTTTCCGAAGATTTCCCGAAGTCTTTCGAAAATTATCCATTCAAAAACAAGTACTGTCCGAAATGTTCCGAAGATTTCCGAAGATGTCCGAGAATGATCCAAAGATGTTTCAGCTAACAGACCAACACCTTTTTGTTCGTTTGGCATGTTGTGAGGGTGGGTGAAGATTTTGATATCTTCACCAAAGTTGTCCAAACGATGTCTGTGATTCGCTAAGAAAAATTAAAACAATAGATTTGTCCCGCTGGGATAGGGATTAGGAATAGGTACATTGTTCAAAGCCAGCAAGAATTCCGCTGGGGAACAGATAAAGTGAGGAACAGATTCGTTGAGTGCCCCTGTAAATAAAACGAAAAACGCCTCGGACGTTTGGCCACAGTTGACCCGTCACCCGGCTAGCCTAGCCAACTTTGAGATTCTCATGAACAGTTCGCGCGTTTTGTAAGGGAAAGTATGAAAACTTGGCTCGCCCAGAGTAGCTCAGGTGGGCGGGTGACCCGCCTACCATGGACAACTTTTCTCCATATAAACAGGCTCTGATATTGAAAAACAAATGGTACCATGCAAAAGTACTGCTGAAGAGGTTTCATTTGAATGGTCACACCATAGGATTTCATCCACAGACTCAAAAGTTAGAACAAATGGTACCATGCAAAAGTACTGCTGAAGAGGTTTCATTTGAATGGTCACACTATAGGATTTCATCAACAGACTCAAAAGTTAGAACAAATGGTACCATGCAAACGTACTGCTGAAGAGGTTTCATTTGAACGGTCACCTCCATAATTGACTCTGGGAGTGAAATGCCTGAAATGGTAACTAATTGTAGTTTCTTATTTCTAATTGTAGTTTCTTATTTCTATCCTTTTTATTGTTTCCTTTAGATTTTCACCCGCTTCGGGGCTGTTATAACATTGCTTTATACGGATGCAACATCTTTTGGTCCATTTTCCTTTTGGACCCACAACTCGTCGAGTTCATTGGATTCCACCGCTAGAATCTCGAAACGAACTCCGAATAAACTTGGTAAGACACCTTTTTGATTCAGTGAATCGAAGTGAAGTTTATGGCATGCAAAAAAGTATGGGAAAGTTGACATGGCATCTTTCGCCCTTTAGCATACAAAAGCCAGTACCCGAAGGCAAAAGTAAAAAAAATAATATAAAATAAATAAATAAATGAACTTTTGACTTTGTACAAAAAGTTGGAAGTATCAAGCATTTCGGGGGTTTAAAGAAAACGCCTGGAATCGCGATGTATCGTTTTTCGATATAATTTTAACGCCTTTTAATACGAAGGAAACTATATGAGAAAAATAATACAATTTGATCGACTTTTTAAGTTCCCCTACGGCTGAATATTTCAGCGACAGAAAATGTTAGGGAAAGGAAACTAATCCTCGAATTTGCCAGCTGCTTTTTCATTTATTCATTTTTATTTTGCCATTAACCACATTTCTCTTTCTCCTTCCCAAAACAATTTTTATCCATCCGTAAACCGGCAAAAGGCAACAGTTCACTTAAAAAAATTCTACTGAATTTTAAATGAAATTTCCTATAAGTTGGATACTCCTTTTATGTTATATGCGTTGTTTGTACAATAATATTTAGACTTTTAAGTTGACAAACTTTGATATTAGCTTTGCATCATTTCGCTGTCTCTGCGGCTTAACAACTACCAACAGATTCGTTGCAAACTCTTGAAGAATCAATAAAAACCGCGTCAAAACCACTCAGACACAAACAATACCTATAATTTCTGATATTTTAGCACAACTGTGGTTAATTGAAATTTAATATAGTATCTTTTCTCATGCAAATTTAAATGTGCTTTGTTAGCTTAAGCTTACTTATGTTTTTACCAATTCTTGGAGTTTGTTTAGCTTTTTGGGTTTTAAATTTTTTAAGATGTGTGTTGTTTGGCTTCTATAAATCCTTGGTGGATTGATTTAACATCTTCGAGAAGGCCGTTTTATCAGTTGAGCTTTGTTTTTAATACTTTTACTGAAGTACGAAACAACAAAGGCCTCCCATCGCTTTGGGGTATTTGGCAGCCCTTACCGCCGTTGCTATGGAAACGTATTCCAAAATGGCGTTCCACGAAGGTTGATTCGAAATCAGGAGGGATAATACCTCCTAAAATATGGATATGTTAGATTATTGCAAGACCTATAATATGGTAAAAAGTACTTACAGTAACCAAGAATCTACTGAACTAACTTCACAGGAAGCTGGCTGCCCGACAACACCACAGAAAAATTACGAAAATAATGGACAAACCTCGATTGAATCAGTGCAGACCTTATCAACAAAACCGGGAGATTTGTCTCTTTATCGATCAGCCACGCAGGTTAATAAAGACGTGAACGAACCAGCAGAGAAGAAACTTAGCCCATTAAAGAACGTAGCGAGGAGCAAGGGGATGATTTCAACGCTAAATGCAAAAACACATCAAAGAATGAACTTCGAATGCGAGCTGACTTTTGCGCCGAAGCTGAATGCGTTGAGCATCAAGCTCGCCAAGGAACGAGGCGAACGGGTTCGTGTAGGACCCGAAAAAAGAGTTGCTAGCTCTACAGATGAGTTTACTTTTAAACCGAAAGTGAGCTCGAACAGTGTAAAAATCATGCAACAGCTTAAAACGACGTTTATGGATCGACAACAAATGCATGTTGAAAAACAGAAACGATATGTAA